>WEIU01001089.1:717190-752190 GCA_013389925.1 Aegithalos caudatus | reverse complement strand
CCAGATTGTACCTGTCACAAGTTGCCAACCTGAATTTCTGGGGTATAAGGGGACACGTTCCCCAGGGAATTTCCACTTGACGTTCTTGATTGCTTTGGCTAATATTTGCTTTGTGACCTTCCCGTTAGTGCATCCGGCGTGCGGCGGTCAGTGCCGCTCCGGGAGCGGGAATGTCCGGCTCGCACCAGCGCTGTCGGAGCTTCACCTCCAGGCAGCTCCATGCACTGGACACGTTGCATGGGAAAATTTGATTTTCCAACTCAGTCCTGGATATTTAGTGTCACTTTAGATGTGTTTTCCACCTAAAAGTGGGTGTTCGGATCACTCAGACCTGGAGCATCCTCAGCAGGGGTTGGTTCAGATTCCCTTGGTTATTCCAGCTTGGTCACAGGACCATGCTGTTTTGCTGGAGCCATGTAAAAGTGTTGGGATGTGCAGGACATCCCGTGCCAGCCTGGCTTCCTTGGAGGAACATGGCAAACCTCTGCTGCTGACTCCTTTCTCAGGGGGTCCCATCGTGTGAGCACACACCTGTTGTGAGGGCTGCTAAATCTGACTGCTCCTGAAAACACTTTCATTTGAAAATTGATCTCAATTTTATTGGAACAACCAGTATTATTTTAGAAAATCAATATATCATCAGCCTGAAGCAATTTGTAAGTGCTTTCAGTTTACTGAATTTAAAAAAAAAGAAAAAGAAAAAATCTTTGGGTTTTGCTCCCAATTGATAGAAGCATTTTTAACTATCAAAATTGCAAAGTCTAAAAACAAAAGCTGTAGGTCTGAACCATGGAAAGGGAAAGGCAGATGCTGTGCTGAAGGGTAGGCATTTCCCAATTTCCCATGTCTGGATTTTACTTTGTCTGGAGGATAGAGGGGGAAAATTCATGTTGCTGTCTGAACTTAGTTGCTCATGTAACTCTAGAGCCAGGATGATCCTTCTGGGCTAACCCTGACTGTGCTGATGGGAGCTCCTGGGCCAAGTTTTGGGGGAAAACCTCGGCCTGGCAGAAAGGCCACTCAAAGCAGGGGACCTGCTGGACCCAAACTCCCTCAGGCTGGTGGTACATGTCACTTCCAATGCCAACCAGCATGGGAGAGGTGCCAGTGGTGGCAGGGAGACCTGCACTGCTCTGGGCTGGACATCGTGCTCTCCACCAAGCCTCTGGGACTGTGGTGCTGCTGAATCAGGGAAAAAAAATTACAGCTTTCCAAATTGCACATCATTCCCCTTGTGGCCATGTCATTCTGGCATGCAGGAGGGACACTCAGAACCTTAATCATCTGTGTGTGCAGCAGAACAGGAGCTGTGAAAGGAGATGCTGCAGTCTGGGAACCAGTAAACTAAAGAAATATGCCTAGGAATTGTTTGTTATGAAAAAATTTTGCTCTTGGACCAACACTGCCAGCTCCCCCCGTGCTTTCTGTGTGTGGGTGGTGTTTGCTGTTCATCAAAGCTTGATTTATCACAGAGTGCTCCTGAGAAGACCCTTGGCATAGGACTTGGTGAGACCAGCTTGGGTCCAGGCTTCTCAAAATGTTTTTAAAAAATAAGGAAACGGGGGTGGGAGGATGGCAGAAACCTGCCCTGGGTGGAAAAGCTCCACTTGGATGTTTTGGTTTGGGAAGAGGCAGCAGAGGAAGGGAGTGGGTGAATGTGAAGGAAGCGTTACCAAACCAGCCCCCACACGCATATTTCATCCTGTCTTTATCAAAGTTTTATGAGCATCTGGTCTTGGCCCCAAAATCTATTCAATTGAGGGATTTTTTTTTAATCTATCTGAGTTTGACTACGAGCAGAATCTGCTATAATTCTCTTTCTTTTTTCCTTTCCCCCTATTGATTTTACCTGGGCTGGCTTTGCACAGGCAGAGCCGCGCAGACCTGGGCTCCAGCCCGGCTCCACGTGCGGCACATAAACCATGTGTGACACGGAGTGGCTGCTCATGGATTTTATTTCCCAAGGGAGAATTTATCCAGGAGTGTCTCTGTTACTTAAAAACACTTTCTCATCCTTTTAAAGCCAGAGCAAATGTTGGTGAGGGGTTTGGCAGTGCTGAACAGACTGGGGAGAAAAAGGGCAGGGAAAGGTGGGAATGGGCAAGAAGAGCAGTTTTGTGTTATTTCTCCAGAAAGCAAAAGTTATATAAGGTCTAGGATGAACTTCTAGACACAAGCTTCCATCAGTTGTTGAGGAAGATCTTTTTGTTTGTTGATAGCTGATTATTTTATTAGATGCCTGAAGAAGTGATAGATTTATTTGATGACTTCAGTGCAATGATAATTTTTGTCCATCCAGAAAAATCTTCATTCCTGGGCCACAGTCTATGGCTGAGTACAATTTGACTTGTGGCTAATTTAGAATAGTGTCTTAAAAGTTTGCTCTTAAGAAGCAAAGGAAGAAGGGAAGGAGAAAGGGGAAAAAAAAAAAAAGAGTCTGAGCAGGTCAGCTCCCATGTTATATTCAACCTTTAATTTCAAGATATATTTGCAAAGTTCTGCCAGGACTGCAAACCCCAGAGGTTTTGAAGCTCTTGGGGGGGTTTTAGGAAGACTTTTTGGTACACATCTGAGGTAGCCAGACATCCTGAAACATTACAGGCAGATAGAGCTCCCAGTGAGCTGGTTTGATAGGTGGGTTTGCTCAGTTTAAGGGACTTTATCCTTAAGTCTAGGAAGCTTAACATGGAATGAACATTTAATTTCACATTTACACAGCTTTAAAACCATTTGTGCTTTTTGCAATTTTTTTTTCCTTTTAATGTGTTCAACAACATGTTCCCTTCTGTGCCTGTAGAGGGAGGGGGCCTGGCTGGAGAGAGCTTGGATGTGCTCCCACATTTGTGCCATAGTCCCTTCCAGCAGCTCTGGGACCACAGGCAGCTCCAGTGGGAGAGCTATTCTATCAACTGCTGGTGTTTTTCCAGAAATATCTCCCTGGGCATCCTGGCCCCATGCTGTGGATGGCTCCCAGCCAAGGGCATTGAGAACCACTGGGAACTCCCACCTGATTTCCAATAGAGTGCTAAATCCTGGGCCTCTCTTAAAATCCTGCTGCAGCATCCAGAATTTCAGGCTATTTTAGAAATCCTAAAAGCACAGGTAAACGTCCTAAGAAAGGGTCTTGAGTGCAGTGACATTGGAGGAAGTGATCTGACTTGTTTGGCTGTAATTTTATATATGTTATTTAATATATTTAACCTATTTACACATCACACTAAAACCCAGCTTTTGAATTGCATTGCATTTGTGCTGAGGAGTTCGCATGTTCCAGTGCTTCACCTTGCCCCAAGTATTAAGTGTCAGTCTCTCTCCTCCAGAAAAAGACCATGGACCCCTGGAATTTCACCACTAAAATGCGTGGGATGTGCAAGGGAGGGAAGAAAAAAAGAGTTTCCAGCTAAAAATATCTGACGTTAAACATTCAGGTTGGCCAAATAGCAGATAAATAAATAGTTTAAATATTTTCCAGGTCTAATTGTTCCTGTATTTAGTCTGGGCTCTACTTTACTGAACAAAAGTGAAAACAAGTAAAGTAGAGGATAAGCATAAATAGCTGGATTCTGCCAGAAATATTTAGAGTTTCTGCACTGCAGGAACCATGCATGGGTTTGTTTTTTTGCTGGCTCCAGCCCTTTTGTTTGAACATTTATATATTTCTTGTACCTAGTTAAGTACAGCCAGACTGCTCTGTGATTCCCTGAGTGCAAACAGCCCAGAAAGTGAGCAAAAGTAGGAAGGAGATGCAGGCATTCTAAACCTGTTCCTCAGCCTCACCAGAATCTTTGGGATTGATCTACTCACCTTCAGGAGCATCAGAAAAAATAAAGGGCTGATAAAATAGGCATTTAGAAAGTAAGAAAAAAACAAAACAAAACAAAACAAAAACCCTAGGGGGAAAAATAAAAGTAGAAAGACTAAAGACTTGGTTGAACAAAAATGGCCAGCTTTAAATTTTACAGGTTCAGCACTTTTTGTTCCAGAAAAAATGATGCAAATTTGAATTTAATAATAAATGAAAAAAACCCACCCAAAACAAAAACCCCAACAACTTTAAAAAAAGGAAGAAATTCATGCTGGCATTTTTATATTCACTCTGATTGACCCCACATGCTGCTCAGAGAATGGTGTTCTATGGTGACATCCATAGTCTGAAGTCTGGGATATAGCTCGAAGCAAGACAAGCCCTGCCATGGGAAAGGCACTGGAAATGTGGAACTTTTCAGGGTCATTCTGACCATCTGAATATTTCTGATTAACTTTGAACAGCCACAGAAGAAAATAACTCAGTTTCCTGGTAGTAAGGTGAATATTCCCAGAAAAAAATCAATACTTTCTCCTGGATAATTTTGTTTTTATAGAAACACCTTTTTGTACTGGAAAAATTGGTTTGATTTTAAATTCCCAAGCAAGTCCCATGATAGTCTGTGGCATTTTTTTTAAGTGGACCCATGGAAATCTTTTGCAGAAAAGTGACAAGAATAAGCTCTTCCTTTCCCTATGAGGAAGAGTAATGTTATCCTAAAAGTCTGGGAAGTACAAGGAAGACAAGCTCAGTTTTCCTGTGAAAAGAATTTTATTCCCCATTTTATAACTTGATTGCAACTCACTGAATAGAAAGATAAATGCAATTCTTTCATTCAGACTCTCAAAACTGATTATCCTGGATAATTTTGTGTTTCTTAAGCTCTGTGAAACCTCTTGTGATGTCCTGTGGGAGGACAGGGAGTTGTCCTTAGGTTTCACTTGACCTGCAAGGACCACAGGACTGGACTTTTCTTCCCAGAGGACCTTGGGGATGTGGCTTCCAGAGGTGGAAAGAGCCTGCTGGGTTGTGGGGTGTCTTTTGATCCTTTAGGATCCCTTAGAATCTTTTAGACCCTTTAGATCTGTGGTCCAAAGTGAAGCCATGAACAGAAGTCCATGGCCCTTTGGGAGCAGAAGGGCTGGTGATGCCTGTTGCATGTTGCAGCAGAGACCCAAGATGATTTTTGAATGTTGATCTCAGTACAAGTGTAACCATTCCCAGAGCAATCACCACCAAATTTTAAAAAATAGCATCAGGAAGAATTATTACTTGAGGGTTTTTAGCAATTACTCAAGTCAACATCATTTGCTGAAGTGGGTAATTCTTTATTGGATTGTGGTTTGACTTGAATCTGTTCTTTTTCCATTCCTGTTGTGCAACCTTCCCCTAATTCCTAATTTGCTTTTCTAGACACTTTTCTTAGAACAAGTAGCAACCCAAGTAAGTTTTTGCTGCTTTTGGTGTCTGTTGCTAGCAAAAACCTCAGCCCAGGGAGGGGAGGAAGGCTGAGTTGTCTTGTACACCCCCAAAATCAGCTATATTTAATTACTGGGCAGTGGATTCCAGTTGCTCAAACCCATCTGCTGGTGTCACTTTTGCTGTGACTGGGTGTGTTGGGGTAAATTTTGTGTTGGTAACTGTGAAGAACATGGGCATGGAGGAAACCTTGGTAATCCCACAGAGTGGGACAAGTGGGACAATCCCACTATTGTGACAAGTGGCTTCACCGAGCCACCTGAGCAGCATCAAATGGACTGGCCTGGCTACCGGAATGAAAACTGGGAATTCCTGCCAGCTCTGCTCAGGCTTAATTTCTCTCTGTTACTCTGTGGCACCACCCACCAGCAGGGAGGTAGAGATGAGATAATCTCACAAAGCACAGTTATCCTTAAAAAGGTGCTTAAAAGACTGTACAGACCCAGGAGCCAAAGGTGAAACCAACTCTTACTGTGATTGCTGTGAGCTTACCAAGTTGCAGGCACCTTTAGGCTAATGTGAATATCAAACACCAAATTATCTCAACCTACAAAAAAACTTCAGCCTTCTATGTGGTCTAAAAATATCCTTTGTTATCCGTGAGACAGTCCTGGTTGAGGTCAATACAATAAAATATGCTGCAACCCTCAAATCTAGGTTTGTGTTCTCATGTTCAATACAAAAATCAAAGGGACAGGAGGAGGATTGTTTCCCATGGCTGAAGAGCAAATTACATGCATTAGCTTAATAATATTAGTTGTGAGATGCAGAGATAAGAGAGGTGGGTGGGGATCAGCAATTCCCATCTGAGCCCTAATGGGAACTGTGGGAAAACTTCAGTGAGCAAACCCCAAACCGGGTGAAAGTCGTTGCAGCTGAAACCCATTACACACCCCAACTCAGCCCAAATTCGTGGAGGTTTTGCAAACCTTTTGATGAACCTGGGATGAGTTTTAAGCTAATCTGGCCTGAGTTAGACAGTCAGGTGGAAGTGCTCTGGTTTGGGCTGAGTTATGCTCTGTTTTCGAACTCGAAAGCCAATGTGAAATTTAGGATGTGAGAAACCAACACAGACCCAGAGAATTGAAGAAGACATTTATAGAGCTATGGAAAACCAGGAGAGATCACCTGATTTTCTCTGTACCATTTTGTTAAATTTGTTGTCGTTCCTGGATACATTTAGAAGGGCTCAGCCAATTCTTGTTTATGCCTTTTCTCTGAAATTCTTGTTTATGCACTCTTTCCACCACATGGTTGGAGGGCAGGTCTGCGTTAAAGACTCAGAGTCAGTGAAATTAAACCAAGATGACATAAACTTTCCAGGTTCTATTATAACTTCTTCAATGTAGAAAGAGTGTTTCTGCTGATTCAAATCTAGAAAAAGCAATATAGAATTGTAGCATGGTTTGGGTTAGAAGGAACCTTAAAGATCATCTATTTCCACCTTCCACCATTCATGGCAATGTTATTTCTTTCAAGAACAGTGGAGCTTTTTGGGACAACCTCTGTCCTATCTCTGGGCATGATGAATATGTGTCCCACAGTGTTTCTTTCTCCTCTTTGGTGGCATCTTTGCCAAGGTGCATGTTTTTGTGCAGTCCTTTTCCACACAGATGCTGCTGCACAAAGGAAAAACCAGCAAGCAACATCCATAACTCCTAGATCTTGCCCTGCTTTTATTATCTGGGCACAGGTTATTACTACATGCCTTAGACCTGCTGAGGTCAGTGCTGAGGAGGTGGGTGGTCTTTCACTCCATCTTCAAGGTGAAAAGGCAGCTTGTAATTGGTCATCTGATGCAGCAGGAAAGCTTGGACCTGCCTGGTTTTGGGTTTTTTCCTGAGAAAATAATACAGAAAACAAATGTAGAGAGCCACAGTTATGTTCAAATGTTCAGGCAGACTCTCAGCTGGTTTTGTTTAAGGGAATTTCTGCTGAATCCTGAGCAGCTCAGCCAGGTGATGCTGGCAGTGTAAGCACGTGGCTACTTGCAGTCAAAATATGAAATTGGCTCTATGCTTTTTAAAAATATAAAATTAAAAGTATTTGCTGGTTGCAGAAGAGTGTGTCCTGTGAATGAAATGCTTCGCTTTAGGGTGATATGTTGTGACTTTTGAAAATTTGAAATACCTGTTATGGATCAGATCTCACTTAGTGGGGACTGTATTTGTCAGACGGTGATTGAAGTTGCAAATCAGTATTCTCCAAGCCTGGAATTTCCAATGGGGAGGCAGATAGCTGCAAAAACATCAGTTTTAAGAATAAAATAAAATGAAACAAGCAGTAATAAGAAAAAAAAGTACTTGACAGGCAAATTTGGTGTTACACGTTCTGCATTTCTTTTCAGTCTTTCAAACTTTCTGAACACTATAATTTGTTTCTAGTGTTAGCATCACTATCATCAAAGATGTTGGACTCTATTAGCTCAGCTGTCTAAGGGATGTCTTTTTAAAAAGGAGGAGAGTAGGGGGAAAAAAACCCCACCCCACCAACAAGTTCAGCCACTTGAATTTAAGCATAATCACTTTTCTTACCCTGTCTCTTATATGCAATCAAGGCAATGACAGCGGGAGAAGTCCCAGTCAACTGCTCACTTGCCCCAAGACAGGCAGAGGTTTTGCATTAGTTGTGGCTTTGCTGAGGTTACTCTTTCCAAGCAGGAATGCCATGTGGAATAACTTGTGCCACAGCATGGACTGAGATTTGGGTTAAACAAAGCCTGTCATTTTATGTGGCGGTTCAAAAATGCCTCTCAGTGGATGTTTCTTTCTACCCATCATTTTTCCTGGGGTGTAGGAGTCCCTCTCTCCAGACTTGGCTCTAATAGTAGCTTATTCCTTTAAGAACAGAGCAGATGTAGGATGGTGGGGTGGAGAGCAATAGATGATCACCTGTTAGATGGAGAAGGTGTGGATCCTCCTGGCTGAGGCTCTACACTGGAATAGAAGAAATTGAGGCAGACATTAGCTCTGGTATGATCTCCCTTCCTCAGCATGCCATGGACACTTTTGCAGACAGGGATGTTGGTCCTTTCCTTTCTATTTTCCTGTATTAACTATGGCAGTGTGAGGGACTGATGGTGTGCACTGCTGCCATGCTGGTGTTCTGCTCCTTGTCTGGAGTCCTGGCTGGGCCTGGAAAATGCCCCCTGGGCTCCAGAGTTACTGCCTTCCACTGCTAGAGATCAACAGCTCATTGTTGTGTTGTGGTCTTGTTTTGCCCCTTTTCTGTTTGCAGTTATTATGAGGATGCAACCTTTGTCAGACGAGTTTTTATTTGAAATGATTTATTAATTGGTTCTGTTGCTGAATTAATAAATAGATCAGGTTTGCATATGTAGTTGAAGCAAAATGCAGGTTTGCCTTCAAATCTGGATGGAGCATGTGGCATTTTCCTGTTTGGTTGGAGGAAAATAACTCTTTCAGACTGGTTTTAATGGCCATCATGGAATCTAAAGCATGGAATATTAATTTTCTGTGAGTACCCCTCACATTTGCTTGAAATTTTCTTTTTTTGGAGGAATCCCTGATTGTACCTTCTTAGATTGGGATAGCCAAGGGAAACAACAAGGGAGACACAAAGTCAGCCCAAACTGACAAAACAAAATTTCAATGAACATTCCTGGGAGATATTTTCAGGGTGTCACCAGCTTTGCTCACGTCTGTTGTTAGTATTTCAAAATGTGGGGGTTTTTTATGCAGAACACGGGCCAGAGATTTTTTTAAAATGTTTGGATTCCAACTTTTTTCTGGGTTTCAGAGCATTTGCCACTCAATTCGTATATCAGCAATTATGTTCTCAAGAAAGCCTCTATATAAAATGAACATGACAGAGGATGAGGGTAGTTATTTCCCATTGCTAATGCTCTACCAGGAAAAGAAAAATAAACCTGTGTAAATCTCTCCAGTGCCTCTAATGTGATTTGCTTAAATATGTACTAGATACTGAGGAACATTAGACATATGTGTGATCCTTGAAGGGAACGAATATCACTTGTGTGTTGTCTGCTTCCTCTTGATTTTGTACTATTTGGTGAATCTGAGATGTTTTGGGCAGGGTTTTGGAGATCCAACATCTAGTGGAGACAGAGTCTGTCGTGACTGAGCCACAAGTGTTGGAAATGTGCTGTAGGCTAATTTGTTCCTTGTGGAAGAATTACAGGATTTAGAATGGATATATGTCAAAATGAATGGTTTGCTGCAGGACAGTGTGTGGAATGAGACTGGATTTAGTCAAGTAAGGAGGCACAAAGGGGCTTTGGGGTTTGTGTACATTAGGAGGAAAACAGCAGGAGGTGGTGGTGGGGACAGGGAGGTGATTGCCCAGGGAAATGGGTGATGGATTTCCCAAAGTGGTTGATGTTGTGCCTGCTCATGGATACAGAGACAGGCCTTTACATGTTTTCAGAAGCACAGGTTGTGTTATAAACATATCCAGAAAATGTATATTGTCCCCAAGGTGAGGAACAGCCCCAGATTCTAGAACTGATCGTGTTCCACAGGCTTTAGTGACTTTACCACTTTCATCCATGGAAAACTGTTTTCTGATGCACTTGGAAACTTTCTCTCCGGTTCCTTTTCTATTTGCAATGACCTTTTTCTTTCAGTCAAAAATATAAATTGTATATTTAAGTACAGAAATATTGCTCACCTGTCACTGAACCTCTGCAGGAAGAGGCTCTGATGGGAATTGTGTTTTCTGCTGATTTTGGGGATTATGGCAGCTCTGGCCTTCCCTGCTGGATGATCTAGAGACTCATTTGAGCAAAAGGTGACCCAGATTCCCGTTCTCCCTGCCTGATTCAGATTAGGGCTGTTTTTCACAACAATCCCTCCAAAGAAATGCACGATCTGGAGAACCTCTGCCAAATATCATAATGGCACTTGAGTTTTGGGCTGGTTAGTGACATGAAATGAAACAAAAGCAACTTCCTGACAATAGAAGAAACCATTCCCATTGTGAGTGAAAATCATTTTCAAACATGAAAATGCACCAGCTGGGTCAAGTAATGCTTATGAAAAATTCTCAGGTGTTACTTTGATATGCTCAGCAAAAGGAACTTTAATAGGACTCAGTTGAAAAGAACCAATCAAGGAACAGTGGAAAAGCTGAATGCCCAACATAAATACCTGCAGTTCCACCCAAACAATGCCATTGTTGGGCTGTAATCAGGAGAGGACTTTCAAACAATGGCTGGAGGCGTCCCTGGCCAGTCGGTGCAGGTAATGCTCTCGATGACTAATGCCTGGTGTGTATCTGGGTACACACATCACTGTTTACTAATCTTTTCCTTTCTTAGTCATCCTCAAAAGGCTCCTCAAAGCAGCACAGGGACACCAGGCACTTTTTACAATAAGCAATGTTGTGTTTGTGATACAAGTCTCTGGATGCAGAATTCAACTTTGCTGTAGCTGTGGTTCGCTTGAACGATCTTGACCTGATCCTGGAGGGTTTGAAAGGCTAATCCATTCATTCCTATTCCAGACATACACAGATTAGGCTTCTGTTGAAACAACTTGCACTTTTGAAAATAGCAACAAAACTGCAATCGGCTTTGCATGTGTCTTAAATTTCCAGCATGGGGAATGATACTGGCCTTTGTGCCCTTCCTTTGCTCCCTTCCCCAAAGAGCACAGCTGTGCTGGTCAGCCACAGTGCACTCTTTCTAGCTGGTAAATTCAGCAGCTGGAGCTCCCAGGCATGACTTCTGCTTGATTTCTAGTTTGGGTACACTGTATAGCTTCAGTATGAGGTGAGCTGACTAGTTGTCTTGTGTGAGTGGACTTCAAGTGCTGTTTATTTTGCTTCAACATTTACTTTCTTTTGCAGAGTTTGAAACAAGTCTCAAAAAAAAAAAAAAAAAAAAAAAAAAAAAAAAAAAAAAAAAAAAGGAAAAAAGCCTGGTGGCTTTGAAATAGTCACTTCTCATTTCTCTTTTCAGGTATCAGGTGCTAACAGAAATGTTTCACAGCCAGATCATGCACTGGAGCATGATGTACATCCTTATACATTTATGGAGATACACCCACTGTCCCCACATACACATGCCTCTGGGCACCTGCACCCAGCTGTGGGTGCCTGTACTTAGCTGATGAGTTCTGATTAGGGGTTGTTAATTTTCATGTTGGTCTGTGCTGTGAGCTGCAGGTAATGGTGTGCTGGGGAGCTGTGCTCAGCCTACATATGTGGGCAGCTGTTTGTTTGTGCCTGTTACCAACCGTGAAGGTCAGAGCCTTGATGGGGTGATGTTTGAACTTCACTTAAACTTGGAAAGCAAAGATACAGATCTCAAGGAACAGGATGGGAATGGGGTGGCCTGGTGAGTGTCTGTAAAGAAGTGACGCCAGTTGTCTACCCCCTGTACACCTGCTGATGTATGCACATGTGCAACTGTTTATATGTATTTAGAACCATTATATATATCCTTTCCATGGACGTATCTATGTGCAAATTCATCTAATGCCAATCAGAAAAGCACAGAATAGTTTGGGTTGGGGGGGACCTAAAATATCATCTAAAAACCATCTTAAAACTTTGGACAGTTTCCTTGTCTAACATGATACTGCATAAATTTGCCCTGTTGTCCCTGGCTTGTCTGGCTCCACCTTAGAAATTACTTCCTTTGACACTTGTTCCTTTCATGCAGCAGAATTACAATCCCAGGTGCATAGTGGTGACTTTGGAACTTTTTTTCCCTCTGTGAGCAAAGAAGAGAGTTCTGGGGAGGCAAGGCCTTTCCCTTCAGTGTGTCTGGGACTTCACAGAGGAGGAAGCTTGTAAACAGACCTGACACAGGCTGTTGGAAAAGGATTGTGGCCCCAGACTAAAAGGTTCTGGTAAGCTTGTGTGGACTACTGGCCAGCCCTCTTTCCAAGGGGGATGTGAATAAGTGCTTGCCTCTGAACTGCTGGTAAAAAATGATACTTTGGGTGTTGGACCAGCCATGGAAAGGCACCGCACCAAGGAGAGCTCCTCCGTGGTGGCTGCCACTACAGCCTCAACCTACGAGGATGCTTTGCCCAGGCCGGGATGTCTGAGGGCTGCGAGTGGGGGAATTCTCCATGGAGTCGGAGATACAAAGGGTGATTCCTGGCTGCCTATTTACAGCCGGCACGGCGGCGTGGTGCGGGCCTATGCGGGCTGCATAAAGAATGAAGGAGCGCCTTCCCCGCCCTGCAGCCAGCTCCCGAGGCATTCAAACCCTGCGCCTTGACTTAAGCCTACAGCAGCACGTCCTGCTCCGACCCTTCACGTGGGCTGCGTTACACTGACAAAGAAAAAGGCTTTTTGTATTGTCTCTGCCAGGCTGACCTTTAGAGTGTTTACTTTTCAATCAGCTTTAAGCGGGCGAGCTTGAACTCCCCGGCGTGAGCAAGTTCAGCGCCGGAGTGCTCTCGCCCAAACATTTGCCAAGATAACGCCGAAGTGACAAATAAACACGAGTTGTTTTTACAGGTGTAAAATCAACAGATCAAATGCTGA
The DNA here is from genome assembly GCA_013389925.1 of Aegithalos caudatus. Lineage (NCBI taxonomy): Eukaryota > Metazoa > Chordata > Aves > Passeriformes > Aegithalidae > Aegithalos > Aegithalos caudatus. The sequence goes on along the minus strand of WEIU01001089.1, from coordinate 739,424 downwards.
CCCTGGCCGTGGTGGTGAAGCCGGCCCGCGTTGTGTTTGAAGAATACCACTGCATCATTTACACTTGCAAACCCTTTGTAATCTTAATCTCTTTGTGGCTTTTATGTTATACTGGCCCCCCAAGGTTAAAGAAAGAGATTTAGACCTTAAACACAAATCCAGCCTTCAAGCTCTGGAATTATCTTTGCCTTTAAATGCAACTGATCAATGCCCATTTCTTTTGAAAATAAAACCCTTTTGAACCTTGAAAGCCTTCCACTGTTGAGCTATGTCTAAGTGCCACATGGGGAAATGGGCAGAAAAAAAGCCCATTTTTCCCTTAGTGCTTGCATTAGAGGTCCTGAAGTTCAGTCCAACGCAATCAATTTAATTGGCGCTAGCTCTAGTGACAAATTATACTGGTTTACACTCAAGTGTAGCACAGATTCCTCAAACGCTGGGAAAGAAGGGAGATACACTTCTTGGTCTCTACTTAAAGAGGGCAACAGTATTGGAAAAGGAGCACATTTAATTTATCACTGTCAGAGCAGGTGCAAAGTTTAATTCTAACTAAAAGCATTAAACAATTAACCCAGACAGTCAGGCCCTTCGGAAAACGCTCAGTTGCAGGGAACACATGGACCAGATTACCAATGGAAAAAAGTCATGGCTCCTCTTTTATTTAAATTAATATCTTCTACCACTTAAAAAAAAAAAAGGAAAGATAGAAAGAAAAAGGGAAAGAACTTTATAGACTTTTGAAAACCAGTGAATAAAATCTAAGATGGGAAACTCCATCAGAGTGGCAGCAAATAGCTGCCTTTTAAGTAATTAATTGATCTTTGATACTCTATGAATTAGGGAATCCATAACCTGCTGATACCATCTATAGTATGCATGCACGTGCTTTTCAAAGTGCCTGGCTTTTCTTCTGCAAGGTGTACTGTGCTCCTTGGGCTGGGTTTTATCCCTTTGGCACGCTGAAGAAACACAAGGGCTCTTTTCAAACCAGGCATGGCTTGCCCAGAGGCATTTGCAACCTGTGGTTTCGATTTCATAGAGGAGATTCCCCCAAACTGAGGTCCCATTGGAGAAAGGCAGTAAATCCTTCCTTCAATAATCCTTCCTTCAACAGCAAAGAGAGGTCCCACAGCTACAGCAGACATCAATGCTGGCATGAATTTAAACAAAGCTTTGGCAGGTAAAAATAGTGTTGGATGAGGGGCTGAGTGTGGTACAGGTGGTGCAGAATTTGGGGCTAAAAGATCACATTGTGGAGGACAGCTTGCAGAGTCACTCTCTCAGATGGCAAGTTTGAGTTGGTTTTTGTATCCATAGGTTATACATTTACAGTAAAATCCATCTTTCCATGATCTAAGAGGAAGAACAATCAGGTGTTTTGTCCAAAAGAATCTCACATGTATCGTGAAGAAGTGAACTCTTCGGTAGAGTTAACAAGGGAAGGGCTTTAATCCTTCCACAGGGTCTCTGGGCATCCTCACGCTTCTCAACATGGGTAAAAATTCCTGTCATTTCTAGTATGTTTTGTGTTGCTCTAAATTTGAATAGCCATGGCAATTTAGAAATCTGTCCTTTCTTTCTGAGCCTTTATAAAATATGTGTCTGGAGAGGATAAATCGTTTCATTATATTCCATTATTTTGTGGATAACGTACTGGTGATATTGAAACAATGAGAATAATAATATTGTTCCCACTCCAGTGCCATCAACAGATTCCCTCCTTCCACCGTCATTTCAGCATCATTACCATGTCTCATTGCTTAGACCTTAGGTAGCCAATTTTGAAGCAATTCATCCTCACAAAAAATACCAAGTGCCCATGTCAGGCGTTCAGCCTGCATTTTTCAAACTCCCAGGTACAAAGCCATGCAGGCTCGAGGGTTTGGATGCTTATGATGTTGTGTAACCAGAGCTGATGTGCTTCAAATGTATTAGAAATGTGACTTTTTTCCTTATTTTTTGAAACCTGCCAAGCATGCTATTGAGCAAAGACTCCTTTTCAGACACGCACAGTGCAAATGGCTTGAAATTAGGTGAGATTTTTGCTTATGTATCTGTGAATGGGAATTTAACTCTGCAGTTTATAGAGAACTTATCCTTGGGACCTGGAATGCCACAGAAATGGGATGTATGGGATTTTGGTGGATTTTGTGGCTCCTGCTGTGTGTTTGCCTTCCTTGCTTATCCTTTTGGGATTTATTGAGGTGGTGGATGAAGCTGGGACCACTCTGGGAACACACCAGTACCTGCTGAAGGTGCAGCCATGAATGGGGACTCTCAGGAGAAGGAAGCAGAAGGAAAATGCAAAAGCGTACAGAAAAACTTTGCTGAGATAATTTTCTTATTTCTCCCTTCCTTTCTTCCAGAGATCTTAAAACTGTTTTTATCCCTTCATGTCTAAAACCATTTATTACAAATACCAACATGAATTTCCTTGCAGTAGGATAAACACTCAGCTGCTCCACTTATTGGAGTGCTGCAACATAAACAAACCCAGACCCAATGATTTCTGCAGCAAATCCTTCCTCTGGTGGGGAGTGGCGTTTCTGTGCTGCAATCAAGCTGGTGTTTGCATCCCAACAACACATTCTGAATGACAGGATCCCACATGTACTTTTATACAGCAGAGAGATAAGGGGAGGCAGAGGAAGGAATACAAATGATCCGCTCGATAATGGCCCTGGCTGTTCTTTGTGTGTTGGGGTGGCAAAGTGAGAGGCAAAACAAAAAAGCCCTGGCTGTGTTCTCATGCAAACCATAAAACTTTAGGTCTGCTTCAGTCTCACCAAGGGCCAGGGTGGACCAGAATGAGACTGATGGGGCTGTCCCCAGTGAAAAAGAGAAAGAAATTGGATTATTTTATATCAGTTATGTATTGGCCTTTCTAGGACTTATTGTCAAGATTTTCCTTTCAGTCCTGACAGGAATGAATGGAATGAAAGGAATGAGGATGAGCAACAATTACAATTAAAATTTTGATTTTTTTAAAGTCACAGGACTCCTCAAGCTGTGACTTATAAGAGAAGCATCAAATTTCCAGACCTTACATTCAAATTGTGAAATCTGGTACAACCCAGTCCCTAAAATTGATGCTTGTTGCTTCTTTCCTTTAAAACTCCTGGCATCTGGAAGTGGGATGGGTTAGAGAGAGCTGGGAATTCCATTGCAAAGCAGCACCAAGATGCCAATAAGGAGGTCCTCCAGCTCCCATCGTGGTGGAACATGGAACATTATGTAACCTATAGCCCCAAAGTAGCTCTGCTGTACTTGCTGTGTCTTATTTCAGAGGAAAAGGTCCTGGGTGTTTTCTCACACCGCTGGAGGATTCATTGGATATTATAACCTTAAAGTATAATTTCACACAGCTTTTGAGTCTTTCAGTCATAACAAAAGTGTCACAGCCAATTAATTTGCCCCCCGTCAAAAAAAACCAAAAAACCCCAAAACCCAAAAAACCCAATTTACATTGTAACAAATAAAATGAGTTTACTAAACTGGGAAAAAAAATCCACCTTAAACTGGATCAAAATGGATGATTTAGACCATATCCCAGCCAATATTTTGAGGAGGTCAAATCCAAACACTTTTTTTTTTTTTTTTTCCTTACCACAACTCAATTTCTCAGGAAAATTTGGAATTTTCCTTGTAGTAGGAGCCCTTTGCTTCTGTCATAAGAGGAGGTGGAATCTTCAGCCTATTGCTCTATAGCACATATAGCTCTATAATCCCCTTTTTTTTTTTTTCAGTGTGTTATGCCACTAACCTTGATCTTGGTGCAAGTTGATGAACTTCTCAGGTTTTATTGAACTTTTTCTTTTATATTATGCAGCCTTTAATATCAGTTTCATGTGGATCACCTTGCAGTTGGTTCAAATATCTGCTTCCTTGGTGCTCCAGGATGAAGGAACCCCTCTGTGATAGGTTATTTGTCCACCTGAGGAGCATTTGCTCAAAGCCCCAGTCAACTGGACCTTAAATGAGTAAATAAAGTTATGTCCCAGAAACATGGTCCTCCTTGGGATGCTAAACAGAGTAGGGGAAGACTGAGAAGCCTTCCATAAAATGAAGTAACATTTTAAAAGAAAAATCTGTGAATGGAGCAGGGCAGGATGAACTGATTGGTGCTAAGTGTGTGATGCTCCCCCATGGGCTTCAGCCAATTCAGGCCACGAGTAGAGAAAATATTTGTGTCCTGAAGTGTGTCTTACTCTTGAGTTGCATTTGCATTCATATCTAGGGTAAAACGATTGCTTCAGAGTCTCCATTAAAATGAAAATTATCAGGAGTTGGAGTCTCTGTTACTTCAACAGATGTGGGGTCAGGCCCTGCTTTGCCCACCCCGTGATAGAAAAGCAGATTTCCTTATGGTATTCCTAGTGCAAGCCTTCCTTGGATTTACCTTCCTGGGGAAACGCTTCACAGGAAGTTAGGAGGGCAAAATTCACCCCTGCCACAAACAGTACACCAGGATGCCAAACGTGGGTGTGTCCCTGGCCTTGTGTTCAAAGTCTCTGTCAGGAGCCCGTGAAGAACCAGGAGCGAAAAGGAAAAGCTGCTGGTAGCGGCGAGCGCGCTCATTCTGGCGGAGTGTGGAAGGGGTTTTGTTGATACACTCTTTAAAAGCATGATCTGTTTTCTGCTGCTAGTTAAAGAGGGTAGTGGCAGTCTTTAGCGGCTGTGTCAATGTAGCCCATGTTATTATGTACAGATGTGCCAGCTGCAAGTAGGCATTATCTCTTCGATAGTGCTAAGCACTTTACAGTGGGTCAGGGAAGTGCAGCTCTCAACCAATAGATCTAATTGCAATCCTTTTATGTTCTCTATGATTGCAGGTTTCTCCAGCACTATAAACAAATAGTAATCAACTAAACCTGTTACCTCTGAGCAGCGATGTCACGATATGAAATATTAACTGTTCCAAATACAGTAATGATGGTTTAAAACTGTATTTGTTCTTGAAGGTAAAAAATAAGGGGAAAAACCAGGAGCGCTAGCACTGGCAGCATGATGAGCCCTCTGGCTCTCTTTCATCTAATGAAAAATTGTGTCGGTGTAGGACATGTTTTATGTGGTCAAATACAGTGTAAATATTGTGTACATCTTTTGCTATTGCAACAACATATCAACAGCACCACAAACAATCTCTTCCTCTAAGTCTACATTTTTTTAAAGACACTTATGTTAATACAAGAAAAACTTGTGTTTTCTTAGTTGAAGAAATGCTAGATGTGAGCCTTGGATGTGTGGCTGATGAGATGGAGTAGAGCTGGAAGTGGAGAAGGGTCTTGTTTCACCAATTTTTTCCCCATATCTCAGGAGAATTTCTGTGGAAGCTCTTTCTGTATGTTTGGCTTGCTGGGATTTTGGTGAGGATGAAAGGAGAAGTTATTTGAGGAGCAGACTTCTTAAACTGAGAAGTGTCTCCTCATGCTTGCAAGCTGGACAGTTTTGGGTTTTGGCCAAGTCTGATTAGGAAATGGGTCTCAGGGACCTGATCCTGCCCATGTTATTGAGCTCTCTTGATCTGAGAAGACTGGGCTTGGGCTGGCACATAGTAATTCTCTACTGGCCCAACCCCAAAGGGTACCAGAATTAAACTTTTTTTATGGTGTAGCTGATGGAGTTTGAGGGTCTGTGCCTCTGCACATTTTAATTTACTGGTTGGTTATAGAGAAAGCTTCAGGGAGGTGCTGGTGCTTGGAGGCACGTGAGGTGTCCATGGCTCAGGCATCGGCTCCTCAGATGCTGAAGGAATCCCTGGAAACAGCCTGAGCATCTTGAAGCACTGAAATGGGGACTTTCCATGTAAATTGATCATGAGGGAGAGTTTATGAAATTTTTCATGGTTTGGGATTTAATCAGCCCTGATCGATGCAGCCCTAATGCAAGGTGAACTTGTTGATCGCTTCCACTGGAGGGTAAAAAAGCCCAAGGAAAAGCTGGGGCCCTACGTGCGGCGTGCGTTTCTTCTTGCTCTCATGCTGATGCAAAGCAAAGTAATTAGCTGAGCGTTGAGGCTGCTCATTGTTACTCATACAGAGGCATAAATAACCCAACCAACGCCTTCCCACCCCCACCTGCATCCGCCTGATTCCTGGTGTGCCCCCTGGTTTTGTCCCAGGGGCATCCCAGGCTGACCTCCCCCCCCACCCAGTGCCTGGCCGAAGGGGGTCAGTGTTAGGCTGGGCTTTGTGCCTCCTCCACGCCCCCAGCACCCACTCATCCGGGGAGTGAGAGATGGAGATTGGGAATTAAAATGTCTTTAAAAAGAAAATAAGCTTTTGTATCAGCCAGCTGGCGAAAGGATAAAGGACTGTGCTCACAAGATGCAATCAAAATTCAACAGTGTTTTATTAAACATGTAATATTATCAAACTAAACAAAAGAGCCCTCAATGGCTGGGAATACAATGCGATACAATTTATTTTATTTTTTTTTTTTCCCATGGTGTCATTCATACAAAAGTGTCATTGAGCATTTGGCTCCCAGTTACGAGCTGCACATGCAAATACCAGTACATGTGGTGGGCCTGGCAGTGGAATGCAATGTGTCCTGCAGGTAGATCACAGATTATTCCATTTTTTTTCCTGGATAACTGCTGCTAATGCACAGGGAGAATGGGTAGCTTGCAGAATTAACCAGCCAAAGAGACCAGGTTTAACTCTTTGCTAAGGACCTTGGTCAGTAAATAGTTTATCAGGTGGTTTTCTCCAAGCCAGCCTTGTTTGCAGGCTTCTGCCCCAGTACCTCACCCCACAAGGGCTGCAAATCAGCATCTGATGTTGATTTTTATATTTTATTCTTGGTTAGTTTTTCTAGCACCAAATAGAAGTCGGTCATTAAAAGATAAAATGCTGTGAACAACACTGAACAAAAGATTTAGATACTCCGCTATTTCCATAGTTAGTTTGGTACCAGTACAGACATAGAGCCAATGCAAAGTCTGGGGACTTGGATCAAACCTAGGTTTTGCAGACACAGAACTGCTTATATCTGACATATTTGGAGATTTCTGTCAATGGGAGAGCACAGAATGGTGAAATGAGGATGGTGGAGCCCTTGTCCAGGTCCTGGTGAGGTGCTCGTGCTTTGAGAGGCTGGAAACATGGGCTGGAAGGGCTAATATCTCCATCCCATACTCTTAATCCCACCTTGAGTTTAGGTGTAAAGGACAGCTTCAAGTGCAAGGCAGAGGTGAATCAGTTATAATTATCTCCAAAGAGCGATCAACAATTAAATTGCATTATTAACTCTGAATCTCACTGGAAATATGTGCTATCTTTCTTTTAAATACCTGAGGTATAGCTCTTCCCCTGACTATATTTACTCGTGAATTTTGGTCCCTTAAAGGACTGGCAGCTGAACAATCTATCAATTAAAAAGAGAGGGGGGGAAATTGTGCCTGGCCTCCATCAGCTCAGCCAAGCAAGTTGGTGTAAAGGTGTTTGTGAACAGCAGCCTGGGAGCAACTCGTCTGCAAAAGCTTTTCTTCCCTGTAGAACCCCAAAGGCAAGGCAGCATGGAAAGAGAAAAAGCAAAACCAAAATCTCTAAGAAGCCCTAACCTTGTAACATACAGTTTTTGCTAAAAACATATATTAATAATATATTATTGAGCGGGCATAGATGAAGAAGGCCGGGGAAAGCATGAGCAATAAGAGTGTGAGCAAGGTCAGTGTTCCTTGCCCGAGGACAGCACAATCAATAAGAGCTGGTCAATACCTGCTTTATTACTACACTCCCACTCCGAGCAAAATCGTTTTTAAATTAAGAATATATTTTGCAAAACTGAATTAACGATATTGAATATTTTGCTCTTTGATATGACTAGCTTTCAAAATCAAATTATTAAATATGGAAAAAAGCATATTGGTTCAGCTAAGGATTTTTTTTGTCCCTGGAAAGGAAGTGGCTGCTTTGTGATTCCCACTTGTGCCTGGGCATTAAATTATGCTGGATGCTGCCCCCGCCTTTCCTTGAAAGGTGAAATGCAAAGATATTTGGGTTTGTTTCCAAAAGGCTGCTTTTTGCTTTGGAGATGAAATACCGATGGATAAAGCTGAGTGTGTAAAATGGAGACTGGCATTAAACTCCTGCAGAAATGGAGATGTTTGTCTCTCCCCGGCTCGGTGCAGGGAGGATTCAGCCCATCCTAAAACCACACGATTTTGTGAACCATCCCCACCTTTTCCCCTGCCTTCCTGGGCTTCCCAGCTGATTCACTGGGAGCATATATTGATGGTGTTAATTTGGAGCTGGCGTGAAGGCTTGCTGCAGGCAGGTTACTCAGCGAGGCAGTATCAAAGGGTGAGACACGATCCGTCCCTGCTCCCTGGGGCAGCTTTGGCTCTGCTGGATTGTGCCAGGTCTCTCCCACCTTTCACTCCAAAGTTTAGAGCCTGCAGTAACTTGAGCAAATCTTGTTTCATTGTGTTAAAATGATTACATGGGTTTAGGATGGCCATTTATCACGCTGAATTTTGTTTCCTTTGGAGGGAAGGGAAGAGAAGCTCTTTTATTTAGCTGTATCTGTGTTTTGAAGGCTTAGCTTCGGTGTGAGCTTTGCAAGGATGCTGCCAGTCCCACAGTGGTGGTGTGAGAGGGAGGGCAGTGGGTGCTTGGTGCAGAGCAGCTGGCTGGGGAGCTTCCATTCCCAGCATTTTGCCTGGGGATCTTGATCTGGTGTCCAGATGTATGGTTCAAGCCTGGGAGGGTGATGTCAGGGCTTTCTACCTACAAGAAAATGCTGATAATAGCCAATTGCCAACCTCATCTTCCACAAGCAGAGTCTCAGGAATGCTGCTCGTCTCCTTTCTTGTCACACCCCCCAAATCCCTCCAATGCCTCACTGGTGTCTGCCATGCACTCCCTTGTTGACAAAAACCATTTGTTTTGCAGTAATCAGTTGCTGGATGCAGATAGGACATGAGATGGCAATCTCTCCTGAAATCGTGAGATATTGAAAAGACTCAAGCCTTTAGGGTTGGTTTGTTGGTTGGGATTTTTTAAGTATTACTCTTTTATTGTTTGCTTCTTGACTGCTTCATCTAATTCCCCTTGAAACATTTAGACATGATTCACCCAGGGCAGATGGAGAACTTTCTCCCTAAAATGTGTCCTGGCTCTTTGAGCATCAAGGGGTAGCAGGATGCTCGAGCTCCAAAGCAAGATCCCTCGCTTTCTGTTGTATTGATTGAAATGCTGTAAAATACATTTCTCTTTCAAAGCCCTGTTGCTGCCCCTCTTTGTGAGGACCAGGCTGCCTTCAACCCCAGAAGTTCCACAGGAGTGGTTTTCAAATTGATGAAGCCTGACCTGCAGTTTTTGTGGCTGCTTAAGCATATCTGGTACCTTCAGGAGGATGCTGGAGAGATTCAACCCAGCAGCTTTTGACCGATGCAGGGACTCCTGATGGGGATGGGGGCTCAGACCCAAACTTGTGAGGGGAGAGGTTTGAATTCACATCACCTCTTCTCTGCATCTCTGAGAGCCCTTGAGTTTATGTTGTTTTGGGGGCACCAGAGACCTGGCCTGGATGTTGTTGGTTGCATTTGCAATTAAGGAGGGCTTTCACCACGTGTGACTGTGGTAGTGGCTCTGATGCAGCAATTGCCTCTGTTCAGCCCAAAATCCAAGTTAGAACACTCTTCCTTAATTACCTCCAGGGTAAAAGAAAGGGAAATTGTTGTATAGTAGCAGGAACATCAGGCTTTTAAGAAGAGAAAGCTGAAACCATTTGTAGCTGTTTCTCTTGAGAATTTGGAGGAGGGAAGGAAGGATCCCTAAAAGTCATGCTGTTGAGTTCTTGATATTGGGATGGTTTAGTGACGCTCAGAACTTCCTGTAAGGGTCTTTGTAGGGAGGACTGATACGTCTGTTGTTTTCCTCTTGTACATATTTGGTGGACATGCAGCAAGAATATATTGAAGCAGGTCCTAATAACATTTTTATTGGCAGGGAAAGGGGAAGTCAACATATTAAGCAATTCAGAAAGAAAAAAAAATCTTTATCCTATCTCACTCAGCATTTTGCCTCCAGTGCACTCCCTTTGGAAAAAAATTAAAAACTTGAATCCAGGGTGATTTCTGATATTCCTGACCCCCCAGCATTGTGGTGGGACAAATTTTATCAGCTTACTTCTGGATCTTTGCTGCATCCTCAGGGATTCCCTCTCACGTTGGGCATTGTTGGAGGGGATGGGTTGGAGGGGCTGTCCTTCCTGCTTTGTAAACAAAAATTGCCTTCACTAGGTATTTCTAAAGGAAGATATCAGAGGCTGACTGGAGTGTTAATGGCAGATCAAGACAGCTGAACCTTGGGAACAGAGGGAGAGGAAGGAGGAGTGTTATACAAAAAGAGCTAATGGCAAAACCTAAAAGGTGGGATTTGTGAAGTACCTGTTTTTTGTGTGTTGGAGCAGGAACCCCTTAGCTGAACCACTGCAGTGGGCTTCTCTGACATGGCCCACCCCTGCTGCCACTGCTGGTGCCACGCTGCCTCTAGCAAGGATCCACTGGCCTTGGCCATCATATCCTAGCTCCAGCAAGGCCCTGCTGGCACATGATCTGCACGGAAATGCTCCTGCAAGCACTGGGAGGGTGGAGAGGGAGAGCCTTAAGATTTTAAATAAACTTGATGCTAAGTCAAAACCCAAACAAAAGGAGGGTGAGGGGGAAGGAGCTCAGTAAACAGCCTTGTTCACCCTTACAGATATTTTATATGTGGCAGTTAATGGCAGTGGTGAGCTAGTTAGTGAACAGCATGGAAGTACACCTTCCAAAGGGCTTGATCCAGGCTGAAGGGCAGCCAAGCACCCTCGCAGGAAAACATCCCTGCCGGCGTTCTTCTCCATTTTATTTTATTTTATATTATTCTTTCTGTGCATGGCAGGGAAGGATGCATAAGAAAACCGATGGGTTGCATAAAGAAACCACTTTCCAAAGGCATCCTTTAATTCACAGGGAGCATGCGCCGCTGCACCCGCTTGGCGGGACACCTGCAATCTTTAAGGCCCAATTAGTCTTTTCAGAAGTACGATGTCGGAGGGGGAGAAACTTGACCTTCTGGGACCGGTGGAAAAAAACAAATCTTCCCTTTGATTGCCTTTGGTTAAAGCTGGGAGGGAGGTCGTGCCTCCCCCTGTGGCGCAGGGCAAGGGCTGTATCGACAGAGCCGGCCCCGTTGTGTTTGTGAGTCGGTGCAGGTGCGAGCCGTGGACAAGCAGGTGTTTGTACAGAGGTGACCTTGAGTGCGGGTTCTTGACCTGCTCTTTCCTCCTGACTCATCTTGCCTCGAAAAAGGGCTGCTGTCGGGCTGTGGAGGGCCTGTAAGCTTTCTCTGTATGTAAAAATAACATTATTTAGAGGTCTCTCTTAAGGGCTTCTCTTGCAAGATGTTTTTTGTTAATGGGAGAGATGCAGCTCCGATGCTGACGGAGCTGTTTCAAAAGGTTTGGTTCTGCAGAGATTTTTCATCTTTACAGAGAATTAATGCCTTTAAAGAGGTGAAAACTGGCTACTCTGTGTTTGAAAAAATGCATGGCTGGTGCAGGTTTTATCTGGGGAGGAATCTGGCTCTGTTTGTGAACAGGCTAATGTAAACCAATTTGGAATGGGGGGACATGCTGGGTGAGCTGCTGAGTGAACTGCTGAGCTCTCTTAGGCGAGGTGTCCTGGGAAACTTAAGCAAATTGTAATTTTCTATTAGTGTTAATAACCTCTTAAACACAGCAAGGAATCAACAGTTCTTCACATATCTTTATATCTTAATATCTTTATATCTTTACATGTTTGTTTGTGTGTGTGCCCAGGCCAACATTTGTATGTGTGTATCACACAGATTTCCTGGGCTACAGCCTTCTCACCTTAAGCCTCCTCTGAAAGTCTACCTCCTGCTTAATTTTGAGTGCATGAGAGTTCAGGCTTGTGTTTACTTGAGGAAAAGAGCAGGATATTTTCTTGGAGAAGCTGACAGCCTTGTGCTCCTGCAGCAGGTCATCCATCAGCCTCCATTCCCACCCTACCTGCCTGATGGCCTCCATTTTACAGATGGGCAAACTGAGCAGCGGGCAGGAGGAGGGCAAGGAGACTTCACAGAGTACCTGTGAGGGCAGGAGGTGACATCCCCAAGCCCTCCTCCATCACACTCATGCCATCTCCCTGAATTTTGCTGGAGTGTGAGCTCTACCACAAGCTCCCAACCCCAGTGCAGGGGCCAGAAACAAAGGCAAGGCTGAGCAGGGAGATGTGGAGTTGCAAAGAGGCTACTGGTGAGTTACCACAGCGTGAGCCCTCACGTTAATTAACATCTTCATTAATGATCTGGGATAAGGAAAATACTTGCAAATTATATCAAATGGCGAGGAGCTGCAAATATGGGAATGATACAGGGAGGATTGGAAGATGAGAAACATGAATAAAAGACAATAGGAGACTTAACAGGGAAAATCTTGCAGTAACTAGAATACATTTAGAGATCCAGTGAAGCCTTAAGATCATCCTGGAGTGGTGGGAGTTTGCAGGAAGATCTGGCAGCAAAAGGAGTGTCCAAACATGTTGGAACTCTGTGTGGATGGTGTTGGGGGCTGATAAAGAAAAGATGTGGGCATGGTGTGACAAAGAGGCAAAGGAAATGGAAGGTAAATTATAGAGATTTGGATGAAGTTACTGAATGTTGAGAAGAAAACTCCCTGATGGAGGGATGTTTGCTGAGTTGTTCCTGGGATGAAGTAATAGAGGCTCAATAGCTTTATACACTCCCAGGTCTGGAGCTCAAGAGGAGCTCTTTGATCACCCAGTCTGTGTGTGCACCCTCGGACTTCATACATCTACTCTTGTACTGAACCCATTGACTCAAATTTGGCTGAACTGTGACCAGGGGACATTTAAAACCAGACTGTGGGATTTACTGAGGAATAGGCAACAATCCTGTATTGTCAGGGAGGCGAGTGTGATGATCCCAGAGATCTATACAGGGGTCTATTTTGCAAGACAAAATGTGAGTGTGCAGGTAGAACAGAAAGATCTAAACTCATATGGAACCAGCCCTTTGGGACTGTGGGTTCCATCAACCCCAAATGAACCTGAAGAACAAGATCTGTACAGTGTGGAGCAGTCCAAGTTTATACTTTGCTTGGAGGGAGACCACTGCTTGGTGTTTGTGTTTATCAGGCAAATGGTAAAACTTCTCTGGGTAAATATCTGCATCAGGTGGGGCCAGGAGTAAACATTGTCCTGTGTGCAGGTCTGCAATGTGTGTAAAGTACAAATGGTATGAAGCATTGCAGAGGGAGGATGAGAAAAGTCCAGGCTGTATCATCATTCCTACCAGACTTAGCTTTGAAATCCCATTGTTAAACAAGGGTATCTCTGCCTGAATCACTTGCAGATTGTTTTACTTTCTGTGTTTGAAGAGTTGCTCTGTGGGTGATGCTGAGTTACAGTGCACTACCTTCCACAGATAACAGGAAGGAAAGAGATGAGATTAAGGGAGACAAACACCCCGCAAGCCAAAATATTCTCAATAAACCTTAATTGAAGTGGATTAGCAATGAGGACATGCTTTGTATGTGTGTGAGCACACACACATAGATGTTCTGGGGATAAGAAGGGGTCAGACCTGGACTCTGAAAAAGAGTTTTCCACCAATTCCTAATGACTTAAGACAGATCTAAGCAACACCAGCTGGAACCAGACAACTTTGGCTCCAGAATTAGTGTAGATAATTTATCACAGCAGTGCTTGAATAATAAGACTATCACCACTTTATTATATCAGCCAGTGTCATAACCAGATAGAAAAGTTTAATATTAACAAGGGGAGCTGCCTTCAGTAAGCGCATGTGAGAGAGCAAGCGCTCTCATTTTTAAAGCCTGTGTGTACTAAAATGTCAGTGTCCTGACCTCGGGGAAAGGAGTTCGTTAAAAAAAAATACAAATACAAAGTAAATAGTCTCTCTGAAAGGTTTATTTAATCTGTTTCTCTTCCTGCCCTGATTTTTCTTAATGTATTTAAAACTTAATATTTACCCTAGCAAAACAAAATCTATAAAATAGTTTTTGTAGGCTCCTAAATAAGTAGTAGCAGCTCAGCCGGAGCCAGCCAGTAAGCACTGCGAAATATGCATTGTAGAGACATTTGAAGTTGTCCCCAGTGGACAATTTGCACCGTTCAGTGTTAAAAGGCTCTATTTCAGTGCTGCAGAAAGCCCCCCAGATCCCCTGACTAGGCACGGCGAGTTTACAGATGATGTACTCCACTCAGCTGCCTTGTAGTTTCAGGGCTTAAATGGCTGGCAGGGCAAAGAGGGGATAGTTAAAACTCTCAAGCTGCTAAAATAGAAAAGCCTCGCAAGATTTTATGGCAGACGGAAAAAATAATTTTTGAAGGCTAAATGTTGTTGGCTTGACCAGGTGGATGGGCAGGGAGAGGGAGATGTGGGACAGGGAGTGCTTACCAAATAGCAAACCTGCACTGAAATGTGAAAATGGGTGAAATCTGTGCAGCCAGGTAATGTTGCAGGCTGTGCTATTTCCTCTGGTTACAAAAAAGATTACTCTGCTTTAGTAACATTTCTGACAAGAAGTCTTTACACAGAAGGTGTTTATACCCATTTTTACCACAGTATGGGGTTCTTTCTCCTGAAATTTGGCTTAGGTTTCTGCCCCTCTGAAGGTTAGGAGGGAAGGGAACAAATTCCCCTAATTTTCACTGGCAAAGCATGCTAGTGGGAATGTGCTGTGTCCTGTGTCTGTCTCCTCTGGGGGCCAAACACCATCACTAGTGTGTGATGATGTCCCCCCTGTGACACTCAGGACACCCTCTCCAGCCCGCAGTTCCTGTGTCCAAACCCCTTTTAAGGGAAAATTGGAATGATTTTAGCTCTTCAGCCACATTCCTTGTGTCCTGCCATTGTCAGGTGGTGAGAAAATCAGGAGTGGGAGCATTTTTTTTTTTCCCCCAAATCATCTTGACTTGTTTATCCACACCTACTTGTGATTTTGTGGTGGTTTTATGGCTTGAGAAGCTTGTGGTTTTCTTTGGTTTAAGGTTTTAATTTAGGGCTTTGGCTTGAGATATACATGTTTGTGTGGTTGGAGTTTTGGTTACAGCCTGGCATAGGGTTTTGGTGTTTTGTTGATTTTTTTTTTCTTTTTTCCAATTGAAAAACTGCAAGTATGTTTCTAACACTGAAGAAGATCTGTAGCTTCCTGTTGTGCACAGAGAAATGTGCTAAATTCAAAGAAGAACCTTAGACTGTCTCTTTTGCTGGAGTTTACCCAGGATTTCCCATTACCGCTCAGGGAATGAACAAGGTACAGAAAATATATAGGTTCTTTTTTACCTCTTTTCACTAAAAAGACTATGAGTGGTATCTGAGCTTTTTTTGCCAGCTGGTTAGAAAGGACCCTGCAGGGGGACAGAGGTATGAACATAGGAATAAACTCCAACTTCTATTTTGATTCTTTTAATTTTGAAATTGTGAGTTATTTCCTGCAGGCAGGAGGGTGGACACTGCCTCCAGCACCTCGTTTGCTGGAGAGAATTGAGAGCATTTGGTTTTATCAGCCGCTGGCATGGTAATGAGCCTATTTCTATTGAAATTGGCTCATTACTATTCATTTTTGCTGGCTCTCGACCAACTCATGAACCGCTTTTTGATTTTCAGGGGAAGAAAAAAAAAATAAAATAAATGTAGGGAGCTGGTCCCATCCACCAATAGATGTGACAATGTGAGGACATGCCGAGTGAGCATCTGCACTGTGACCCTCTGGCACAGCTCAGCCCTGACCCGTGCCACCACTGCTGTTGTGGTGACCGTCCTCTCCATCTCCTGGGGTCCCTGCCCACCGTGCCAAGCAGTGGGGTGGGGGTTGTGAAGATTCCAGCAAGGATTCATTCAGTTTGCCCATGAGCTGAGCCAATAAGAAGTTGGGTTTGGAGAGGGAATGGGTTCCTGTGAGTACTGGAAGGCTGAGGGACCATCTTCCTATGTCCTATATATTTGGTGGGATGGTAGTTCCTGTTTGTGGGGTTTTTGGCAACTTGTCAAATTATGTTATTCAAGTGTATTTACTGACATTTAAGAGGTCCTTTTCTTATTTTGAGCAATGTGTAAGTTCTCTCTCCCTCACACACATACACATGTCTCTGGGAAATGTTTTAGCACCAGTAAAAATCAAAACTCAGATCTTTGAATGTCTGCCTGAAAAATATCTTTCCTCAAAAATGACTGAGCATGTATTAATTATATATGAATGCAATTTTATCCCTGTTATAGTTCGAAAAAGCTCAGCCAGGCCCCGCCACCTCTACTCACATGTGACTAAAATGCCATTACACTGTTTTGGCTAATGAAAAGAAAGGATTTCTTGTGCAGACACACTGGGTTTGGTTGCTTCTTTTTCTAAATGCCTGGCATGATACTGGAAGAAGCATAATTTTCAGGTGGGTTGTATGTAGCCCCTTCTGAAATGACCTTTCATTACTGAATTCTTTATCAAATCTCACTCCTGATGTGAGGGAGAAATTTGTTGGCAGAGAAGCACCAAAGTTTAATTCTATATATGCTTAGACTCTTCTATGTTTTTTTTTTTTTTCTTTTTTTCCAAGATAGTTACCCTTCAAATTAAGGAATGAAAAATGCTAATAGCTTGCCGCTGAATTGTCTGTATTTAACACTGTTCACTGTGTGCTTCTGTGGGACACAAGAAAGGACAATGTTTATTTTCTTCTATGATTTGAAAACTGAAGCTTGAATTGACTACTTTTTAAGCACAAAAATCCTGGAAAATGATAGGAAGATGATAACTTCTATAAAACAAATGTTGTCTGCTAGGTAAAAAACTGAATCAAGGACTACAAAATATTTACAACATTTGCTGATACATCTTCAAGCTGGCACCATTTTGCACATCATTACGGGAAACCAAAGTGTCTGTTTTTGTAGAAGAACTCATTGTTTTGTTTATTTTCTTTCTACTGGACTGAAAGTATATCTCCTCCAGAGCAAAAAGCGCCTTCAAAGTTTGGATTCAAGTTGTTGCAGACTTTTGGAATTATTAACGGTGCTGTTACAATCACTGGTGGAGGGAAGCGACTCACAGCACATGTAGGAGAACTTTCAAAGTCCTTTGAGGAAACAGTTTTAGTTTTTCCTTAATGTCTGTGGAGCTTTCTTTGCTGGAGGAGTTGGCACAGTCTCAAGAGTTCTATTCATGTTTCCATCCCTCTGCCCAGTTGATCAGGCTGGCTCTGAGGTACCACAGCTGGTCCAGACTCCACCAGAGGTGAGGACCTCGGTCCAGTCTTGTAAAAGATTTCATCAGCTTTTTTTGGGTCATAACAGATTAAAACAGTCTGACCCAGCTTTTCATCTGAGTGTCTCAGGTCAAGTATATTTACTTCTGTTTGTTTATTTTTAGAACTTTAAATAATCAGCTTGATTTTTGTTGCAGTAAACTGGCCAGAAGTGATCTGTTATCATAGGCTGGGGAGAAGTCACAAGAGTGACAGATGTTTGTCTGCTCCCATTATAGAGCTGGAGTCTGTTTAGAATTTCATGTAAAGATTTTACATTTGCAATTAGGGGAAAAAAAAAAAGTCCCAAATTCAAATCATCCTTGTTTTATATTGTACAGATCACCTGGGCAAGTCAGCAGGCCTGTTTGTGTTAAAGTCCTGCGGTGTTGTTGCAGGAATCCAAATCTCATGTACAACAGTTCTAAATAGACCAACTGACACAGTCACATCTTGTGGTTCCCCAGCATGTAAAAATGGAGGAAGTAATGGATAAAGCATTGGGAAACACTGGGTCACCTGGGATTTGAAGCATATCCAGATCCAGCTGACTAACTCTAGCAAAATGAGCATGTAAGATGAAAGGCAACCATGAAGACAAACCTGTATTGGTCCATAATTTGGAAAAACCTGCAAATGGCATTTAGGAGGAGGCAGACAGGAGAATGGGATGCCCATGGAGAAATTTGAACATACCTAGTGTCAGAGGTAACTGAAGAACCCATGAATCCTGGGTGTTGACAAGGATGTGAAAAAATTGTGAGGTGTGGTGAGCTTTTCATGGTGTCATTTTGGTTGAGACCTCTTGGTACCAGGTGAATATAAATATAATTTTTTCACCTTGGTGCTTTGTTTAATTCCTTAGCTCTGCTTTAATTCTCAACAACATAGCTCAGTTTGTCCTGGAAACAAGCTCCTTTAAGGTTGTCTTCTGGGACTTCTTTGTTGAAAGGAATGAAGTTTGTTTATGTGAACAAAAATAAAGATTGACTTAGGGTCAATACTGGACTAGAGGTGATTCAGGACCAAAGAACCATGGTTGGCTCTAGGGACAACACATGAAAATCACTTTAGGTGCTCTGAGAAATCTACAGTTTGCGTGGAATTTATGGACAAGGAGAAATTCTGGTTTTGCTGGGGGAAAGCTTTGCCCAGCCTGATACCTGAGCTCAAAGTCTGGAATCCACTTTACTAAGAGAAGTGAGTTTGAGGTGGTTTAATATAGAATATAGATTTAAGCTGGAATTGTCCTTCGGTGGCAATAAAAGCTATTCTTTTGCTCTTCAGGAATAAATTCTTTCCAGTGTCTGGTGGCTCTGGGCCAGATCAACCCAGGGAGGAGCAAAGAGAGAAAAATTATGCATGTAATCTAACTGCATAAGGATTGTTTGAAATGGTCTGAGAGGGCATATGCAGAAATGATGGGATGAAATGGCAAGGAAAAACTTATGTTGAATATTATAACCTCCTAACAGAAAGATACATTATACTAAGGAAGAATATCCCAAGGGAAATGGTGGAAGCCCCATTGCTTGGATAATTTCTAATTAAACTAGACAAAGCACTTGAGAATATATTGTAAGGGAAAATCCTGTAATGGCAGCAGGCTGGACAGGGTGACCCTATAGGTCTTTTTCATTTCTAATTTCTATGATTCACTAATGATTAAGTAATTCACAGATAAACTAAACATCCGTATTGCTGGGTCTTATCCGAAACTCACCTCACCTATCAACCTTTTCAAATTTACCAATTAATAGTTAATTAGTTAATGTTTGTAAAGTGCTTTGAAGATGAAAAGTGCTAAGTGCTAAGTATTATTAGAGAAATAGGGATAGATAAACTCATTTTACTTAATTTTGAACCCACTCAAACACTCACGGAGGGCTCAAAATTGAGCTTCAGACTTGAGCATTATTGGGTTTGCCTGCCTTGTAGAGGGACTTCCAGTGAGGTTGTTATGCTGTGATTAAAATACAGTTATAATTTTGCTAATGCACTTATCACAGATTTCTATATATGGCACAGCAGTTCTAATCCTGATAAAATGTGCATGGAAAGCTATTGTCCCTGTCCTTACACAAGCTGCCATGTACAATACAAGCACTTTGCTTTGTGAGGGAGTGCAAGCAGCATGGAGAATATGAAAGCTGTTTTCTACCATGGCTTTTACCTTACTGGTTTATGTTGGGTTTTTGGGGGTTCATTTAACAGCATCAAATGAATGAGTAAATTATTCAAGAGGGAACTTGACTGAGATTGTCAATACAATGATTATATTTTAAGTCATCCTTATGTCTGTTCTTGCAAATTATTACTGGTACATGCTGTGGTCTGAGATGTGGCTTTTGTCTTTTGGAAGTGGTGCACTCTCAGGTGTGACAGAAGTGGCATCTGACGTGCACAGTGTGGAAGGGATGCTTAGTGACATGGTGAGGGTATGGCTATGAATGATCTGGGGAAAGGTGGGACTGTAGGTGAAACTGGATTAAAGCAAATTGGGGCAATCCCAATCCTGCCTGCCTGGAGTAAAGTCATACTGGTTTTGTCTCCCTTGGATGAAGTATAAATGGATTAATTTTTGCTTTTATTTTTGCAATGAGAATAAAATAGTAAAATACCAGTTAACGTACAGAAAACTGAGAGCTGTACAGTAGAGATATTAATTTCAGTAAATTCTGGTCTGAATAGAGGACCATGGAGATGGTCAGAGAGATGGAGCACCTCTGCTATGAGGAAAGGCTGACAAAATTTGGATTGCTCAACCTGGGGAAGAGAAGGCTTTGGGGTGAGCTAATTCTGGCCTTCCAGTACCCTAAGGAGCATACATGGAAAGAGACTATTTACAAGGGCCTGGAGTGACAGGTTAAGTGGGAATGGCTTCACCCTGAAAGAAAGCAGGCTTAGATTAGATATCAGGAAGGAATTCTTCCCTGTGAGGGTGGGGAGACCCTGGTACAGGCTGCCCAGAGAAGCTGTGGCTGCCCCATCCCTGGAAGTGTCCAAGGCCAGACTGGATGGATCCCTGAGCAACCTGGTCTAGTGGGAGGTGTCCCTGCCCATGGCAAGGGGTTGGAACTGGGTGATCTCTAAGGTCCCTTCCCCTTCCAACCCAAATCATACTGTCATTCTGTGATTGCCTGGATCCATGTTACCTTTCCCTTTCGTAAGAGGGCTTCTTCCCCTGTCCCTGCCTATTGCATCCCTAGATATTTTATAGAAAATAATTTTCTGACTTTCAAACACAAGTTTGTGGATCAGTATCTTAAACTCCTTTGTAACAGAGCAAACAAAGCAGCTCCAGGTGGAGCTCACTGATGTCAAGGCAGACAATCTGAGAGCACAAAAATGATTCAGGGAATAAACCCACGTGGTTTGTGGTAGGTTTGCTCATTGCAGAGCAGGAAGAATAAATCTTAGATACCTAATCCTTGAACGAGTAATCACAATGAATGGGTAATTTACAGGTTAAAATGTGTTGAATCAAAGGACTCATGAAATAATTAGAAAGGCCACACACTTCTGTGTGAATTGAGGTTCCCCCAGTCTTTGGGATGTGCTAGAAATAGGGAATGATGGCAAATATTTTAATAGGGATGTCAAACAGGTGATAAAGCACGGCACTGAAGAGCAAATAGATATATGGTTTGGGCCTGGAAGAGCAATCCAGGGACCTAAAGGCTTCTTGATGCAACTTCAATATTATTACAAGGCTTTGGGTTATGTTCTTGAGAAAAACAAAGATGGGGAAGTTTATGGTGAGTGGAATAAATCCTAGCTGGATTTATAAAAGGTAGATCACACCAGAGTGAGATGACATCTCTCTCTCTGGTAAAATAACAGATTTCTGGGACAAAGGAAATGCAGGAGATCTAATCTGTCTGGACATCAGTGAAGCACTTGATAAAGTGCCACATGGGAAACATCTAGTTAAGTGGGAAGAGATGGGGCTTCGTGTGAGAGTGGTGAGGAATGGCTAAAAGGGGAGACAGCAACGGATTGTGAGAGGGGAAGCATAGGGCAGGAGAAGGGCTCATTAGCAGAGCTCGTCAAGGATCAGTCTGACTCATCTTATTTAACATTTTCATTAATGACCTTGGAGCATAAATTAGGAATGTGCTAATGAAATGTTGGAGTTGACAAAGTTTGGAGACATTGCCAGTGAACAAGGAGAACCTGAATATACAGGAAAGAAAGTGTGTGGCCTTGGGGGTTGGAATGGGAGTCATGGAATGAAATTTAATAAGAAAAAGCATCAGGACACACACGTAGGAAATAAGGATAACTTCTGTTGCAATCTGACCTCATTGGTAGCAGTAGACACGGATGAAAGGATGGGCTCTGGGGTGCCAAAGGAACAGGAGGAATGTCCCTTAAAATGCATCAGGTGAGATATTTTAACAGGGATGGGAAGCTGAATGCCATGGCATGGGGTGTCAGGGAGGGAATTTAAACTGGAGCAGTGCAGGGAAGCACTGGTGAGATGGAAGAGGCTGAGAAGCACTGTGTGATGAGAGGAGACAAAAGGAGATTTAGCATATCAAAATGGAGCCACAGAAGGGGTGTGATTGCTGTCAACAAATGCATTGGGACGGTTTCTAAGTGCAAGTGCAATGCTGACACAAAAGAAATTGGCTATAACCTGGTCTTGATGGAATACAGATATGAGACTGGAAAAAGATTCCTAACTATCAGATGAAGGTGATTCTGGAGGAGCATTCCAGTAGGAGTAATGGGGGCAAGAACAGTAGTGTATTCAGAGATAATGTTAGATCTGCCTGTGGAAGGAATATTATCATTTACATGATGGTTAGGAAATGGACCTGATAACCTGGGCATTCTCATCCACTCTGTCTTCCTGTCTATTCATGGAAAATACGGGGCTGGGCATTGGGCTAAACTCTCAAAATACAGTGTTTTCTGTGAGCTGTTCACTCA
>WEIU01001089.1:579690-712190 GCA_013389925.1 Aegithalos caudatus | reverse complement strand
GTGTTCATTTATATATATTACATAGGTATATATTTTTCTTTTATACCTAAATTTTTTTTTGGTGTAAAATGATAAGTAACACTGGAACCATTTCTGACCAGATCCCTGCTCATGTGGTTAATGGGAGGAGCAGCAATTGTTTCATAAACAGCACTCTGCAAAGTTCATTTTATGCCAGAGCAGCTTTTCTAGAACCGGTTTTAAAGTTAATTATCAAAGGCAGGCATCTTCTCTCCACCGCCGGTGGCCCCCCACTGGGTTTGTTGTTCAGCTTTCCTTGGGAAAGAGTCGCTCTACGGAAGATCATCTTCATGGTGTCACAGTCCAGGGAGCCGAACACGTCCGAGCTAATCAGCTTAGAACATCAGTACCATCTTAATGTGGGATTTGGGACCTTCTAGATGCAGGGTGAGAAGCTGAACTAGTCTGCAAGCACATCACTTTATTCCTTTTGCTTTAAGCAAGAATAATTTGCCTTTTTTCTCTCATCTTTCTTCCTTGTTGTTTTGCCCCTGAAAACTGTGCAGCAAAAGCAACCTCCAGGGTGGACACTAAATCTTCTGATGCAGGCAGAGCAGTGATAACATCTGAACTGAGGGTGCTTTTCCAGGGCATGCTTGACAGATGTAGCAGGGCCTTTTAGGATTTAGTACTGGAGCATATCTATTACCCGTGCTGCAGCACAGCTTGGCAGGAGCTGTGTGGTAATCTCCCATGAATTCTGTCTGACTTATCAGAGCATCTGAACAGGTTCCTGCAGGATGCAGAGTCACTGCACCAAGTTGGGGAGAAACAGACCATACACTTCCAACTCCTTTAACTCTTGCTGGCCCAAAGTCTTTCCTCCTCCCTGGGAGGAATTGATGCCTTTCTGCCTCTCCTCCTTGTACTGCCCCTTGCTTGCTCTTCACTTCCCCCATCTTATGACTTCAAGGAGCAGAATCTAATTTCTATGTATCTGAGAGGGTAAGAGTAATTGCTTTAATGGCATGGCAGCCTGCCTATTTCTTTGGCAGAACGTAGTAAATATGATACATGTGGTGGAATTTAAGCTTTCGCTGGTTGCAAGTCCAGGACCCTGTTACACACAGGAGTGTGTGCTTAACAGCTTTATTCCCTCCCTTCACTGTGTGTATTTTATCTCAGTCTTACTGAGCAGATTATTTAATGTTTGGTCTTCATCCGTGATAACAATTATCTGAGTGTTTTATATTTTTATACACACACATGCACACGCCCACGCACACACACTCATATATATTAAAATCCACTCCACCAAGATTGATCACAAACACAAAATTGTTTAGATCACAGATTAAAGTTTAATTTTGGAGTTTTGCTTTAGGGTTAGAATTAGCTTCAGAGTGTGAGTTGCATAGGAGGCGCTGTAATTTGTTTTAAGGATAAGGCCTTCGGGCTGCTGTGCATAAAATGAGCATGATTCCTTATTCCCACGGTTGATTTTTGAATGGAAGTGCAATTAGAATTTTTTCACCCAGAAGCACATACAGTACAGAGCAAAGATAATACCTTGAATGCTTATCAGCTTGGGGAACTTCTCCTGGAATTTTATTTATTGTTCACCTAGCACTAATTCAAAAAAGATCCATGCAAACCCTAACAATACACTTGCTCTTTAATTTGGAGTCTAGTGTGTTTGTAGAGACTCTTGCAGGGGCTTTATTATTACCAAGCGAGATTTCAATGGTGAATTTTAATGTCAGACACAGAAATGTGCAACCAGTTATTTCTGATAGAATGGGAGCTATTACAAACAAAACACTGATGTAGCAATGGCCTCTGTTAATCCTCAATTGCTGCAGATATTTTCCTGTCACACCAGGAAGCTGCACTGCCGACTGGTATAGCACAGCCACCATCTGCATATGTGAGGTATGTAGATGATATTTTTTCTGATTATCGATGCCGATCACATTCATCTTCCACTGGAAGAACTGAACAATCAATACTCTCAGAATATTCATTTAACCTGTGAGAGAGAGGTGAAGTCCTGCATCCAATTTTTGGATGTCATGGTCACTAAAGAGCCAGATTCTGCCATTTCCACTGCATGATATCAAAAAGACATTGCCTCAGGTAGACACATGTTAGGCATCACCTCAGTCACCATGAAAAGGAAGCAGGAATTGATATCATAGTTTGGGAAGTCAATTATCTTAAAATATTTTTTTCTCCTTAGGAGAATTTTTCATAATTTTACATGTGTATGTGTACCCGTGTGCGTGGATATTGGAGAGAATCTAATAATGCCCCGGATAGGCTGAATTTGGGCTATTTATACCACATACCTGGCCTGTGTGGGAATCCAGATGGGCCTGGGTGTGTGTACAGAAATCCCAACACGGCACTCCTGAAGAGCTGGGCTGCATTAGGATTTTCAGAGTCTGAGAAATGCCAGGGGAAAGAATGATTTAGGCGAATTGCTTCAAACCAGTATTTTTAAAGGCAAGGATTTCCCTCCCAGAACCTGCTTTTGTGGAAGTCTTTGTGTGGCAAAGATTGCTCTCATGCCTCAAGGACTTCCCCCACTTCAGTGGACAACACAGTGGGCACCTCAAACCCCAGGAAGGGCTTGAGTCCTACTTGCTACAGGAACAGGTGCTGGGACAAACCTTGGAGGAAAATGTGTCCTTGTGTGCATTGTTCCCGGGGCTGGAGGGCTCCACGGAGCTTCCAGCAACACCAAAACCTTGCCCATAACCATTTCTTTCATTTGAAAAAATGGTGTTTTTCTCCCTTATTGAACAATCAAAGAACTTTCTGACATTTATTTTGATGGGAAAAAAAAAAAAGAAAAAAGAAATCTATTATTACAAGGACCAGGAAGCATAAATCCAGGTTGGCTCTCAGACACCTTCCACATAAATTGTATTCAGGTAAATGGTCCCTAAAAATGCCTTGATAGTACAGTGTACATCATAGATGCTAGCAAAGAAATGTAAAGCTTCCCATTATGAAGGATAATACAAAGAAAGAAATGTATTTTCATTATCCTCCCATGGTTTCAAAGTCTCTCAAGATTTGATTCAGGTCCTAAAGATATTATGAGGCAATATCCATGTTACCTTTGAGTCAACTACCATGTCCTGACACTTGATCAGTCTGCAAAAGCTCCTGGAAGAATCAGAAATAAACAGTTTTATTCCCCAAACAGGAACTTGTGCTGCAGCATGAGCAAGAATGTTTTTTTCTCCTCTAAATATGACTCTAGGTCCTGTAATGCATTTAACCAGAGCACAACATTTTTGAACAATCTCTTTTAGAAATACAGTCTAGATTAAACAAAAAAGAAATAAAAGAAAATCTGCAATAAGGACACATTTTGAAAATTCCAAGAAAGAAACCGTGTGCATTGAGAGCACCTCAGCCATGCTAGGTAGGAGTGAGAAGCATATTTAAACTGAGGTGCTGAGTAGGTCTATAACTTTATGCCCTTACATTTGCATATGCAAATTCAGGGGTATGGAGGCTGTTGTTATTTTTCCTACCAAATTCCATGTGATCTTTCCTCTTCTATTTACACTAGAAAAGCTCCATTTCCAGGAATGGCCTTATTATTTGCTATACCCATGCAGGTTTATTTTGTTTGGTCCTAAAAAGAGGTTTTAAGCCACAATTTTTAAACCAAAACATACCTATAGAAACTTCTGGAACAACAGTGGAGAGCTGTGAAATAGCACTACTCACCATTTGCTTAGAAAATTGAAAGACTTTTGCTGGTTTTGGCAAATACTGACAGCTTGGTCCAAAGGGGAAATCTTGTATCTTGTTCTCTTTAGGGCAGATGTTCTTGTCAGGTTTTTGTTTTGATTTTTAAATGACAAGTGATTCTCTTTCATCCTGTGTTTCCTCAAGCACCCAAACAGAGTGAATGACTTCTTCCTCTGGCCTGATACCTCAGGAGGAAAACATTACCTGTGGCAGGACAAAATCAATCTACTTTAACTATAGAAAAAAAAATAAAATGAAAAGGTAGAAGAATGGCCAAGTGTTTTTAAGCATGTTTTGAACCAGCATTGCTTTAGAGTAGCCTCTGGGAAGGAGTAAAAGGAGCCTGATGGACCATCCGGTCCCTTAGGAGGGGCTGCCTTGGCTGAGGAGAGGCTGGATGCTCACCCCAGCCACAACACGGAGAGCTCAAGGATTGATGAACCATATGCTTGTCTGAACTACTTCAGGAGTCATTGCTCCTCAGTTCCCCACTTACTGCCACAGTTAAGGACTGAAATATGCTAAGATAATGTTAAGTAGCTGCTGGGACCATAGCATGGAAAGTGAGTTTTAAAAACTTGGAGAGGAGAACTGCTACCCTGGAAAGAACCAGTGTATTAAAGTTCCTGCTATAACAGTGAAAGAATAACACCCTGTGGGTAACAGCCCCACACATTCCCACCCAGCAGAGCACATCTTCCTTTCCAAACCCTTGATCTACCTGGTGAATTAAAGGAATAGCTTAATTAATGCTGCCAGTAGAGGGAACTGATGTACATGTGAGTAGATGCGGCAGCATTTCTTCAGGGAAAGAAAACCAAACTTTTAAAGTATAAACACAAGAGTATCCTCTGCACTTCAAGAGGGGTCAAAGGTACCATTCCCAACACACAGCAGTCAGTGGCTGGAGAGCAAGAAGGGAAGGCCTGGTGCTGTGTCCTTGTTCCTTACTGAAAATCCCTCCTTCAATGGCATGAGTAGGGTATGAAGGAGGCAGAATTCAGCAGTGTGAGAGCATGTA
Source organism: Aegithalos caudatus (assembly GCA_013389925.1). Classification (NCBI taxonomy): domain Eukaryota; kingdom Metazoa; phylum Chordata; class Aves; order Passeriformes; family Aegithalidae; genus Aegithalos; species Aegithalos caudatus. The sequence continues at coordinate 707,437 of WEIU01001089.1, read as the reverse complement.
TCCATGGGGCTTTGAGAAAAGAGATTGGGAATTTTTAAGACTGGTAGGCACAGCTTGAAATGGGCTATTTGAGCCAAAGCAGCAGGCTTTTTTTTTTGTTTGTTTCTAGTTTTTGGGGTTTTAAAGTTATTTTGCTATAGATTTATGTAGTGTTCATCTTAAAACCCTAAAAGGGTTAAGGTATTAAGGTGAGCTGTTAACAAACTCACTGATATCACAGTCTTGACCATTCTTTCTATCTCCCCCCTGTGTGGGCAGAAAGTCATAAAGAAAGAGGAAGGGCTTGGGAGGTCAGAGAGAAAGCATCAGACAGTATTGAGAACAAAATGCAGATGCCCTCAGTGGCAGTAAAAAAACAGAAAATGGTTGGTATTAAATAACCCCCAGAAATCAATGAGCAGGGCTGAATATAACTTTGGAAAGGTTCTGCTCAAAGTCATTAGTGCTGAAGTTATTACCTATGGAAGCATCTGCCAGTCTAGAGGGAGTGGCAAAGCTGGGTAAATGAGCAAAAAATGGACAGCAGGAAACGTGGTGAATTCATTTAATTCAGTCATTTTTGAGTGGCAAAAAGCCTGACTTTGGCTGTAGTAATGGATAACCCCTTGGAAATCTTTTTTTTTCAGAAGTTCTGATAAATGCCTTTATTTTTAGGTATCTGATATTTGCTTGGGGCTTGTGTTAAGCCCAAATCTTTTTGGGAGTAGCATGCATGCTTATTTTCAGGTGGATGGTAATTTCTAGTTTTGATAGCTGAGCATTCTGGTACTTCTTTTTAGGGATGTGTGAAACTGGAAGTACGGAAAGACAAAACAATGAAGATAAAACCAAAAACATTGCCTCCTCCTTCCTACAATTAAAATCCACCTCAAATGATATACTTTTCTTCAGGTTCTGAAGTACTGAGACAAATGTTTGATGCTTTTTGGTTTGTGTGAAGGTTTGGTTTTTTTTTTTTTTTTTTTTTTTTTTTTTTTTTTTTTTTGTTTTTTTGTTTTTTTTTTTTCCTCTTCCCAATTCAGGTTTCCGGATAGAATTGGAACTGAGTGTGCCAAAAATACCAGGATAGAAGCTGTTCTCATGGGTGTTTCCATCTGGAATCTAATGTAGAAATGCCAGAAATCCTGTAGGAAAACCTGTTCTCATGTGGTTTCCTGCCCGGTTCAACGTTTTTGATATGTTGGGAGAGTTTGGATTAGCAGCAGATAAGCAGAGAAACTGGATCTGAATGCCAAACTTTTTTTGAAGTTTTTCCATCCCCACTGGAAGCATTATGAGGCCCATAGGCATAAGGTATAGAGTCTCTCCCCTGCTGGTAAGGGTTTAAAGCTGGCTGCATAGTAATAAACAAATGCATAAATATATTCATGAATGAGTAGGGCTTTGCTCTTTGCTTCTTTGCCAAGCTATTTTAACCACTCTGCTATTTGAGATGATCTTTTGGTTGTTTGTGCAAGTATTTGTATGTTCAGAAAGTTTTATGTCTCGTAGCAAGAACAAGCACCTGGAAAGATACTTTTCAAGTGATTAGTTTTCATAATTTCCTATTTGTTGTTCCTCATTTAAACTTCTTAGGGGTGATTGCTGGGGATCTGATCAGCTCAAAAAGACCAGTACCAGGTTTTTCTGGGAAAGGTGCTGAGCCGTAGCCTAGGAGGAACATCAGATTGGATTTTCCTTTCCCAAATCCTGGTCTAAGTACACTAGCAGGCAGTATCCAGATTCTGGAAACATTGATCCTTTCAGAGGTGAGAAGATCTTGGGCAAACCAGTGCTCTTGTCTTGCCTCTATAGGATGGGGCTCGTGGAAGCACTTGCACTTTTCCCGCTCACACTTTTCCTCTTTGCACATTTTCCTGTCATGCTTTTCCCCCCTCACACTCTTTCCTGTCACACTTTTCCCTTCACATTTTTTCCTGCACCCTTTCCCCCTCCCACTTTTCCCCCTTTGCACTCTGTCCTCCTCACACTCGTTCCAGCTTGCACTTTCCCCCTTGCACTTTCCCCCTCACATTTTTTCCCCTCACACTTTTTCCTGCCTGCACTTCTCCCACTTGCATTTTTTCCTTCTCTCACTTCTTCCTGCTCTCAATTTTCTCCCTCATACTTTTCCCTGCCCGCACTTTTCCCCTCATACTTTCCCGCTTGCACTTTTTCCTGCTCTCACTTTTTCTCCCTCACACTTTTTCCACTTGCACATTTCCCCTCACACGTTTTCCCACTTGCACTTTTCGACTCATACTTTCTCGCTTGCACTTTTTCCTGCTTGTGCTTTTTCCCATTCTCACATTTTTCTCCCACACACTTTTTCCTGCTTTCACTATTTCCCGCTCTCACTTTTTCTCCCTCACACTTTTATCCCGCTTGCACTTTTCCCCTCACACTTTTTCTCTGCTCACAATTTTTTCCCTCATACCTTTCCCCTTGCAGTTTTTCCTCTTCACGCTTCCCCCTCATGCTTCTCCACTCTCACTTTTTCTCCCTCACGCATTTTTCCCCTTGCACCTTTCTCTCCACTCACATTTTTTCCCCACTCACACTTTCCCCTTCAAGTTTTCTACCCCTTGTGCTTTTTGTCCTCATGCTTTTTCCCTTTTTGCTTTTCCCACTCATACTTTTCCCTTAGGGACTTTTCCCCTCACACTTTTCCCCGCTTGTATTTTTTCACCCCTCACACTTTTTTCCTGCTTGTGCTTTTCACCTCATGCTTTCTACCTTACACTGTTTGCTCACACTTTTCCCCCTTGCACTTTTTTCCCCTCTCAATTTCCCCCATCTTCTTTTTTCCCTCTAGCTTTTTGCCCTCATGCTTTTCCCTTCACACTTTTTCCCCTTGTGTTTTCCCGCTCACACCTTTCCCCTCACGTCCTTTCCCCTCACGCCTCTGCCAGGTGCCATTTTTCCCTCTCATACCCTGCTCCCCTGAGGTTTCCCCGGCTTGGTGAGGGGTCTGGCTGTGCCTGGCAGTGCAGCCCTTGGAACTGGAAGGAGCCAGTCCTGTCCAGAACAGGACAATTCTGGCCACTCCTCACAGCATGGCTGTGACACCCACATCCAGTATGATCAGAGGTGACTTTGTGGATGGGAGATTGTCTGTGCCATTCATCTGAGGAGCCATGTGGGAAAAGAGCAGATCCTAGGAGAAGCGACCCTCAGGGCTGGCGCCATGGCCCTCCCAACCCCAAGGTGCAGTAAAGCTCTTGTGGTGAAATGAGGTGGCTTCTTTGGGCAGCCCTGGCTGCAGATGATGTGCTCAGGAGTGAAACATTCCAAACCAAAGCAGCAAGTTTCATTTTTTCACCTGATCAGTTCAGCTCCAGCAGCATTTCTCAGGTAAGAGGCAACTTTGGCAGGATGTAAGGACCTTGGAGAGGTGGTAGTTTGCCACAGAGACCAGGTATGCACGACCTTTGGGAGGAAAGAGAGGGGCCCTTTTTATTTCTTATGTTATTTTGTTTTATCTTGTGAATCAGGCTTAGCCTCTTTTGTTGCCAGAGTGTGGAATCCTGCAGACTTCTCACTTCTGGCACCTCCAGAAATTTAATTTCTGCTGGACAGAGCCCTGCCAGATTAAATCCAGTGTACAGATTCCCTTTCACCTGGGCAGCCATGGGTGGATGCCTGCTGAGGGGTTTTCCTTCTGCTTAATGGAGATTTCCATGTTAGAAATCTCCCTCTTCCCTCATGCAAGGCATCCATGCACATCTGAGCACAGGTATTGTATTTGCACAGCACTTACTTGCCAGAAAGCTGCTTCTTTTTGCAGCTCCCTCTCCCCCTGTACTGCTGCCTTCCTGACCATGGACACAGGTTGGTTCCCTGTATCAGCTGTTGGGAGTGATCTGAGCAGAATGAACATCTGTATTAAGTTTGCAGAGCTAGTCAAAATGTTTACCAGGACTATTTAATAGGAAGATCAATAGCAAGTGCCTCTCTGTTTGTTTTAACGAAACAAAATTGGTTGCAGAGCAAAACCTTTTTAGAACAACAACAACAACAAAACCCCAACCCTGGCATTACTCCAGCTCCAGTGTAACAACACAGGAGAAAAGGGCATTCCTGAGCACTTGCTCAGGTTTATTTTCATTATGCAGTTATTAGGGTAAGGGAGCGTTAGGCGGCTGTTGTCACTGGGACACCCTCTCCTTATAAAGCTCATGTGCTGGGCAGTTCGTTTGGAGCTGCACTGATTTATGGCTGTCAGTTCCTGCCTGACAGTGTCCTGACAAGTTCTGCCGGTAGAAACTTGTTCAAGCTTAAAGTGACACTTCTGTGCTGCTGGTTTTCCTTCCCCAGAGAGGAAACTGCTCTCGACCATCCCGATTTTGGTGTCACGCTGAATTCCCTCTAAGTGTGTTTCCTTGCCTGGGGTCTGACTTGCTACTGGAAGCCAATACATTAAATCACTTCCCCAAATTACCATATTGGCTCCTCGCTTGGGGGCTGTTTACAGTAGGTTTCAGACCACTGGTTGGCCCATGTAATGCCTGATTTGGAAACTGGTAGCATCTCCAGTTGGTAGCTGACAAATTCTGTCAGTTTGAGTCTGGCACAAGATAGCAAGGGAACGTGGGGAAAAGGGGAAAAAGGATTCTTTTCCGTTTTCCGGAAGATAGCTGCAAAAGACTGTTTTGTTACATGCAGGCAAAATAGGTATTAGCTTTTTTNTTTTTTTTTTTTTTTTTTTTAAGTTTAGATTGGGAAATTATGGCTTGTTGTAATTAAGAGTGGCAACCCTGCCCTGTCCAATTCTGTACTCCTGGATCTTGCTAAAATATATCCACATGCTTGAATTTAAGCACTTGTGTTTAAACACGCCCCTTTAATAATTACAAGACTGGATTTATACCCTAACTTTCCAGACAGCTGGTAGATTTTTTCCCGTCATCTTCACCTCCTAAAATGTTGTGATGCAGCAAATTAGCCATTTCTCACCATTTATTCTGACGAACAGAAATAAGCGAAATCTGTCTCTGAACATTAGTGCTGCAGGCATGTGAAATACATGGTAGTCTACAAGGCAGCAACCAAATAAATATGTTTTGCAGCTTTTAGGTGAGAAGGTGGTAAGGAAAATAGAGAAGGAGGAGCTAAATATTCTGGCAAATATTATGTGTGAATCATGGGGAAGACTCCAGAAAAAAAGTTAGGAGATATGAATCATCACCCATGGAAAAGGGAGAGAAATCCTTTGAGTGCATTTATCCCATTTCAAGTACTTTGTACCTTTTAAAATGCAAACCAACCGCAGCACTTGAGTTTTCCTGTGCTGTAAAAAGCACAACAATCCCTTCAGTAAATAGTTTCAATGATAAATTAACTCTCCACCCAAGTTGTGCTTTCTCTGGCTTCAGCTTCCAGCATTGGGTCTTCTGACAACTTTGCGTCTCAGAAGGAAGTGTCCCATTGTATTTACTTTTTGTGACCTGTGCCACCATAAACTGTGATCGAGGCCCTCTGTCACCTTTCCTTTGATAAGCTGAAGGGACAGAGGGCTGTGAGTTGTTCATGATAAGGCATGTTTTCTAGTGCTTTCCCCATTCTTGTTCCTCTTTGAATCCTTCACAATTAACCAATTTCCTGCTTGAACTTTTGCCTCCGGGGCTGTCTCTGTATTCCTGTAGCAGTTGCACCTTTGCCAAAGGCACAGGCAGGATAACGTCTCTATTCTTCCTCGAAACTCCTCTCCATGTGCCTGAGTCTGCGCTGGGCTTTGTGGCTGTGAATGGGGATTTTATGATCAGCTGATATAACCACAATTTTGGTGTGGTTTGGGGCAGAGGTGGTGGGTCCCCTCTTGGTTCCTGGCTGGATGAAACTGTTTTGTCAGGGTGGATATTGTTCAGTTTACCGTTTGCCAAGTGATTCAGAGTGCTTTGTGTGCTCTTTGATCGAGCTCTCCTGCAGTCTCCCTGTCACCTGCAGACTTTATTAATAATGATTTTATTCCAGGGTTTTTTCAATCATTGATTTAATATGTTAAATAGCATGAGACTGAGGACTGGTGCTGCTGGCCCAGTTAAAACTATTTCTATTCAATTTTCAGACTTCTATTCACAGCTACATTTTTCAATCTAAGGTGCCAGTTTTAATCCATTTTAATTTGTGCCTTGTTTAGATTATATCATTCTACCTACTGAGTCAAAACAGTGTGGAGAATGTGATCGCATGCTTTGCAAAAATCTAAGTTCAGCATACCAACATTATCACCCTTATCAAGCTGATCTGGGCTCTCAGTTAAAAAAAAATAAATTCCAATTAAAATATATTTCCTGTAAACCCACACTACTGGAAGGTATTTGTATTTGCTCCTTTTGCATTGTAATATATAATTTTTGCATTAACTGCCCATTACCTTACCCAAGATGAGAATGACAGTCCTCACAATACCTGGAGGACCCTATCTGTTTGTTTTAAATTTTGGAGAAATGTTGCTTTGCTTTGGTCTTCTGGAGTATTGTAAATCCCATCGTGTCCCTGTGGGGTGGAGAGCTTCCATGCCTATTCTTTGCGCATTTTCCAACTGACTGACTTCAAAATCTCTCCCTTTTCTAGCTGCTGTTTTAAAGTCCTTTCACTCATTGCTGAGATTGAGTGTGGTTCATTGTTTGAGACAATATGCATATAAAATCTATTTCCCAAATATGGAAGACAGGTATTCATTGAATTCTTATATGTTTTCCTCGTTATTATTACATTCTTACTATTTTTCTCCAGTAACAGCTGACAACATTTTTGTTCTCAACATGCTTTTAGAAGTCCCAGATATCCTTTCCTCATTGATTTCTTTTTTTTTCCCCTTTCTGGCTCCCTTTGTCAAATTCCTAGAGTTATTAGCTTTTGGTTTATAATTGTTATTATCAGTATTCCTTTATATCATTAGTGCTTTGTGTTGAAACAAATGTGTTTTCATTCTATGTCTACTTTTAAACTGAGGGAAAATTTTAAATACTGTCAGTTTGTCTCTTGGTTGTGAAATTGTGGCCTTTGAAATCTACAAATGTATTCTTAACACTTTTCTGATTACCATGAAAAGGCCCCTCTGTAGCTGATATTGCTCATAATTATTTCAGTATTGTGAGAACGATTTTTGTCTAACAGCAGCTATGTGAATGTATATGCTAGAATGCCCATAAACACACACATTTCTTTGGAGTTGAGTCTAGATGTCGACAACAAATATGATCGAGTCATGATCACTGGCATTTGAGTAACCATTAATTTTTAACATCTGGGATCAGTTCCTCTGGATCTCTCATTAGGCAGTCTACCCCAAGCTGGGTTGAGTTAAGAAATTGGCTGCCTGTAATTTTTGAAATTCTGAGGACTTTTTAGTGCTGGTAGCCTGAGAACACCAGCATATGCCATTCAGATTGAAGTCCCATATGTTAACACAGCTTTTTTTACCAACACATGATAAATAAGTCTTTAAAGAAGCTGGTCATCGTGTTTTTTACACTGTTTTGGTGGGGTGTAGCAGGCACCAAGTAGCTCACTCCTTCCAGTGTAAGAGCACAGATCCACCAGCTATTTCTAGTTGAAACCTTTTACACAGTGAAATCTTTATTTGCACAGACTTGCAGAGGTGATGAGATTTTGAGATGGTGAACTGCACCCCTTTATTTTTTGCACGCTTGAGCCCACTGTGTTGGCTTATGCATGTCCTGATCATGTGAGTTTTCCCAGTAATATTAACCACATAAAATTTGTGCTCATAAATCAGCCATTCTAATTCCTCTCATTTATTATCCGACTTCTAGCAGAAGTGTATAAGCAATTAAATAATTTAATCCCTTTGTGTAAGTGGATCCTTTTGTAATTTTGTTCTCAACAACATGATTTTGAACTACAACCAAAATCCTCTCAACATTTGCCCAGGCAGTGGTTACATATGCAGAATTTTCTGACTTTTCCTGTTCATAGGGCAGGAGGAGCCTTATAAGATCACATGCCTGCTCCAGCTTCTGCTCAATTTGACCAACTGTCTTTGCAGAGAGATTTCCTACAACTTCCTTGACAGGAATGCATGCACTATCTATCTCTACAATCTTATCTTGGTCATTCATATAAATTCCCAAATCTGTAGTTAGTATTTCCCCAATTTTCTGCCTTTTCTAGCTCCTGTGGAGCCATTTTCATGCTTTTCCACAGGGAGTAGCTATGTTTCTTAAGGGGGATTGTTCAAAACCGCTGTACTTTATTCTTTGTTACATCTGTGATTGCACTTCCAAACCACAGTTTTGTTTCTTTTACCTTCATTACCGCTTGCACATCGCACACCGCTTCTCACATCAGGTGAGAAAACAGAGCCCATCCACTCCAGCTCAGAGCCTCACTCATGCTGCCAGCCAGCCCTGTGTACCCTCTGAAAATGAAAGTTTCTCAGGTGCCTTCTTCAGCCTTGCTCTTAAGTTACTTTGTTTGCTGCCTCTCTTTGCCTGCTCCAGCCTTTGCCTGGCAACTGATAGATAGATTAAGAGGAGTTGCTTGGTGCCAGCCTCCCCCATCAAAACGAGGGGTAAATCAAGTCTGACCAATTAAAATGACTCAAGGATTTGGGACAGGAGACCCTCACACGAAAAAAAACCAAAACAAACAAACAAACAAAAACATAGGCATCTCTTACCCAGCAGGTTTTAAGGCCCCAAAATCTCTGTCTTAGGGCCAAACTGAATAATCAGCAGGCTCAGGCAGATGGTTTACCAAGATTTTTAACCTGGAGCCTGTGCTGTCTCCTCTGAAACACCCTGAGGCAGAAGGAGACATGGAACTTGCTGTGTCCAACTGAAGTGGCTCTTTCCGAGTTATTCACGTCAGGAATGTTGAGGAAAAAGGAGAGGTTTTGCATCTGTCCCTTTGAAATACCATTGTCCCACAGCCTGGCAGATGACTTCCCAAGAGCTCTCTTCAAGTGGTAAATCGAGCTGTCGCCAGCTTCAACAGCCTAAAGAGGGATGGGACTGGTGACAAACACGTTACAAAGGGCCAAGTTAACTCCAGTTGTGCTTTGTTTAATGGAATCCTGGTTGTTTGTGGGGCTCCCTGGTGAAGGATCACGATGGCCCCTGTTCTTCAGTGATGAGCTCAGGGTTGCACAATTCTGATGCTGAGCTCTGCCTTCTCCGCCAGGTTTCTTGTAAACTGTGAAATGATGTGGATCAGGCACGTGCCAGGGAGGCTTTTCTCCGCACCTGGCTCCCACTTGCTCACGTGCCTTTCGGGATGAGCCTGTCAGACCCACGGGAGCAGCCGAGGCTGGGCTTTCCATGGAGGTGTGGTGCACAGGCTCCTTGAAATGCCTTGGCATCATCCTATTCCCTAATAGGATTCCTTTCCTTTCCAGTAGGCACTTGGCAGGGTGAGGTGAGAGCTGCTGCTGGGATTGCTGGGGCACCCACTGGCCTCCCTAAGGCATAGCCAGTCTCCAGGTGTCCTACGCCTTTTTTCCCCCTTCATATTCACTTCTNTTCTTTTTGTGTCCCTACCTATATATGTTTTTAATCTTTGCCTGCATCAGTGATGCCTGCAGGCAAAGCCTCCAGGGTTAGGCACAGGGGAAGAGGTGTGACCAGTAATCCCTTTGCTAAGGGCGTTCCTGCTGCAGCCAGAGGCACGCACGCCACTGGCTGAGGAAAGTCCCGGGGGGCAAACCCGGTTTTATTCTCAGGGTGCTGCTCACAGATGCTGTGAAGCCAGGTACACTCCTCTCCTGGGAACATTACATTCCCTTTCGAGGTGATGATTGTGTTTGGACCCGTGCTGCGGGGAATATATCGCAGTATAAAAATATCCATCCTTTTGAAAAGGCAGGGGATCATACTTCTTTTAAACCATACCTCAATCAGCTTGTGAAAACCTGAAATACATTTGGACAAATCAGATTTATATGAAACAAGGAAAAATATAGCAATTTGGGGGATATTAAATTGAAGGTTCAATGTAGTTGTTCTTGGGCTAACTGGTGCTTGGGAAAATGGGGTTTAGATCGTTTTCAGAGATTCCCCTTTCTTTGCTGACAGTCAGAGAAAAGGGGCAAGAGGCTATTGCTTGTGTTTGTTCCTAAAGCAAATGACGGTTGATAGGTCCAACTTTAGACCGACCGGCCTTGACAAGTTTCTCTGCAATTCTTTCTTGTGAGCAGTTTTTAGAAATCTTTGAACAGTGAGAAGCACAAAAGGTAGAAAGTTAACAAGACTCCACGGGGCTGTGAGATGGTACCTGACAAGGGAGGAGAGGTGCTCCTGCGACTAAAATAGGCGACACAGAAGGTGGTTTTGTGCTTGTCTGAGAAATTGGGAATCTTGTTACGGGCTAGGAAGGTCTGGCCTGCTCAGACATACAGTGTTCATAACAAAAGCTTTGGTTTCATTAGCTGAATGTTTTCAGGATGTTTCTTATAATTTTCAAATGTGTAGTTTTTAAGTGAACTTATTCTGAGAAGTCAGTAGTACAGCTCAGGTGTTTTGCTGGTGAGTTGGGAGTTGGTTTTGGCTATATTTGTGGTTACGAAACAATTGCTGGGGTCGGGGTGAGGGAAAAAGAAAAGCCCTTGCTTTGGCACACTGAAGGAAAGATGTCTTTTTCCACTCTCTATTTCCCTTGAAAGAATTTGAGGTTTCTGCTTTCACTCTCCAAACCTGCACAGGTAATTAACATCAATGATTTGTCCTTAAGAAGGAGCTTTGGCCTTGCATTTCAGAAAGAAATGTGGTTATTTCAGACTTAGCAAGTGTGCTTTAGGTTTTGATCCTCAGCTTTGGTTTTCTTGTTATTCCTATTGATTGTTCCAATTTGTATGCTGTTTTGCTCTGTGAGTTGTTGATCTGTTTTGTTTCTAGTCTGGTTTTCAATGGATGCAGGTTTCTAATTTTCTGTTTTCTTCTTAGACTTTCAGGTTTTAATTCTCAATGCATGTTTTCCAGGATATTTCTCTCTCTGTGGCAAAGCTGTTGTATGATTATGTTGCTTGCCTCTTCCTTCCTAGAGACAATGTTAACAGATATCATGGGAGGGATATCACCCTCCTCCCCCTAAATTTTATATAGAGCACTGCACTTAAGTCAGAAGTCGTATTCCCTTGCCTGTGGATTTTCCTTTGCTGGAAGGACCAATTCGTAAAGCAGATGGGAACTGTCAGCTTTGTGTTTCTTGGGAATATGTTCCAAAATACATCCTTTACCATGGTATCTTTTGCAAGGCTCTGATGTAGTAAAAAGCATTGGGATATTAAAACCCAGTTAATGGAAAATCATTAACACTCAGCCTGGAAAGGGGGGAAAAACCTTTGAAAATCCCACTGGCTAATAATCCCTTGGTGAAAGGCCAGTGCAAGGGGGCTTCCCTGCTCTCCTCTGCAGCCCTGGAATCATTCCTGGAGAGGAGAAGGTTTACTTGTTGGGAATACTGCATGTGGTGGGGAAGCAAAAAGTGTGGAAGACAACACATGCAGCTCTGAGGGAGATAGAGTTTGGAAGAAGAGGAAACTGCCGCTGGAGCATGGGGCCATTGGCTGGTGCTCTTATGTCCCATTCCTCCCTATTAACTGTTTTAAACTCTCCAAATGCCCCAGGGGGAGCAAAACAAATGGTATTACCTCTGCCAGTGTACAGTTCAGAACCTGGTTAAACAAGTGTTTGGTCAAAAAAAACGCCTGGCCCTTTTAGGGCCTGTTATCCTGCACATTGGCAGGAAGGTAGACAGCTTTTGCAGCCTGCCTACTCCATCAGTATTTGTGCTCTCTGGCCATGAATTTAAGAAAGATGTGCCAGAATTGACATTATCCTACTGGAAGCAAGGGGCTTGGGGAATACTTTAAAAACTGGTGAAAACATGGAAGCTGCAGCTCTCCAGTGAATGCCTGTTGGCCAGAGGCACCGCGTGTGTGCATGTGCGTGTGCATGGATGGGCTCTCTTCTTTTTAAAAGCCTTTGGAGTGAGTTTTTTGGATACTTCAGACGTCCCTTTTTCTCACCCTCAGATTGTTCGCCGCCTCCCCAGCAGAGTGACATATTGTTTGCAGTGGAATTTGACAGGCTCAGATGGCAGTAGCTGCTGCAAGATTTTTTAGTTCTTGTTGGTGCTACGACAGGTCTCAACAAATTCCCTCGCCCACTCGCCCGTGGTGCATAAGAAACTTTCTCTAGTGTGAGGGGAGCTTGCCCATCAGTTTTGTCAAAATCTCAGCTTTCCTTTAAGCATGATGCAGAAATTCTGGCTTTCTGAATGTGACACAGATCTGCTCTACGGCAGTGATGTTTGCAGATTCAGGAAGGCAGACAGACAAAGGCGAGTGAAACGTGAGCTCCCAAATAACCCTGTCTTGCCTTTGTGATGGAAGTGAACTGCCCGGGGCATGCGGTGGGAAGAGGCTGTGGGTTTCTGCCAAGGAGAAGTGGCCCCATTCTTTTGCTGTGTTCAGTGCCCCTGTGTAAGTCCATCCCCTCTCTTTCTGTGTCTTTGTCATGAATACAGGTGACAGAACTGCAAACCCACCCATCCTACCCCAAATACCAGGAGGACACATGAGGGCCTACAACAAAAACCTGTGACCTGTTCACCCACTTCTCTGTGTGGTGTTTCTGCTGGCCACCTCTAAGGATCTTCCTTAGGATGAGTGGAAATTTGCCCTGAAAGACCCTGTTTTTGTCTACTGTGTCTGCAGAGGACCTCCCACTGCCTGGCTCATGGGGCCAGGGGAGTTCTCCTGTGTAGCCTCTGCATAAGAGAAGCACCCTGGGCTTGGGATCCCTTTGGAGTGGGACTGCTCAGGGTGACAGTGGCAGGCATGGGTCTTTTCCTGAGGCGTGATGCTTTTTCTGAGGCTGAGGACATCTCCATGTCCCTTGTATCCCCGCAAGAGTGAGGCCTTTGGAAAACTAGAGGAAGACATTTTCCAAAGCCACGAGCCCCTTTTCTCCCACGAGCCATGGACTTTCGGAGTGTGGCATTCACACCGAGCCATAATTATTTCATGTTTGATTTAGGCTCAGCCTCACAAGGTTATTTTCAAGCAGTGGTCCTGGGGCTGTCCTGCTCTCAGGCTTTTCCTTGGCATAGACGGCATTAGCCCGAGGGTGGCCCTCATCCGTGCCAGATGCCCACAGCCACGGCAGCAGGGAATCAATGGGGCGTGGGGATATTCCCCGCCACTGCTCGCCGCCGCTAATAGCTGTGGTGGTGTAGGAGTCCCTGTGGCATTTCCACATTACCTGGAGATTTCCCAAGGCAGGAGAAATCCTAAGGATAATTAAGCCTGTTTTATTTAGGGCTGAGCTGAGCCATCAAAGTGGCATAAAGCAGCCTAAATGGACCAGAGGATCTGGCACCTTATGCAAAAACTAATCATTTTCTGAGGTGGTCTGATAATTTCCGAGGAGGATATAAAATAATTCACACCCACATGTAGCTTTTAATGAGTAGAAAGGCCTCTCTGCTGCATGTTCTGGAATTGTACTCTTTTTTTTTTTAAAAAACAAAAAAGCAACCCAATGATGTTTGCATGCAACAAAGCGAGAGGGAGGCTGTGGCAGGAGCAGGAGCTTGGGGCAGAGTCTTTGTTGCTGTTTTCATCAGGGTTAAGGGCTCAGTGACCATTTGGAAACCTTTTATGGGCAAACTGGCTAGCAGCCAGTACTGCAAATTTGCACTCCTGACTTTTTGATTAGTCAGTAGTCCATCAACAGCAGTAGAAACCTGAGAAACATTTGCAGCTAACCACGTGAAAAGCAGGTGTAATAAATCAGGTTGTTCAGGTTTAGTCCCAACTGGGAAATGTGTGGATGGAGGTAGAAATCTTTCCCTACTCCTCTGGTGGTGTAGCAGAACACACCTTGCTCCCTCTTTCTAGCAAGATTTCAGCCTATAACAGTGATTGCATTCCCATTGGGAAATCACAGATTTCCAACAATTTCTTTTAAGATCTACAGTGAAATTGTGTGAATGACAACCATTCATCCATCTCATTGCAGGATCAGGACCACAGTGTGGACTTTTTAAGCTTAAGGAGAGTCCTTAATTGCTCTGGCTGTGCTAAGTAGAAGGAGCTCTCTCTGTGCCAGTGCCCTGATGGCAGCAGAGGCATCTTTTCTATTTATTTGCCTCTGTCCCACGGGAAGCTGGAGTGTGTGTCTGTGTGTGGGGAGGGGTGGACCTGAGCTCTGCTCCCTGGTTCCTGCCATGTCTGTGCCCAGGCTTTTCCCGGGAGCAAATCAGCAGAGCTGGTGACAGCAGAAGCCATGAAAAGACCGTGGCAGATGTGAGCCTGCTCTCTAATACTTTATGAATACTGAATATGCTTTTTCTTCAGGGGGAGGGTGGCTCTCTGTCTGTGTTGTTGCTTGTTATTTATCACATGTAGGGTATACACAATACTGGGATGGAGTGTTGTTAATGAAAGTTGCAAAGTTGCATCCTGGAGATATGTTCTGGCAGGGGAGATAGAGGAGAGAACAAGAAAGCAGAAGGGAAGTGTTGGTGCCATGAAGACGGATCCATGTTGAAGACTATGGAAGAGTTTCAGGAGCATGTTTTAATGACTTTTTTTTTTTTTTTTTTTCCTTCTGGGTGGACTACTGAACCAAAATGGTCTGGTAATTGTGGGCTAGAATTTTATAGCAGTTGCACAAGAATTCTCTCCCAAGTTATGACATTTTAGGATAAAACAGAACCTTCCAGTGTCCCTCAATATGAATATATGAGTTGTAATCTCAGGAAAAAATTAGGAGATGTGTCTTCCAATCTCAGGAAATGGCAGTTTACAGTCTTGGGAGAAGGGTGGGTGGGACAGATTTCTCAGAGGGGACACATCACACTGAGTACCCATCAAGTAACATCCAGCCTGAACTGTCACAGCCATACAATAACTTAGTACTGCCATTGCATTGGCTGTAGTTAAACAGAGACCTTCAAGCCCAAGCCTAGCAGTTCAATTGCTTTCCCAGGTATTAAAATAACACAAGAAACAGAAACTACTGAAATAAGCAGAAGGAAGTGGAGCTCTTCCACACCCCCAGCATCAGGCAGGCAGCAAGAGCAGACACATCCAGGGATGGTTTGCACGCTCGGTGCTCTGAGTTGTCAGTGGTGGATATTTGACAAAAACCCCTTTTTATAGCAGTTTAAAGAAAAAATTAGTAATAACTAAGCAAACCGCTGAAACCAACTGAGCTGAACAAGGGAATAACAACAAAACAAAAAGCCCAATGTGTGTCTGTTGCCTGGGGCAAGCTACAGCTGATGGATAAAGTGACAGACGAATCCTTCCCTCATTTCCATTTTAATCTCTGTCTACTAATTGTCATCAATATCATCAGGGTCACTAGACCACTAGTGCGAGTCTGCAGCCTTCCACAGGAACCGAAGCTTTATGCCTGCCTGGCCCCCAGGGCTTTGCCCCTTTGCTAACCTGGGCTGTACCAGGGATGCCTTGGAGGGGGAGGAAGGGCCCTCGGAGCTGAGGTGGGGTGGGTGATGTTTCCCAGTGTCACACAGAAGAGGCTACTCCCAGTGTCCGGCATTAAAATACAGGACAATTGCAGCCCTCTTTGAAATGAAAATTACTTGTACTCCCTTTATGTCCAGGCCAGCATTTGAAAAAAGGGCAGCTGGGAATCCAGCTCCCATTGGAAGAAAGGGCTCATTCCGACTCTTAAATCAATGACTGTGTGATGAAAGCACACTTTGGATCAGACCCAAGGAGGACAGAGTCAAAGCTTTTTGTCGGTGCTCTGCCTTTCTCTTCCCCTCGTTACTCTGGTACACGTAACACAAGTGACGTGCCACAGGAGTACTCAGGGGGGTCTCTGCTGGTGACCAATCAGGCAGTCCCTTGGAATTTTGTTCCCTCACCCCCCTGCCCAGGAAAGGTGCCACACAACATGGTAAAGGTAATGTTTAACCCAGGGGCTCCAAGCCAAATCCTGGCCTCTGCGCACAGCTTGAGCACAAATTGTGCCCATGGCAACTACGCAGCAACTTGCTAAGTTGGAAACCTCCCATCCCCACTTGGAGGCAGCCATGTGGTCCTCTGCTTCTGCTGCTAAAGAGTAATAGATTTTTGGCATTTACTCTGTACCTTTATCCTGCACCCAGTCCTCCCTTCTTTATAGACATAGTGTGTCCAGGTGATTCGGACAAGGCTCTGGGTTGGATCTATTGGAATTCCTTCCACATCACAATTTTCAACGTTCTTTTTTTTTTCCCTGTGGATTCTCCTTCTTCTCTTACTAACTCCCTCCTTCCACCTTCTCTACTCCCATTCCTTTGTGTTTTCCTCCCAAAGTCTCAACATCCCTTTGGTGGTGCCATCTTCATCTCTTCTCCAAATCTCCCTCATTTCTCCTGAGTTACACATTTCCTTACATTTCCCAAATACTTTCTCTGCAATCGTTCTTTGGCAGATCAGCTTCTTATTCCTTCTCCCACCTGGTAATCATTCCTTGAACAGGAGATGTGAGGATAAAAAATGGAGTTTTCTTAGTTCTGCTGTTGATTTGGGATCAAAGGAGTTCACAGTAGCTGCAGTCAAATCCTCTGTTCATGCAGCTGTAGCTGGTGACAAGGACTCTGCAGGCTCTGAAGCACATCCATCCTTTCACTTGAGATGGTGACCCTGTTTTAGGATGCTGTGTGGTTTTGAGGTTCCACATTTGCAAGGTGGTGCTTCTGTTGCCTGAGGGGAGGCAGCGGTGATCCTGGAGAGGGACATCTTGGCCTCAAGGTGATCCTCTTTGGCTTGCTACTCCATTGCTCATACATTTCTAGTTTTCCAGTGAATTAGGAAGGGACTGCTGCAATATTATAATGCCTCTGTGTGTGTGCCCCTGTGGCTGTGTGGGATTTTACCACTGCGGCGTGCTGCAAATCTGTAAGGAATGGCTGATGCCACCTTGTCGTTTGTGTCCTCCTGAGTGATTCCCTGCCAGCGCTGGGACTGGGATAGGGAAAGGCAGAGAGGCAACAAAAAAAAACTACTCAGTGAAGCCATCTGCTGCAAATCTTCCCAGAGGAAGATTTGGAATCCCCCTGTTCCCGCGATGAAAATCTTCAGAGGCCCATGCCCTGTAAGCCGCAGTCCCTGCGGCTGCAGCTCCAGATCTTTGGAGCTTATTGGTAACATATTTGCAAAGCTGCCCTGCTGTGATCACTGATCTCTGCCAGCTTAAATTTGGGAAAATGCTTTACACAGCCTTTCCTCTCCCCTCCTTCAACCCCTGCAGGTCTATATGCAAGGAAAGAAAGATTTAGTGTTTGAGCATAAGCACTGGTCAGCCAATCTGCAGCGTATCTTCTTGAAAACCCAAAACAGGTGCTCTTGGGCCATCAAAGTCTTGAAGCAGTTAAACTTCCTTTCACCTCTGTTGCAGTTCCTTTAAAAGAAATAGAGAGATCTTCAAAAGGTGGAAGGGGTGGCAGGCCAGAAACGTAAAGCGTGTGCAATCACTCAGATACAAGTGGCACCACTAAAAATTGCCTTCATATATCAGCTTATGGTTTACACACTGTGGCAGAAAGGACGCTAAAAGGTCAGCAGAAAAAAAATATATATGTCAAGCCTGGAGCTGTGACTCCAAAGGTGTGGAAAGACATGATCTGAGAAGGGTTCTAGAGGGACTGGATAAGTGCTTGATATGGCAGGATTTTTTATTTTATTTTATTTTATTTTTTGCAAGGGAGCTGCTTGCAAACGTCAGCACAGAAGCCAAGGTATATACTCGCAGTAACCTCTTGCTACGACCCCTGGTGACAAGACGGATAGTTCCATTCATCTGTGGGTGAACAGCACAGGCTCTCTGCATTTTTTACTTGAAGCCCTGGATGAATTTGTTTGCGGAGGGGAATGTCACCGTTGTGAATGCTCTGATCACTCATGTGCCCATAGTGAAGTCAGTGGTAGGGAAGGAGGGGGGAAGAAGGGGGGCAGAGCAAGGAGGAAAGCAAGCTTCTCTCTGGGGGTCTGGGGGATGCCAGCTTATATCCAGCAAAACATCTCCAACCAAACATTAATGGAGGATGTGACTTCGAAACAGAGGGATCAGCAAATATGCTGTAAATTAATAATGTGCCCTTTTAGTAGCAATTGCTTTATGAAAATCAGTAGGGCTTTTTTTCCCCCCTCCTTGTAGAAACAGCTCTGAAATAAGTGGGTCTCACTGGAGTTTTGTTTAAGACTGACCCCTTACTTTATTAACCGTGTAACATTTTAAGGTTGTTTTTTCCTCTCTGTCTCCTCCAGCAAGTCTCTATTGATCACTGTTTACAGTTATAATCCCTTTCAAATTTATCATCCATGACTAACACCACATGTATTGATTGGTGCTGACGGATGTCCCTGTATGGTGTATACCCACAGTGATTCTGGCTAGTGAAGTACAGTGGATATATTTTTTTCTCTCCTTCATTTGCTTTTTATAGCTTTCTGCTCCCTCCCTTTTGTTCTCAGTCTGACTAACCTATTTCAGACAAACACCGTGGGATTAACATGTCTAAATTTAGGACAATTTCTTTATTCTTGATGAGGTCTTTGGAACAGGAAGGAAAAGAATGGGGAATGGTGGGGTTTGGGTTTTGTTGTTTTTTTTTTCCCCTCAACTGGGAAGCCACTGGAAGGAGACAGGCCCTATAGGAGATCAGATTTATGAGGGACATCCACATGTCTTAACCTAAAGCCTAAAGTAACAAAGATGTAAGGGCTAGTTTTTTTAGGGACAAATTAGATGTCACTGGTGACTAAGGACAAGGTGTCCGAAATCTGGACTATAAATGGAGTCATTTGTCAACAATGCATTTTTGCTTGCCTGCTGCAACATTTCCTCTATCTCTTGTTGGCCAGAAATAAAGCTTAAGGTTAATCTCTTTTCTGAGCCACCTTGATTTAACTTGCATGTACAAACTTAAACTAAATAACTAAAACTTAACAAATAACTAAGCAAACCAAAAGCCCCCAGCCTCAAATGTCCTCAAGGATTTTGCTACAGTAACACCATAAAATTTCTGGCACTTAAGCTATTGTTTTTTTCTTGTTAACCCAAAGCTTTGAACTCTACCTTTCAAAGGCTGAGTTCCTTCCAGATTTGAATAACCCATTTGTAACTTTCTTTTTGGTGTGCTTTATGCAATGGTTTAAATACGTGTTCTTGTACATGCATTTTATTTGGGGGTAATAAGGCAGCAAGTATAAGACAGAGTTGTTAAACCTCAGAAAAACATTTTTAATAATAATTTGGCATTTATTTAATATACAACCACTGTCATTAAATCTAACTCCTTAGATTTAATAGGATAGTTTATTGTATTATAGCATTACTGCTACAATGCTATAGTTATGGTTGAAAAGGCATTTTCATTATAAACCCCTGTTTGCAGGTGCTTATAACTTCCTGAAGTACAGCACCTCTTTCATTTGAATGTGAAATCACTCACTGCACTTCTCATTTTTTTTCTTTCATCTCCATCTCCTTCTCAGATACAAGGACGTTTAGATGTCGAAAAAAAGAAAAAAAAAAAAAAAAAGAAAAAAAAAGAAAAAAAAAGAAAAGCAGCATTTACTGAGGAACAGCTTTAGAGCTCAGAATCAAAATTTACCAAAGCAGGGGTTCAGAGTTAGAGTTTAGGAAACTCTGGACCTTGATCAAGTTGCTGTGCCCATTTCTGGTAAAGCACAAAGAAGTTGACAATTTGCTCAGTAATGTGCAGTGCCATTTAAAGGAAAAGAAAAAGAATTCTCTTCTGTGTGTGTATTTCTCCCTCACCTTGAAGGCAAACAGATTTGTCTGGTGAGGTGCTCAGGACTGGACCAGGGGTCAGTGTACTTACTGGTGAACTGGGTTAATGACCAGGTTTTATGATGAGCAAACAGGACCTGCCCTCAGCAGGAAATGGACACTCTTCTGTGCCGTCCCAGCCTCTGGAAGGGTGGGCACACACAGCGGTGACATCCACAGTGGCCACCCAGCTTTGCTCTGGTGTCACTGTGGGTTGACCCTTACAGCATTACTCAGCTTTAGTAAATGTAATATTTAATTGCTTTCTGGGCTGAGAACCACTTGTAAACAAACCTTAGCCTCAATGGAGACTTTATAAGTTAAATAAATAAACACTGACAAAGAAAGACTAGAGACACAAAAAAACCCAAACAGGAGCAGAGCACTAAACTGCCCCATAAAACCTGTGTAAAGAGAGTGTTTCATGGTGTCACAACAGCAGACTTTTTGCTTTTCCACAGGCTGAGTTTGCACGTGGCATAATTTTCCTTTATTTCAGTCCTGGCCCAGAAACTCCTGCTGGACTGGCAGTGAGCAGAGGGTTGCTTGGTTTGTTTGTTTTTTTAATTATCACCAGGCTTAGACAAATTTCTCATTTAGTGGTGGGAAGATCGATGCAGGAAGGGGGACATGTGCCACTGTTACAAAGGGTGCAGCCTGTTCTCGCTGCTGTAGAACTGGAGCTGAGCAGAGAGCAGAAAACAATCCTTTTAAAGCACAGAAATTTGGTAGATCTCTTCTAGATCTATGCAGCAATGCAATCCTTTTGCTTAGGTCTAAACATCAAGTCTTTCCTGAGAATGCAAGTAGAGGTAGGTGTGAATTCATCAAGACAAGGGTTGTTGTCTCCTGCTCTGGTATAATCCATGGTGGTTTTAGCCTGATTTGGGCTGCCCTGACCCTCAGCTGCCCACAGCACATATTTTCCTCAAATAAACATCCTCAACTCCACTCAAAATAAAAGGGTTTGTAGCTCCAAGCCTTCTGCCCTGAAAGTCCTTCCTGCAGCTGTGGAAAGGCTGAAAATGAAAGTTGTTTTCAAGGAAAAACAGATAAATTAGGCAAACTTTTATGGCAGGACTGAATTTTCTGCAGGTTATTCTGCCCATGAAGGTTTGCACTGCAGAAAATCCTCATGCAAGGTTCCAATGTTCCTCAAGTGCATGTCCAGTGACCACAGTGGTAACCACTGCCTCTGTCCAAAAGAGAAAAAATGCAATAATTTAAAAGCAGCAGCTACAAATAAATTTATTAAATGGAAGATGATCATATAGATAGCTCTGAGCAGCTCCTGAATTTTCAGAGAACTTTTACTGCATTACCACTCTTTCAGCCTATTCTGTTGGGGTTTTTTTGATGTACAGGTAGGCTTGACCTCTCTTTGCCAGTTTTAATTTTCCTGCTGTTTTTCAATAGCTCTGTGGTCACGTTGCTAGCAAAGGAGCACTATAAATGGATTAATGAGTGTCATGAGGAAATAGGAAACTGTCTCCTTGATTTTTTTTTTTTACTGTTTTAGTAAACACAAGTATTTGAAAATTCTTCAAGATGCAGGAGCTAGGAACTTTCTATTTTTTTTTTTTTTTTCATCATGATCTTTTAAAAATATCCACAGGTTCACTTTTGTGTAATGCCACATGACTTGGCATGCTTCAGATTGTAGTTAGTCACTTTTTAGTAGAATTCTCTTATGGAAAAATGTGTGCATGCCATTTTAAAATCATATTCAAACATATGGAAAATCCTTTGTGCTTGAAAAATGTGGAAATCTGGTCAAAAATGGGCTAGCTTTATCTTAAATCCAGTCAATTTTGTTGTAAATGTAACTGGATCAGAGCTTGGTTTTTGGAGAGAGAAATTCATCTAGAAGGGTGACATTTCCTGGCTGGGCAGACCTGTTTTGGAATTTTAAATAAAACACAACCATAGAGGTGAAGTGAAACACCTCTCTTGGATTTGCTTTTCTGATAATGAAGTGAACCCTGCACTTTTTGTGGGCCTGAATTGTCCTGCCTTTGAGCCCAGAAATCTCCCAAGACTTTGGACCAATTCCAGCCAAGGGAGGGTCTGGAAATACTGATATTAAACTGCAGATCACTGGGGATAGTGGAAATGTTGATTGAGAAAAGTCTATGCAAACTTCCTTGGAAGAAGGAATGATTGTCAAGTAATTTGTATAAAGATATCTTAAAATCACTTGATTGAACTGGAACATCAGGAGGAAAGAGAATTCTTCACCACATTAAAAAAAATCTAAATAATCATAGTAATTCAGATTTTTTATATCTTCTAATGGTAAAACATTTTGGTTATTTCAGATACCAGCCTTTCCAGCTCATTGCTTTTCCACATGGCCAGAAGATTGTCGTGACCTCTATGCAGTTTGGCCTTGGATGGATGGAACTTCTTACAGGTCCTTATTTTTCAGTCTCTTGGGAAATGCATTTTCACATATTTGTCGCATGAATCTTTTATTTTCACTTTTTTTTTTTTCTTTCTTTTTTGTCTTTTCTATTTTTTCTAACCTCAGAGGTAGCAATCCTACTGCTATTAGCAAGATGTCTATTATAGTGTCATTAAAAAAGCTATAGTCAGAGCATGGAATGACTCACATCATGGAGGAGTTAATAATTCACTGTAATAAAAGTATAAAGTTTTATGATAAACCACTCTCAGGGGAGTTAAATATAATCCTTAGCGGGTCACACACTGACTACAAAGCTTACATTTGTAATGGTAATTTGAATTTACTACATCGCCTTTAGTTTTTAAGCGTTTGTATGTCATTAGACCTTATAAATTGATTTATATATTCAACTCCAGTATAATTCTACATAAAGGTACAATAAATTTTATGGATTATAGATATGGCATCTAAAACAGTTTAGAAAAATAATTTTATTAAATTCACTTAAACGGCGGTGATGAACAGCGACGAGGATGCCAGCCTGGCTCAACTTCTGAGAACTGCACGAGGCGGGCAGGGAGCTGCCAGTGGTGGTGGGGACAAAGGGAAGGAACTGGGCCATAACTGGTCGCTCAAGCTCTCTCTTCAGTGACACCAGGTGCTAATGCTTCCCAGAGCCACAACTGTCATTGATCAGGACCCCTGTGCTGCTCCAGAACTCCATCTCCTACTGGGACATGTGGGGTCTCCATGGCCAGGGCCTCCCTTAATACTCCACTGGTGACATTGGTGGTAAAGGTGCAAGATCACCTGCAGGAAAGGATTTTGTTTGTAGCATAACCAAGTCACTTCTTCCTAAAATCAGGCTGCTGGGGTGCACCATATGCTGGCTTCAGCAGGATGTCTTTCCTCAGCACTTTGCCTCCTCTGCACTCTTTATCAGAAATAGCTTGTGAACAGTGAAAAGATCTCTTCTTTTTTCCCCCTGCCCCCCCCCAGCTTGGATTCAGCAAATATATTCATAAGAGGAGCCATTAAAAATGTTCATATTGAACATTCTTTATTGATGTAATTTCAGCAGAGCTGACTGTGAGGAAGTCACTGTTGGTATTTTGCCCCAACATGGCAGATCCTGCTCAGAACCCTCATCCTGTGAAAACTTCTGTTTGTATTCCCAAGCATGTGGAGCAGCTCCTGAAAGCAGTACAGGACACAGCTCAGAAACACTTGATAAACTTCACCGTCTGTTTCTTAAGTGGTTTTAAAGAACAACCAGCTTTTTAATGCTGCTTTTCCCAAAGTCGGTGTAATTTCAGTGCTGATCTTCAACCTCCTTTGTCTAATCCGCTGTGTAATCTTTCCCATAACAAACCTAAAAAAATCCTTGTACTCCCTGGTGGGCAGTTATCAGTGTATTCCCCATCGCACTCACACATTAGCAAAGCTTTATCCCATCATCGCTTCGGTTTTGAAAGCATTGAGGTAAATCTCAGGTGGCATCCTGCACTCAGTGGGTGTGTCACTGATGAAATGACCCAGCCAGCTGGACAGGTTTATGTACAATTTACTGGAAATGTATTAAATGTGTCTCGGGAAATGATTCTTTAAAACGTTCTCACTGCCAGTGCAGTAAAGATTAAGACCTTGGCATGAAACAGGGAAAAAAATTAAATAATTTTCAGAAGCTTGATGTAAAATAATGATACTAAATGTAACTTAAGATCACCAAAGGATGAGCATTTAGGTTAAATTCCTACTCCTCCCTTGACTAATTCCCATAATAATTCAGGGGTCTCTGAGACTTGCAGGCTGAATTTGAGCCCTGGCACAAGCACACTGAGTCCTGCTTTAATCCTTCTCAGCCAGTTTGCTCAGACAAATGCAGGATTACGTTGGCAAAACCAGAACTTGCAGGTGGGCAAGCTCTTGGGAAAATAAACACTGTTATTTTCGTGTAATTATTTTTGATATTTCAATTCCTCTTCTTATATTCATTGGCTTAAATATTGTGAGGGCAGCACTTAGGCTGCCTCCCAGATTTTATTTGTGCCTGAATTTCCTAAGCCACTCAAGAGGGCTTTACAATCTCCTTGCTTAACATGCAGTTACCTTTAGATGTTACTGCGTGCAGACTTTTAAAATTATTATTATTTGTGCCTTTTCTATCCATCTGTACTTCACCATGACCGCTTTGTTTGGTTGCACGGAGCACCGAGGGGCAGTGTGGCTGGAGTTTTCTGTGGCATGGAGGGGTAGCAAGGGGGCTTGTCTGCCACAGCAACGGGGCTTTCCTGGCTTTTGAAGTGCCTCCAGGGCTGTTGGCATGGAAAAGAGTGACCAGGATAAATGCAAAAAGGGAATGTGATGCCCCTCTGCCCCCAAACACTGGGGTTGCAATGGGTGGGAATGGCAAAGGGTGCCACAAGGCTGCACATGATGCCAAGGGGATGGGAGCCATGGGGCTTGGAGCACCTTCCAGTTTCAGCATCTAAAATTATGCCAGGATAAACTGCTTTCTGCAGTATCCTTGAACATTTGCTCTGCAGCAAATAAAGGCATTAAGTCCTTCCTCCTCTTCCAAACACACAATTTAGAAATAAAAGGTAATAACTGACGATATACAAACACTGAAATTTCCATTCTTCACAGATTAAATGATCCTCGCTGCAGATCATGAAAAGAGCCATTAGTGAGAGAGAGGGGGGTGGGGGGACACTTTGTATGGCAACAAGCAGTATATTCTGTGCTTTAATAAGAGGGAAGCTGATGGAGAACTGCAGCATTTAAAATCACAGTGAACACAGCAGGTTGATTTTTGCCAGAGCAGGATGAGTGCAGGGGAACAGAGGTGGGAGAGATGAGGAGCAGAGCTGGCAGTGACCAGGTGCCCTCCTTAGAGTTTCCACAAGTTTGTAATTTCAGAGGTTTTTTTTTTGAAAAGCATTTTAGCCCTTCCAGATGGGTCCTTGGGCTTCCTCTTCTCATGAATTCAGGCACATTTTGAAGAAAATATTTCAATTCCCATTCAAGTCAATAGTAATTGTTGTTTAGTATTGGATTATATAAAGCTATTTCATAGGGTTATGGAATGAAAAAGAGTAGTTAGGATGTCTTTACAGCATGCAAGGAGTTAATGGCTTCAAGTTGAATGGAATAATTACTGCCTGGACTGATTTACTATTTTATTTCTATGATGTTTGAAAATCTAATAAATCATTTTACTTTTATCTTGATAGATAATACTTTCATTAGGAAAATTAGAGGCTTCATTATAATGTTTATCATGAGCTGGAAGCTTTTTTCTAATTTTTTTTTTTTTTAAGTTTTAGGATTCCACAGTTCACTTTTGCCAGGTTTTAATTTTCTTTATCAAGTTTTCATTTTCTTTGAAATTCCTAAGTGAACGCAGCAGCAGAGCAGGGTTCTGCTTTGGAGGTGCCACCCATGCTATTTACTTGGGGAGCTGTAGATCTTTTAGAAAATCAGGCTGGAAGCACTTTAGACATTTAGATGCACAGATACAGAGACTGGAGGGGGATTGTAAAGACCTTTTACTCTCAGTTTCTGGAAAATTCACATTAAAAGATCCCTCCCAGCAGCAGGGGAGACCCCTTTATTCCCGCCAATGCAGTGCTGACCACTTGCTTGATAAACTTCATTTTGGCTTGAATGTGCAAATTTTTAACCTTTCCTCTTGTGCAGAGTGTTGGTTTTTGCTAAGAAGACTCGCAGTGATGGTGTGGGCTGGGGCTTGTGCTGACTCTTGGCCCAGCCTGGCTGTGGGTTAATAACCTCTTGGCTGCCATCTCCTTTGATGGTTTGCCATTAATACAGATTTATGGCATAGGCACAAGGGCCAAAGGAGCTCCTCACCTGCAGCAGGGCAGTCTAACACCCATTCCTGTTCCCTACAGAAAAATCCTTCACTGCTCTCTCAAGTGCAGAATTTTCCTATATCCAGCCACAAGGAATGTCGCAAGGCACTGTCTGACTCCAGCATAGTGTTTGCAAACCCATTTCAGTCCTTATTGCTAATTATGTTTGTTTGAAAATGCTTAAAGTGGTTGTAAAAAATCCCCAAAACACAACAAAAAAAATGGTATCTTAATCTGGAAGATGCTTCCTTACCCATACAACATCTGTAAGCTTTACATACTCACCACTTAGGCTGATTGCTTCCACAATTAATGTGCTTTGGGTTTGTGATTCCGTAATCGTCCATTGCATTGTAAAATGCACAGCATATATTGAAAAGTGTCTATAATATGTTTTAAAAGGAATTCTTAACTAAGCTCTGACCTCGACACACTCTGAAGGTGAAGAGGATCAATCATAGATAAAAGGAGGGGAGCTCTCGGAGGACATGTGTACCTAAGATTTTTCTAGGTGCAGTTCTGGATCTGTATTTATTGGTATTTATCTTTGAAAGCTCAGACAAGTAGAGGTGCTGTAATTGATTTTATTTGAAAGTGAGAGATGGGGTCAAATGGAAGCTTTTGGGTGTCCTGCTTTTACTTTTCTATCTATATAGAATGAGGATTTTTACTAGAGGTGCTTAATGACATTCACTTTTTTTGGTCGTGTGTTAATGGGAGTTTTCAGCAAAGCAAACTCCACCTTCCCTAGCTTCAAATGAGCTGGGAAAGATCCTCATGCTGCCAGCTCATCATTAATTAGCCTATATAGTAAGAAACAATTAAAACTAAAGGCCTGATTCATAAAAAATGTATGTTGTGTTTATGTGTCTGTGTGAGTAGGGGCTTTTCCTGCACTCCAGCTAAAAGTGCAAGAGGCACATTAGCTTCCTGTGCACCTTTTTGCAATTTATTCCTTCTCTCTTTTATTTCTGAGTCACAACTGACCTTTTGCCGTGTTCCTCTGCAATGTGAGAGAATCCTAGAATATCCTGGGTTGGAAGGGACTCACAAGGTTCATCCAAGTCTGAGTGGACGGAGGTGTTTGGTGTAAACCTTCCAGACAAAAAGTAAAGTTTAGACAATATGTGAAAATGTCCAAACAAAAGCTAATGGCTGTGAGTCAGCAGTGCTGGCTTCTGTTAGCTGATTGATTTTCAGCAAGTCACTGGCTTGCTAGACAGGTTGTGAAAGATCTTTGCTGGCTCTGCGGGGTGTGCAAAGCCTGCAATTTCTTTCTCTCCTTTTCTAAAAGAGGAAAAGTAAAATAACGTTAAATAGTTAATGCACAGAAGAAAAGGAATAGAAGAGAATCATCTGTCTGATGCTGAAGTTCATGCAAAGCCCCAATTTGAGTTTTTTTTCCTAACCATCTTTCCAGATCCTTGTTTAATAACCTGATGCTTAAATGCATTGAAATATATGATTGCAATTCCTATAATTCATTCTTTTAGTCTCCTTTCTTGTTTTTGTTCCAAGTAATTTTCTTTGTGGGGTGTGGGGTTGTTTTTGTGTTTGTTTGTTTGTTTGTTTGTTTTCTGCAAAGACTCTTGGGATATAATTTATGTCAGTGCTGGCCACAGAGGGCTGCACAGGACTGCATGGTATAAAGCTGAATCGTGTTCCTTCTCTTGTGAAATACCTGTAACTTTTAGAATGATCCCCACTGCAAACACCTCAGGGTCAGGTTTTGCTGGAGGTGCTTCCATCCTGCTAGGTTAAAATCACCAGGTTGCTTAAAAATACCCCAAGAAAACTCTGTTTCTCGTTGTTGCTACGCCCTGTCTTGGGAGCTGGGCTGCCGTGCCTTTTTTTTTTTTTTTTTTTTTGGTTCTTCCCAAAACAATCCAGCTCAGGCACGGATCCTGGCTGCTTCCCATCTGCTCCATGGCGGTGGTACGGCCACAGCCCTCGGTGGTGTTCAGCACCACTGGGAAGGTCTCCACCCATGCCAAGAAAACAAGGGGCCGCCTTTCCAGCGGCGGTGCCAGCCCGGCGCTAACCATACGGCGTTTTGTGCCGAGAGAAAAATTACCCTCCGGGGGAAGGGGAGGTGGCCTCTGGTCCACCTTCAGGATCGGAATCTGATAAACAGTTTCAAATGTCAGTGGCCTGTTGTTGGTAATTAAATCGTAATGACAGATCCGTGCTGATACTATCAAGGTGCTTTTGTCCCGGGAACCCTGCATTAAGAGGAGCCGCAACAGCAGTTTTGCTTGTTACCTCTTCCTACTGTTACAGTTAAATAGTTCATGGCCATCAGCTTCCCCAGCAGGAATGTGCACTGCCCCCTGCGTGGGTTTCCTGCACAAACACCAGGAATGTGAGTGTATCTTAAATATTTGTTCAAATGTTTGTTAGCCCTGACTAACCAGCATTCCTGGTCAAACACTCTATAGGCACACATCTGTTTGTGCATCTTTACATCCGGACCTGGAGCCTTTAAAATTTATCTGTTAACTTTTGGAGAGAGGAAGAAAATGTCTATAAAAAGGTTGAAGTTCAAAATGAAGGCACTCGGTCAGAGAAATATCAATATGCAGCTGTCAGGAGAACTGACATTCTGAATCACAAAAATACATTTTTGCTTTGTGGGGGGGTTAACTTCTTCCATTATAAATGATTAAAAGCACACGATCCGTCATGGAGATAATAATAACCGTCACCTTCTTAAAAACAACAGCAATTGCTTTATTCCCATATTGTTGTTTGTGCCCTGGAAAGAAAAGAAGCCAAATGAAAGTGTTTCAGATGTTTTGGTGAGTGAGTGCCTTCAAAGAAGTTTTGGAGCCCTTTTCCATCCTGTTCTGTAGAGGTCAGCAAGTTTGAGGAATTACAGGCACTAAGTGAAAATGAAAACATCAAGAGGCTTGCTGTCTATCACAAGTATCACTAAATCTTTTTGAACAACCCTGGGCAGTGAATTATGGAAGCATGGAATTGACTTACAGTTTATTTCTAGTAACAGTCAGTTACTATGTCAAATCTAAAACCATTCAGAAAAGCCTATAAAAATGTATGACAAACTAACCAGCAACCTCTAGATCTTTTTACATGTGTATGATTTTAGAGAATGTCTTGATAGCGCTTGTGGAAATGAACAGACAGGACCTTTTTTTTTTTTTTTTTTTTTGCCTCCTCGCTCTTGTTGTTTGGCATCAGAGAAAGCCTCTGGAGTAGCTTTGCTGGAGGGAGACAATATGGTGTGTGGGCAGGGAAATGGTGCAGCTCTTGCTCCTGCCTCCTTCGGTGATGATCTTCCCCTCTGCAAGTGAATGCTCTCCTCTCCTAACAATCTAACAATCTCCCAAACCTTATTTCAAGGGGCCTTGTGAACACCTGGGAACCTTTTAGCAAAGGTGTTGTGCCATGGCTCAGTCCAAGGTAAGAGAGAGGAGGAGAGATCCCGTGGGATGGGTGCTGGCTCAGTGAGGATCTCACGGACCTGTCACCTGCCTGAGTCTGTGGGGCTGTCCTGCTACCAGCGAGTCTGGGTCTGCTGCTGGCAGAGAGGAGTTAAAAACTTGGGTGTTCATGTGACCTTAGGGATTTGTGGGGCAGGGGGGAGGGTTTCTTCTGCCTGCTTAAAACCCAAGTTTATAAGACCACATGGTGCTGCTTCTAAAAGTGGGGGGTGGGGTGTCAGGTTATTGTTGGGCAGCTCAGGGGTCTGGGGAACAGAGGGTATTTCAAAACAGCTCCAATGTGTTCCCCCTGCAATGAGTCCCCAATTCCTATTTCCCCCAGAGGACTCCTGGGAAATGGCACTTCTCTAAAGTTGCTGCCAGATCTGAAATGTGTGGCTGGCTGATGTGGCTTTTCAGGAGAGGCCCTTCCAGTAATGCTGGAAAAGAGCCCCTTAACTCTCCTTGGGCTGTATCACAGATTTTAGGGTAGGCAGGACCATTTGGACCCAATCCTCTAACTCCTAGAGATGAAGTCTGGGGATGGCTTCATAAAACTAAGTGAAAACAAATTAATTTAGAAATATGACACAACTCAGGGCAATAGATTGTAACTCTTTAGTCACTGTTTTGATGGGCAGACTGGTAGCTACCAACTGGGTGGACCTATAAGGAGAGTATTTGGCCACTTATTTGTGAGGAGTACCCTGAAGGCACCAAACCAGGAGCAGGTCTTTCACAGCTGTTTTTTTGTTTTGTGTCTGTGTAAGTGGCAGACAGCATTAAAATGTTTTAACATTTGCCACTGCAAGAAGGAATGCAAAATGTCATGTGTCCAGATAGCCATTTTGTTTTCCTTGTGGTGCTTGGGCTGGGAAAGCATCCAAACCCGAGTTTGTCGTGCAAGAAATGATTTCAACATCAGTCCCCTGGCAATTGTATTTTAAAACTAACGCAGACTAATAAACTTTCACTCATGAAACCATCAAAGTTCTGTTTACTAGCAGAACACTCGGGTCAATAAAAATACTCCACACACTAGGATTTGGGCTTTTATTATTTTGCATTTATTGAGAAACAAATTGCAGAATAAAGTGGGGCCACAAATAAAATACTTCTATACATTCAGAATATAATACAAAATGCAATTAGGCAGCACATTGTTAAAAGTCAGGACCAAAATCTAACAATATGGTGTCACCAGTTGTAAACTTGTAACTGTATAATACATAATTGTCAACTGTTGAGAAAAGATCTCATTTTGATAACACATATTGAGATTGGAAGCTTGTTTGTTAATGAGGGGTCTGAAAAATACTTATGACTCCAGGATGCTTGACAGCTCTAACTGCAACATTGTGCTGCACAGTCAAAGAACAGTGAGTTAGAAGGGATACAAACAAAAAATAAGACCTCTTTAGGAGCAAAGAAACAGGCATGTTTATATTTAAGGAATGTATTAAAATCACAGCTATCCTGCCCTGATATTAGAATCAATCAATAGATCGACTCGTGATTAATTTCCATTCATTTCTATTTTATATGCACATTTTTGGCATTAAAACTGTTTTTTTTTTCCAGAGCTGTTCATAATAATCTCAGCTTCATCTCCGTGCAGAGGGCTGAGGAGAGGGTGCTCTGCTCCCCTGGATGTGGGCCAGAGCCGCTCCTGCTGCCCACCTTTGCTGGATCTCAGCACAACCCACCCCTGAGTTGTTTTCTCCCTGGGTTGCTCCTCTCCTTGTGCAAAACAGGAGCCTGGGATTTCAGGGGGCCACCGGGTTTCCTTCAGGACTGTCCCCTCCTCTTTATGGCATCACCCATGTGTGGACCCAGGACCTGTTGGCTGCTGGACACGGCTGCAGCCTCCAGCATTTCTTTGTGCTGGCTTTCCCAGCTCTGTGTGCCTGCTGACGTTGTGCATAAAGCCAATATTCAGCACAAAAGAGCAAAGCCATATAGGTTGCACTAGCAGGTTGCTGCACACCTTTTATTTCTGATCTGTGCTACTTTTATTTTCTTGGTGAGAGATTAAGAAGGTATTGTTAAGGTTGTTCTGGATGCCACAAAAACTCCAGGTAGCATTTTGCAGCGAATTTCAAAATTTTTGAGTAGCGTTGTGCTGGTAAACTCAGATTTGAACTCCCAAGGCAAATATTCTGTTCCCTCATTATCCCGGGTGCTCAGGAAGCTCCACACAACCCATAGCAACTTGTTTTCTCAGAGGGAGTGATTACATGTGGTAGAGTGGGTTTCTTTTGTGTGTGCGTGTGTGGCAGTCATATAAAAGCCAGACCCTGTTATTTTTTAGAGTATTTGTAGCAGCTGCAAAGGAAATGTCCGTGTTGCTCTATGTTTTAGAAATGAGGTGGGGAGTCTTGATGCCTCTGGAGACTCTGATGGCAGTGCTGATGTCTTCAGGTGGCACCTGGAGCCTGACTGAGCTTGCTGCTGTCCGAGGAAGGACGCAGGTGGAAAGCTTTCCTCCCATTCACTCTGCTCCCCTCAAACCCAGAAGGAACAGTGACTAGTTTGGGTTTTAGGAAGATAAAAGAAAATGCCTGGTTTTGCGTTGTTGCCATGTTGTTCTTGCTGCTGACAAAGACTGTATTTAGTGCTGGTGTCACAACCACCTGCCTCAGTGGCACTGGAAATGTGTTTCCAGGTCACCCCCAGAGATATGGCTCTAAGCAAAAGGCAGGGGGGTTGAGCTTTGTGCTGACTGCAAACAGACTGAAACTCCTCTGATGCCTCCAAGGGTCACAGTGGCTCTCTGTGCCCCGCACCAAAATCTGGGGACCTCACCAACACAACAGTGTGTCTGGCCTCTTTCCCTCCTTTCTGCTTCCTCACTGAATTTCCTGCACACTTCATTAGCTGACTTGCCATGGAAACTTTTGGAGGGAGGGGTTGCACGATTTAATTACACAGTTCAAACCACCAGCTCTATTGCTTCCAACATCAAGCACCTTTTTTTCATTACTATTACTAGAGCAAACCTTTCTACAAGGGTAAGCTGCATATAGTATCCTGTCTGCTTTCCTTTCCTCAGTGCATGATGTCTTTATCCTCCAAATGTCCATTTTCTTCTATTTTCTCTTTGTTTTCTTTTAAACCAGCCTTTAACCATTGATGAGTTGAAGCAATTGCCATAGAAATACTATGTACCAAAGTCTGCTCAGGCTCAGTGCTTCTTCATTATTATGGTGCAGCAAATTCCCAAATCCTGTTGGCTGCCAGCACCCTGAAAGAAGGAACCTCTGCTCCAAGGAGGGTGAGGGGGGCAGTCCTGTTAGCTGGAATTTGGCACTGCGTAGTGGGCTGCACTGCAACCCCCTTAAGAGAGAGGTTTGGGAGCATCTTCTAAATGAGGGGGTCAGAGTGGAGACCAGAACCACCAAGGAGCAGCTGCCTGGACCCTGCCTTCCCCTCCCCTCCACACTTGGAGCTTTTGTTTTGGAGCTGTAGCTCCACTCCGCTGCATCCCCCGGATGGCCGGGGACACCGGGGGCTTAATGGGGAGTTGTCAGAAATAATTGTGCTTCCACCTTTTTGTGCTGTCAGAGGGGAAGATGTTAAACTCTCTGTGAAAGCTGGATGTGAACAGGGATGGACAGTGGTCTTCGGACCATTACAACCCACTTCCTCTAATTTTTAAAATTTATATACTTTGTAATGCATTA
Source organism: Aegithalos caudatus (assembly GCA_013389925.1). NCBI lineage: Eukaryota > Metazoa > Chordata > Aves > Passeriformes > Aegithalidae > Aegithalos > Aegithalos caudatus. The sequence goes on along the minus strand of WEIU01001089.1, from coordinate 674,269 downwards.
TTAATTTTCTTGTGAGTGATATGACTTTCAAGGCTATCAAGGGACTAATCTATTTTTTACATGGAGTAGAGAAGGATTCTACGTTTGTACAAATAAAATACTCCCTGGAAGCAATACAACTGAAATGATATCTGCAAACATCACGGCTTTACCTCTCTTCTGAGCAAACATCAGCTCTCTATAGAAAGTTAACACTTTAATTAGACAGAATTTCAAATGATTGTGCATGTCTGCTATTAAGTTAAAGCGTTTGTATCCTTTTTCATAAAAATTACTTTCTTTGTACAGCACTGAGCTAGGAAGCCTGGGAAGAGATATCCAAATCCTTAGTTTAAAGATATTTGGAAAATACACATGATTAAACAATCACTGGTATTACCTGAAATCCAAAAATTGGGTTGCTATGGGTATAGTATATTTGCTTAATTCTAGATGATTGTTCCTTGCCTGCAAGGAAAATTATGTGTGGTTGCAGAGATTTAAGCATGCTTTTTTCAGAGAAACTCCAGGTATAATGGTTTCATAGGTCTAAGTGTGGAGATAATTTTGGTTTTTGGATGTTAAACAGTAGCGAATATGTGCACACTGATTTAATATAAAATCTGGTGGAAATAAATAAAATCCAGCAAATGTTTATTTGGGAGTTGGGTTTGACCTCTAGAATAATGTTAACAGAAGGTTTAATATACCAAGTTTTGCTTTTTTTTTTAATATTTGAAAAAATAGCATGAATTCAGTAGAATAGTCCTACTGAAGAGTCGAGTACAGATGAGGAACAAGGTGTGATTAAAACATGCCATTGCAAGAACAGTGAATATTTTTTAATGATTCACGTTTCATGGACACTCAACTCACAATGTATCCACTTTTTCTTTTTCTTGGATGCTGTTAGCTACAAAGCTTCATACCAGCCTGTCTTCACACCAGCTTTGGAGGGAAAATAATGTCAATTTTTTCATCTCTGCTATTTCCTCCTCTGCACTCTTTGTAATTCCTGTCACTGATACCAACCACAGGTTCCTCTGTGCAGAAATGTAAAAACCTGGCAGGCATGAGGTGTGATCTCTGATCCACCAGGTGTACCTGGGGCATGAGATAGCACTGAGTGTCAAATTAAGTCTCATTTGGATAAAGAAACCTGGGCTGGCTGCAGAGTTTGGACCTTTCAGTACTAAACCCACTAGAGTCCAGTGCTTGTGGTGAGAAGTCAGCTCAGCTGCATGTGCTCTGTCTTTGCAAACATAGAGCAAAGTTTCTCCCAGCCTCCAGGACCTGGTACTGTCAGAGCTCTGGTGTATGTTGAAGTAGTAGGAATCCTCCATCTTCTTGTACGCCTGTGAATGTCAAAGATAACAAACCTGGGAAAGGCAGGGCAGTTATGGTTCTTAGGGCTTTCCTCTGGGAGTCTGAACTGCACTTGGTGCACCTCAGAGTAGGGGATGGAGGGTGACATGTGCAGGGATAAATCAAAGTGGCTTCTCAGTCCAGCTATAAATGTGATCTGCTGACATGCTCCTCTTCAGGACTAGATCTGTGGAGCAGGCCCTCTGCCCACCTCACCCACCCAGATGAGAGATGAGAGAATGGGAGTCGCCATGCAGCTCTTTTCAACGCTGTTTGATGGTGCCAGGACTTTTGTCCATTCTGTATGTGGGCTGCCCATAGCCAGAGCTGTGTTACCTAATGTTTTGTGGTCATTTTCATACCCATGGCAGCTAAACTTTGTGTGCTTTAATGCTGGGGTTATGTTCAGCAGTGCCAGAGGGAGGCTGCTCTTCCACACTGCCACGTTCCAGTGTAGTTGCACAATTCCCTTGGTCCTCATTGCAGGAAGTGGTTTGCCAAGCACTCCACTGGCACAACATAGGCCAACACAGCTGAAAACGGATCCACCTGGAGAGCAGGGGTGTGATATCCCTGAGTGATAACACCCAAAATAATGCTTTTATCCTCCAGAGATGGTGTGTAATAATGGTCAGCCTCAGAAATGGATTCTTGAAAACATTTAATGAGCACTGCAGCCTTGAGCATTCCTACATAAAGAATGCTCCCTCAGCATCATGGAACACGAAGGTGGTTCCAAACCAGCACTGCTTCCAGGCATAAGTGGAGGCAAGAACTGCTCAAGCCTCAATCTCTTACGTGTAGGGGGCACTTCTCACTCCTTGATTCTCCTTCAGGGCCATGGGAGGGCCTTTGACCTCCTTTGCATTTTCGGGGTGCAGTTTGCCCTGTGCAGGGCACACATGTTGCTCCAAAGCATACAAAGTTCAGAATGTTTTGTGTTCCGATGAAACCTGCTGTCAGTGCTAGAGGGGACCCCTTGGGTCTGTGTGCAGTACAGTTCTAATATCATACAGAGCTGGGATGGACAAGCAGGACCATCCCAAACCTCTAATTCTTCAGTGGTTCAGAGGAGAAAGATACCTGCCTGTCAGAGCCTGAAAAAATCTAGTTATGAAAGACAAAAAAAATCCTCAAAGACTCGTTAATTAGTAGCATACTGTGAACGAGCTACCCAAAATCTGCTTGGAGCGATCACGCACCCCAAGAGCTCAAGAGTTTTGCACCCAGAGCCGACACTGACTTTCTCTGTGGCCCCGGGCAAGTCACTTAACTCCCCGTTGTTCATTGAACTGCAGAGGGGAGATAACAATCCCTGCCTACCACGAGGTAGGTTGTGGCAGGATAAATTAGCTGTTGGCTTTTAAAGCACTTTAAAGATGTACTGCAAAGCATTAAGAGCACTTGTTTTTATGAAGACAGTAATGGTTAAATGATAATTCTGTGCTCTCGCTGAATTTGTTAGTTTTAAAGTGTGAGTGTTATGCTTCTACAATATGCTATTAATCCAAACAAATTACTAAGCCTTTGTGTAGTATGTGGGGAAGCCCATGAATTTACCTTTCCGTAGCTGTAAATGCAGTGGAAAGGATTTGAACTTCCCTTCTCACCTCAAAGCCTCTGGCAAACTGGTCACTGACATAATAAATATACAGCATTTAATAATGCTTCACTTTTCCTCTTTAAACCATTAGTTGTTTCCTGCTTGACTAAGAAGAACTTCAAATTCAATTCATTAACATTTCTTTAAATAGCCCTCTTAACAATGCCGGTTTGGTTTCCTTGTTATGTTCTGTCACTAATAGCGGTTTTTACTTCTAACCTGTTATTAATTAGAAATAAAGACTGGATCTCTTAATTTCTGAATTAGTTTTAGTGCCTCTTTTTCTCAGAGGCCGAAGAGGGTCTTTTTTTTTTTTTTTAAAAAAAAAAAAAAAGCCTGGCGTGTCGCGTTATATAATTGTTCCTGGGGTAAATAATTTAGCTGGTCAGAGCAAGTGCACTCCTGGCCGCCGCGAGTGGTCAGCCCGGCGGCGGGCATCGAGGCATGGCAAATCCGAGCCAAAGAGGAGCACAGCTGCATGAAACTTTCATTAGGGNCGGGGCTGGCGGGGCACCGCTCCGCCGCGGCTTAAGCGTCTTTGCCGTGAAGGACAAATGAACAGGCGCAGACCGTCTCAGCCACCCTAATCTTTTCTTTCCCTACTTCAAAGCCTTCTGTGTTGCATCTCGGGTTGTAATTACCCTTGAGGTATTTCAGACTCGAAGCGACACCGGGAAAATTGCACTTCCCGATAATGGTAGTCCACAGTTGTGTTTAATCAATTATGTAGTTGGTCATGAGACTGGCTTTTTTAGTTACAAGGATTTTAAGGCCAACCCCTTATGCCCTGGCTGAGGAGAGCAACAATACCGAATTAAAGAAACACCCTCCATTTGATGCAGCTTAATCTAGGCTTTACCTGTTTAATTAAAAGCACGCTGCCAATACCCAGTTACTCCTCAATGCTCTAAACAGCCGGTCGAATGCCACGCTGTAATTTCCTAAGCAAAACTGTTTAAGTTAGGTGGAGCTGCAACACTAATTTTTACGGATATAAACAGATCCACTCAGCAGCAGCAGCATCTCCGGGTTCCTTGGAGCTGGTGGCAGTGCTGTAGTGCAGGGCTTGGAGGTGTGCGGATGCTGGAGAGGAAACGTGAGCCGAGCTGGGAATTAAACGCGTGGCCTCGCTAACTCGCTTTGAAAGATGCATGACAGCCAAAAGCTTCTCTCCCCAGCAGTAATGGAGTTGGCTGGGGTGCAGGGGGTGCTTCCAGTGGAATGAATTCAGATGATCCTAACTCAACAGCTACTTTGAGATACGTACTAGCTGGCTGTGCAGAAGGTCTTGCTTTGGGAAGCTGGTGATGGTGCTACAGGCCAGTCAAGGTTATTTAATCCTGTATCCTACTGCTTACAAATTCGGTGTGGGGTGTTGTGATGGTAAACTGGCAGTGGGACTGTGCTGGAAAGGTGAGAAACGTTCAGGGAGAGGGAGTCTGCCTAGAGGGCTGATGATACCCATCCTGTCTCATGCACTGAACCCACAGAAGCTGTGTGACCTCTGTGAATGTTGCTGGGTGTTTGCCTTTGGTTTGTGTTGGCTGGATGACCACTGAGTTACTCAAACTACAGCTGTTAGAAAAGCATCCAGATATTTTCCTCCTTGCTTCACCTTCTGCCCTGCTTTCCAACACACTGAATCCTTCTCTATCCAATTTCTTCTCCCTTCTCCAAATCTCCACCTGCTTTTCAGCAATGCTTAGCAAGCCATTTACAGCACTTCTCTTGCCTGCTCCTCCTCTTTGGAAAGTCTCATGAAACCTCAGTCACTGATGTTTTGATCAAGCATGAGGTACAAGTTTGATGCTATTTTGAAATGGTTTCACTTGGGGAAGAGGGAAACTTTCAAAATTCAAAACATCTTACAAATTCCTACATTACTTTGGTTACTTCTGTGCTTGACAGTTCTTTGCCTGTGATGCCAGCTAGTTGCAGAAATATTGTCTCTGAATTTTAGATATCCAGGAGAGTTGATGATATGTGAGGAGGTATTGATTGATGTATACATTTATACCTCTTCTACAAATTCTCCTTTCTCAGATAGCATTACAGTTAACTGTTCCAGAAGAAGGCAGCTTTGAATGTCTGATGTCCTTACATGGTTCCAAGCAGGATATCTGTCTATAGTGTGGAAGGTAGGTTATTCCTTAGGCCATTTCCCTCTCTAATTTTAGAGCATTATGAAGGAGTTGTTGTTGCTGGTTGTACAAAGCCGGTGGGCTGCCTTGTTGGGAATCACTCATTGCCCTAACCCAGTTTCAGTTATTCTATTAATACACCACTGGAGTCTGGCTGGAGAACAAAGTCCTCTGTGGACAGGCCAGTAGCAATGTCTCTCTCCTAGAGCAATTATAGAAGTTTTACAAAGATGATAATTTGGATAAAAGTGATAAGAGGGGCACAGTAGAGAGAAAGAGAAACATTGGGGGAAAGTCAGGTTGGAGCTCAAAATTGAGCTAATGGGGGCTCAGTGGATGATGTGATTAAGTTATAAAAAAATGTACCTTGCAAGCACAGTTTCAGACTGTTCATGGAAAAGAAACAGCTCTTGTGGCAGCAAGACTGAACTTCTGAATCTCCTCACAGCATTCACATGTGAGCAGTGGACTGCTCCCTTGAGCAAGGCTTTGGCGTTAGCACCGATTCAGTGGTGACTATTCCTGCACTGCTCTCCCTGCCTCTGGCTGTGGGGTTAGCCAGCAGCAGCAGGCTGGGCTTAGCCTGGATCCGTGTCCTGATCATGTTCCCCATATCATCCCACACGTGCTGTGCTTTCTTAATGTGCTCCTGGAGCTCCAGTGCTTCATTGCTGATTAGGCAGATGGGCTGATACGAGGCCAGTCCCTGGAGTGCTGCTTCCATACCAGCGATTTAGTTGTGTAGCTCTCTGCAAAAAAACTTATTGAGGATGGCAGCCTGGGCAGTCCTGTGGAATTCAAGATGTGTTATTTTTGTTCTGAGGACGTTGTTAAAGGATTTTAATTATGTGCATGGTTAATAAATGTCATGCTATCCATCTTCAGCCATGCATACACATGTGGTGTGCTGCTCAGGTACCCACTGGCCCGCAGTGATGTGCAGCCATATTTGTGACATATCTTTGCTTGGATTGCTTTTGGGGTAAGTGCAGGAAGGGATTGTTCCCACTACCCCTAATAGTTCCTGTGTGACAGACACAGAGTGTGTAAATCTTTAATGTGTCTGCAGCTGGGAAGGCAAGTGGCTGCTGCCCTCTCCGCAGTCAATTACACCATCTTAATTTGCTCTGACATAAAATTAGTTTCCCCCCCTTCCCCCAATCTTATTTCCTCTCACAAAGCAGAAAAAGAGATTGTTGCTGTAGAAAATTAAGGTAGGTTTGGGACCTGAAAGGTGAGGCAACAGGGAACACTTGCTTTTCTTAGGCTTTGAAATGCTGTTTGTTGAACAAGCCATTTCCTACTCATCCCAAATCTTGGCCAGATTTGCTGGTGGTGGCACCAGAGGAGGGTTCAGTATGTTGAGATGGAAGTATACCTTCCTAATGGTTCAGATTGCCATGGAAAATGCCAGCTCCAGCAGCATAGTTGAATTAGGGAATTCACAGACCTGTCATAGGTTACTTTCAGGATTGCAATTATTCCTCTGCTTATGAAAAAAATCCTTTCCATTGCCCCCTGCCTCAGGAACACAACTCAGAGAGCTCTTACTTTTGGCTTCAGGTGGAAGCTATGAACACAGTGGGGCATCAGCCCAGAATTCGTGGTGCAAATGAACAAGAGAGGTGTGATGATAAACATTTTCTCCCCAAACTTTGTATTTCACTTTCTGTACTTTCTGATTTGGGTTTGTTTTTTTCCATTGACCACCGGCTATGACCATATGGCTTCTCTTCTGTTTTCCTCTGTGTCTCCTACCCCCCTATTCTGAACATATTATAATGTTCACAAGATATTTTAATATCAGTTCTGGTCTTGCCTAGCAGCACCAAACATCTTGTGTATTTGCATTTCTTAGTTTAATCATTATCTTAATAATTTTTGGGCACTAGCCACAGAATCTTTTTCTCTCTGTCTCATCTCATCTTTAAAGCAGAAGTTCATGTGACTCCTTACCATGCCCTGTTACACTTGGTTTAAACTCATAGCTGAGGTGTGGTTTGGAAAGATGAGATGACAATAACCTGCCTGTAAGACACATTTCAGGACCCCTGGTTACTCCAGCCCTCTCTGGAGGAGGCCTTCAACACCCACAGTGATTAGTCACATAGAGCTCTCAGGCTCCAGCTCAGGACACCTGGAAATGGAACTCCTATGGAGGGAAGAGCTGGCATTAAACAAGTTCTGGAGATTAAAATAATCCTGGCAAGCATTGGATTAGCAGGAAAGCCCTTCATTTTCTGCATCCTGGCCACAGCAGACTCATTACTCTTTTTTCCATGTTAGTTATATTTTAGGTGATACAGCCTAGGGGAGGTAGTGTTCCCATTACCATAAATACCTCTTTTTTTCAATTCCAACTTGATTTTCCTCAGCTTGGGTTAAATTCACTCCTTTTGGTTTGGGTGTATTTGCACCAATTGTGCCTGGGTTAGTTTGGTCCTGAATGTCAAACTCACTGTTAGCATCTTGGGATTACTTCATGATCTCCTTTGTAATCCCTTTACAAACATATTTTCTTTTCAGCTCATGACAAACCTAATTAGTAGTGTTTTCAGTAAATAGGAATACCTTTAGCAAAAGTCCTTTTTCAAATACAAGTTTACCATGACCTGACATTAGTTTGACCTTTCATGGCATCTCTCAAGAAGGTATTTTGCTTGGGTTGATTAATCAAAATACGTGAAATTTACTAGATAAGTAAAAATTTGTTATTCTTAGGTTAGAAAAAAAAAAAAAGGCTGAGGGTCAGAAAACCTTTTTAAAATTGCTGGAAGGTTGAAAATTATAGCTAAACTGTCCTAGCTTTTAGACCTCCGCTATATTTCCAAGATGCTTTCCCTACTGACACTTCTATTCTCAACTAGCATGTTCTCATTGTCTCTCCCTTGTGTGTCTTCCTTTAATCTTCAGTCTTTTAAATATTCCAAAGCATCTTCCTTTACTTTCCTGATGAAGTTTGAGAGAATCTCAGCCCGTGCCCCAGGTGACTCCTGAGCTGTCAGGAAAGTGTGAGCTGTGTGGGGAGGAGGAAACACCTTGTGGTGCATCCTGCAACACTGAGGTTCTCAGCACCAATTCCAAACTGCTGCATCTTACCCTCTAATATCACCCCACACCACAATCTGTCACAACAGCCACCAAATGCAATGTAACCCTCTTTTCCTTTTTAGATGCTACTCACTGTTCATATTTAGAGAGAGATCTGGCTTCAATTATTTACAGAAGAGATGCTGGGTAGAGTTACATATCAGACAATCTAGGCTGACTTGTCACAATCTTTTTGGACCGCTTTTTTTTTTTTAGAAATCTTAATCTTTTTCCTCTTAGACAAAATGATTCATAATCATAAATGAATACTTGGGAAATGTCTCCTCCAGGTACTACATATGAGGCCTTCCAGGCTTATGAAGCTACAGAGGGGTTAGCTAATGTGACATTTTTAATCTGCTCATTTGTTTTCTCATCATGGAACAAGGGCTTCTTCTTCATTCAAAATGAGAGAAGAGCATTCTGACCAGTTATGTGGAGAAAGTTCAGTTTTTATCAGATAATCTGTTTCTGAGTTTTGTACATATTCCATGATAATCCAAAAATCAAAGCAAGATTGCCTTCTTTTACTGTTATGTATTTGAGAAGGTTTTTTTCCCCACATCTACCCTTTTCTTAAAGCTAAATAAGGCTCCTGTTCAGATCATTATGGCTATTCAGACACAGTAGATGCCTCTTCATAGATTATGAACTTGCTTTAAACTTCTCCCTTTTCTGTAACACAATTCCAGCTCCTTGGCTCGCTCTCCTTCACTGAAAACTCTTTATTTTGTATCTTCAGTGAAATATATTGAATTAAGAATAGGGGTTTCCTTCCTCTTTTTTAATGTGTAGGTGTTGATAGTAATTGTTTCCTAAGGGTTCGATTCAAAGGCCATATAAATCAATTGGATTTGGATTACAAATCCTAGAAAAGAGAACTGGAAGGGATATCAAGAGATCAACTCATCCAAACAAGAACTATTATATATATTTAATTTCTAACACATGGTTGTCTAATCAACTCTTAAAAATCTCCAGTCACTATTTTTACTCTTAAAATAAGTCCTAGCACCCAGCGGATTTTTCCTTTTTTGTCCATGATTTCTTTTCCTGCCCACTCTGAATGGGAACAAGGCAGTTCCCTTCCTCTCGGATGGAGTCTTCTATACACTTGGATATTCTTTTCCTGCCTCTCTCAGTTTCTCTTTTTGAGGATCAACACCCCTGTTGGCTCAAGAGGCCCACATGAAGACCCTGAGCATGTTTTCCCCAGGTGAGTTTTAGCTGTGGGAAGTCCTCTGACTTTTGGCTCTCAGGAGTGGATCTGAAGAAGTCCATCTGACACCTCCTACACTGCTGATGGCAGACACAAAGAGAAGCCAAAGGTCTGGAAGTCTTGGGAGCACCCTGCCCAACCTGTGTGCAACAGACATGGGTGGCTTGGGGCTTTTCTCCTCATCTGCTCATGGCTGCTGCTTCAGATTAAGGCTCCTCCGAGCTCTGCCAGAAGCAATCAGTCACGTTAACGTATTCCAGAAGCCAAATCTGCCTGTGTGTGGGAAACTGAACCACGTGCTTTCTGATGTTGGCCAAGTGAGATGGTGTAGGGCTTCTGACACCTGGGAATTAGTCTGCTGATTAGATCTTTCACTGGTGGAGCATAAAATACTCCCCCCCCCCATGTATTTTCTCTAACTTAGTTGTTGATAGCTTACAAATATCTCAGTGCTATCCCTTAAGCACTTCTGAGGGAATGTTCATCACCTGTTTTTCTTCAAATTACTTCAGAAAGACCAAAGGGGAGCTGACATGACAAATCATAGGGTAAAACAGATTATTAGAAGCAAGAAGGCATCCTTCAAAATGTTAAAGTTCTGTGTTCAAGAATGAAAAGGGAGGACAAAGCTCACAAATCTTCAGGAACCCTTTGAAGGAGTCCCCAGGCAAATGAACAAAGAGATCTGGGTGATATGGTCCTCAGGGAATTCACAAAGGCACTTGAAAAAGTGCTTCACCCAAGGGTCTTACAGGAAATAACCTCCATAAGTTTCTTGCATGGATAAATAATTGTTGAAAAGATGGGAAACAACATCAAGAGGAATAGAGAGGTCATTTCCACAGCCAAACCTTGCAGAGGTCCGTGCTACAGCCCATATTTTCATAAATGTGCTATAAAAACGGGCTGATCAATAAGATGGCAAGTTTGGAGGTGAATGCCAACTTATTCAAGGTAATAAAGGCAAGGGCTGGCTGCAAAGCACCGAGGAAGTGCCTTTTCATAGTGTGTCCCTGAGCCATAGAGTGGGAGAGGAAATTCTGCATGGACATAAGAGAGGGGGGGTGAAAGTCACAGCATTGCATTGATGGTGATGAGCATGGAATTGAATGCTGTCACTTGGGAAAAGATGTGGTTATAACACTGGGCTTTGAAAGCATCACCTCAGTGCTTAGTATTTATTTTTAAAAAGGCTGACTTACTGTTAGGAGCTATTAGTAAAGTAATACAAAACAAAAGAGGAGACACAAAAGAGGAGACACTCTTCAGCACTTTAGACATCCATGCTTTGCCCACATCTTGAATACTTGGTTCAGTTCCAACACTTCAGACACAGCAGGAGTGGAAAAGGCATGGAAAATGAGTGATTAGAGTCAGAGAATGGCTTTGTATGAAGAATCGTAAAATAGTCTAGGATTCTTTAGCTGGGAAAAGAGATGAGGGGATATGACAGGGGGCTGTAAAATGATAACTACGAGCATCGAGATGAAGAGCAGGGAAAGATGGTTCATTGTTTCTTCTTACAAGAAGTAAAGGCACATCAAATAAAGCTACTGAGTAAGGCTTCAGGGAAAACAAAGTGTTGCTGCTTCATGGCACATATAACATACATAGGGAACTCCTTTCTGCAGGATGTTGTGGATGCTGCAAATTTCAGGTGTTTAAAGGGTGGCTGCTCAGATTTATGTGACAAAAAATTTACCCAGGGCTGCTTTATGCAAAACCACTCTGGTTCAGAAAAAAAAATCTGTGTACTGCAAACTGTTAGAGGCTGGGAGGGTGTTCAGGGATGTCGGAATTTGTGGGATGGTTTTGTTCTCCGACAAGTCACTGGATTTCCTTGGTCTGACATGATTCTGCTGCTCTTGTGTTCACTCTGTCATTCTTAGGGATGCTCAGCCACTGCTAGTTTTAATGAATTGTTTTCAGTGGTCAAAGCAAATTGCCCAGCTACTCTCAAAGAAATCCAGCCAGGATAATGAAATCTGGCAATTTCAAGGGTGCGGCAATATAACCTAAAAATCAAAGAATTAAATTATTCTTAAAAAGAATACTCTTTCTCCTTTAAAGCAGTATTAGGACGGGGAAAAAAAATGCACCTAAACAGTCATATATCAGAGAGGCACGTAAAATGTCCAGCTGAGGAGTGTTATTAATGAAGTGGTGAACTTTAAGTCCATGCATAACATGCCTCCAGTAGGAAGGCTCTTATTTCCAATGCCTGGGGTAATCTAGCAAAATCCAAGCCATATCTTTAATGAACAAGGTGGGCTATCAATCAACATGGAGATGACACAAGCATTTCATACCAAACCAAAGCCCGACCCCCCCACCCCTAAAATCAAGGCCACTGTGATGCCTCCCAAGGCTGCCCGTCCTCGCCAGGCAGGCAAAGAGTCATGAAATCTGCATGTGACTGTTAAAGGCAGAGCTACTCCTAAGTAGGTGGTAGTTATTTTTAGCAACTAGTTTAAATTGTTCTGATATTGAATCTGCACCGTGCAGGGGTAACATCTTTAAAATGCAATTCTATGGTAGGTGGCAACAATCAAGCTGAATTACTGACATTGTAAGGAAATGAAAAGTCAAACTGCTGACCATGTGTATTTTATGGTATTTAATTAAAAGTAGATAACATAGTGTGAATGAACCACAAATCAGATAAAAATGGCAGTATATTCTCATATTTAACACATATTTGACTTGTGGTTGCTTGACAATTTACCAGAACAGGTCTATGACAGTCTCCAAATATAAAATCAGGAGTGTAATTAAAAATACTGCAGGGAAGAAGCAATATTCAGTTCAACCCTGAACTACGTTAATCACAGCCACAGCTGTATCGCTTCCATTCCCTTTAACAAGAACCTCATTTCTTCTTCTTTTTTTTTTTTTTTTTTTAAATAAAAGAAGGGAAAAAAATGCCCAGGCTTTTGCTAAATCAGAGTGTTGGGTTTAAAAACTTTAAAATGTGGGGTTGGGAGGAAGAAGAGGGTAGCATGGTTTATTAGGAGTGGTGGTGCAGCTGCCTCAGCCTGGGGCTCTGCTGTGGCTGTGCACCCTGACTGTGGCTTCTCTGCTTTTGGCACAGGATTGTGCTGTGACCTTGAGAGGTTCTTTTATTGCAGCCTGTGCCACAGCTCCTTCTTCTGTAAAGCAGAGCTCTCCTTGCTTTCTCTCCTTATTCCTCTGTTTGGTTAATAACCAGGAGGGTGAACCTTGATCTCATTTGTGCAACAACCCCTGTTTCAGGGGCATTTAGCCCAGCTCTCCTCCCAAATCACCCCACACACTGGTGCTGGCTGCTACAGGTCTGCCACAAGTGAGGAAACACAAGCTGGACCTGGGCTCCCACTGGCTTTTTTGTTGGTTCTGCCACTGAAATTATCCAACCCTAATCTGTGAGGTTTTGCCAGGCACACGGGGGTGTTCCTGGTGTTCCCCTGTCCAGTGGGAAGGGACCTCTCACAGCCTGACAAAGGAGAGTTGGTACCACATGCCTTTTCATTGGGATTCAGATAAAAAGTCCCAAAATCTCCTTGAAACTCCCGCTGAAGAGGTAGCTCTTAGAGAATGAGTGTTTAGTCTTCACTTGTTTGATATCTGTCAGCACAGCTTTCAGCCAAAATAAATAAAGGTAGGCTCTCCATTCAAAGGGAGGATAGGGAAAATGGGAGTTCAGGCTTCCCTGCTCACCTTTAGGATCCTCACAGGTAGTACCTTGCCAGATTCTCAGCTCCAGTCTCTGTTCCCCCCATCCACTACAAAATGCTGTTTTCTGCCCTGAGAAGCCCCTCATCCACCCCTTAAGCTGAAGGTGATTCCACCCATCTTTAGTGCCAGCTTTCTCTCACCAGCATGTGCAAATGAGTTGCAGTGTGACCAACTGTGGAGGAAGGAAAAAAATCCCTCTGTGTGTTAGTGTGGGGAGTTTTTCCAAGTTACTACATCTCCTGGAAATCCTTGGGAATCAGAGAGTAAAACCAGGCAGAATGAATTCAAGCACATTCAAATTGAAAAATACAATTTTTCTTTTACTTTTTGCCACTGAACAGTTGAGTTTCACAATTTTTTCCCTGTTTATTACTGTACCACTGGAGTTTCCAGCGGCATCCAGGGATTTGTCCACAAAGGTGTGTTTGGGACAAGGACTAAATAACCTCCTCTCTTTGGTGAAAAATTCAAGGAAGGATTACCATGTTGCAATTCCCATTTTCCCTTCTCTTCTGTGGGTTACAGCTTATTAGAGAGAGAGAGGGTAGGATTTAGGTTCTGGTAGCAGAATCATATTGTCTAAACCTCCTTGCTATTATTTTAGTTGACATGCAATTGCAATAATACCCACTAGTCTCCACATATGGTTCATTCCTTTGGGAAGGGCTGGTGTCTCCCTCAGTTTTGTGTGGAGTTTCAGAATTTCAGAGGTGCTTTTGGTGAAATTTTCTTGCACCTTGTAGAGTATTATTCAGTATTTCTTGTCCCTCTACTGCAAAGCTAATTGTAACGCCATTTGTCAACTTGAGAATGAGACAATTTCTTATCTATTTTTAAAATTGGACTTTTTAGCTTATTCTTGACTTCGCTGCCCTGTAGCCTGAGTGAGGGTAATGCAACACAATGGACTTGCAGGTAATCAATAAAAGCTTGGAGGTCAGAGATGGCATTTGACAAACTTACCCTCATGATTAAATATTCTGCTGAAGGAAATACTTAGAGGGTTTCTGTTTAAAAGGTAAACTCAGAGTTGCTCTGATGACCCTGAGGTTTGAATTCTGTTCTGCCATGTAGAGGAGCTGGCTCTGGAGTTCCTTTTTTGGGACAACAGTCATTGGTTGCTGCACAGACATGTTGCTCCTGCTGTGGTCTATGAGGCTCCTTTTGGCTTCAGTGGTGCCAAGATCTCACTGGATTTGAGAGATGTAACCAAACCACCTGGGTTAGGAGCCTTGACACCCTGGTCTCCCTTGTCTACTCAGTGGAGAGAAATTACAGAAAATCTCTAGAGATGATATTTTTTTTAAGAAATACCAGATGCAAGATGGATTGCAACAGGTGGCTCTGCTGCAGCTCTATGTGTGTGATGCTCAGGATTGATTTTAGACTAAAGTTATCAAAATGTTCTCAGCAAGCACTAGTAGACAATTTTGTGTGTGCCCTAGGCAGAACTTCTAGTTCTGTTTTTCTGTGAGGGAACAGAACGCTTCTAGTTCTGTGTTTTTCTTCTGGTTAAGATGACACACCCCAAAACCACCTTGTGCCACTGAGAAAAGTCAGGGGATTTGATTCCAAGTTTTGTGACTGCTCTGAAACAAGACACTGAGTGCCAAATGTCCTTGGTGCTGGCACTGCTGCTGGTCACATGCTGCCATTGGGTGGGAAGGTGGGAGTGCTTTTGCATGTTGATTGCTGAACTGACAAACTGTGAATTCCCTGTGTCTGAGTTTTAATTCTGTGAATGAGTAGTGCTACACCAAGGTCCTGCTGGAAGGACAAGAGGGAACTCATTCAGGAGGTACTAAAGCAGGATCCAAGTATTTGACAAAAGTATCAGGCACCTCCAGGAGTGATCATCATCCCACTGTCACTTTTGGCTGGCTGTGGACATGATGGCTGGGGATGATGATGGTCTGTCCACAGGAATTTATCTTTACATCACCCAGACTCCCATAGCAAAAAATCCTTGCTAGCTGGACCTCTGTGAAATCCTTCCACCCCAAAACTTTGAAGACATGGAGAGAAGGGCTAGAAATAAGACAGTTTTCCCCAGACTATGTGGCAGTGAATGATTTGGGCAGAATGAAGTTGCTGCAGCAGGAGTTTAATCAGGACATGGGAAGCATTAATAGTAATGGGGAAACATGGTGTGGTAGCAAAAGAAAAATGCAACAGCAGGAGATGGTGTTGGCAAAACTTTCCCATTCTGGAAGTTAACTCCGTGAATTTTCTGAAGTCAGTTGTAGGCACTTTTGGGAAGTGATATTTGGGTGACAGCAGAACGAGTATATTTGTGGCATGGCATCCCAGTATGCCATCGAGCAGCTTGTCTCAGTGGAAGCAAAATGTGAGAGAAGTACATCATTTAGCACTGAAAACATTTCAAAAGGACATGAGCCAACAGACTCATAAAACTTGTCTCTCCAGATGTTCTCCCCAGAGCCATTAAAATAGGTGGTCTTAATATTTGCTTTTTGATCTTCAACATGTTACCTTCCCAAAAGCCAGCAACAAAGCCTGTGATTAAATGTGTGCACAGATGAGTACCCATGCTGGGACAGCAGGAGCGGGGGCATGCTGACACCTCGTTTAGTTTGCCACTCCATTTCCCTCTGACTGAACTCACACTCTACCTGCAGTACCTCGCTTGCAATCTGCATGCAGAGTAAGAGGCTTCAAAGCTCTTAAGGAAATGCATTTCAAATGTTCTTCCCGTTATAAAGCATGCAGCCAGAGTGGTCATCCAACCATGGCAGAGGAATCTGTAAAAATGAAGATAGGCTGGTGTAAATCAAAAAGTGAGGCTTGAATCCTGAGAGTTCTGCAACTGCAAGAAGTGTCACATCCAACAGGATGTAATATATAATGGGCATATACCACACCAGTTACAAGAGCATGACAAATGGCCTCGCAGGCACCAAGCTGGCTCCATTTATACTGTTTCCTTTCTGAGGCAGGATGGTAACTCCGTAATGTCTCCAATATTTTGTTGCTCTATTGAACCTCCTCTGCTGAGAGGAGAGACAGCCGAGTGTGTTCCACTTGCATTCTCTCAGGTATAATATACAAGATCCATAATAATTCAATAATGTGAGAACTCATCTCTTGTGTTTGTTGGAAAGGATTTACTCTGCTTTCTTTGGGATAATTATGACTGATTGTAATATGTACGAATATAAACTCTTGATCTTTGCCTTCAGAACCATAGACTACAAGTTACGTGCAAGTTGAGGACAATTACAGCTTAGTTCAAAGGCTGGAGACTTTAAAAAAATGGTGGTTGCATATAGTAGATTATAATTCCACACTTTTTGTTCTCCATTGTTTGCAATTGTTCTGAAAGTTTTACTTGCACAGATGGTTTCTGGATCTCAGGGCAGGGCAAGTGCATTTTGCAGCATTCCTTGTAAATCCCATCTCAAACTACAATGGCAAGGGTCCTGAAAGGGAGCTCACGGCCCCTTCCTGCTCCCCTGCACTTTGGATAAACAGGTGAACGTATGCCTAGTTCCTGGGTGGGAATTAGTTGGGCTTCAAACACCTTCATGGGTGGAGCCTGGGATAAGTTTTTTTTGAACCTCACAACAGCATCTGAGCTACAGATTCAGAGGACAGTGGGCTTTTCCCTGGCAGTGCCACCTCAGCTCCTGGAAATGCTGTGGAAGCTGTTGTTTTTTGTTCAGAAAGGCAGGTATCTATGACTTCTAGTAGCCCTTTGTTTTCCTGAATCCGCTGGGATGTGGTATCCTCAGTTTTCCCTGACACTGCAAACAGGTTGAAATGATAGATGAAAGGGGAGTGGGATGGAGCTGTGAGTGAGTGCATTAGCCTTTCACTGCTGGAGTCCAGGGCTCAGAGCCTTTCTTTCAGCAAATGTAAAAATGGGTTTAATAATTTCTTTCTAACATCCTTAGTGGACATTTGGCAATATCATAAAGACTGAGCATGGTATGGAAAAGAAAAGCACAAGTCTCTGGAAGAGGAAATGTGTAATGGAATGGAGGCAAGGTAGAAGGCAGAGAGGCATGGACAAACACGCACAGCACCTTCATCTAGGTGTTTCTAAAAAGCCCACACTTGTTATATACCAAGTGCACCCACTAATTAAGGAATAAGAAGGAAAAAAGCTAG
Organism: Aegithalos caudatus; assembly: GCA_013389925.1. Lineage (NCBI taxonomy): Eukaryota > Metazoa > Chordata > Aves > Passeriformes > Aegithalidae > Aegithalos > Aegithalos caudatus. Next base: position 657,027 of record WEIU01001089.1, on the reverse strand, counting down.
TTGAAAAGCCTGACTGGTTTTTCTTTGAGAAATGCATTAGACAATTGGAAAGTGCACATCGTCCTATTACTCAAGTTTATTTACACTCAGTCTCCTAGTCCACCACAAGAATTTATGAACCTGGAAGAGCTATAAGTCCCTTAACAAAGTAAACAAACTGTAACTCAGGCTTGTGTTCTTCCAGAGACCCACCACCTAAGGGTTTGGGTGGTTGTTTTGGTTCTGGGGTTTGGCTTTTTTAACTAAAGGTGAAGAGATGATTCAGTACACGGTACTGTGTTGCTTTTCTCAGGGGCAAACAATTCACATTACCAGAATTAGACCATTAGAATGGACTTCAAATGCACAGTGAACCTCAGCAAATAAAATCTACCAGCCTTCAGCTATGGCTTGTCTTTGCATATCTGAGGAGTCTGGATAGAGAAGGAAGCCTTGACCTGCTGAGCTCCTTGAGAGTGGCTCAGCCTCCCCCCAGGCCCTACAAATTCAGAGCAACAACAGCCAGATTAGGCAAGTGTACATAAAACTATTCTGATGTCAGGCCCCTATTTTAATCTCCTCCAAATGATCCAGAGCGTACTCGGTAGTCCGTACAGCACATTGTCTCCTCCTGAATGTGTGAGGCACTTAAAGAAAGAAAGTTTTTCACACTGTATACCAGACGACCTTGATGTGATAGACTGCAGGGTTTTGTGACACTGCACACTCAGTGCTATTCAACACTTTGCCTGAAAGGGAGGAAGGAATGGATTTATTGACTTGTGACTTTGACTCAGGCCTGTGTATCAGGACTGTTATTATGTGGAATGATTAGGCTGCAGTGTCAGGGACAAGTTAAACTAGAACAACAAAGGACCTCCTTAACCTTTACCTGGACACAAGGCCATTCATAATGACTTGCATGGTTTGGAAAACTAAGTATATCTTGCAGCACTCAATACTTCTGCAGCTACAGCAAATGAACAGAAATGGAAAAGATGGATTGCTGAAGGAGATGAAATGTAATTCAATTCTGCATAGGCCTGTTCAGAATACCAAGTTCAGGTCCATGTCAAAAAGTGGCAAAGGCATCATCTTTCCATTCAGAACTGGATACCATACATATCTACCCAGGATTCTTCCATTTTTTGGGGAGGGGTGGTATAGCAAATAATGCTTTCTATGAAGGAGATTTCCTCATATGGATTGTACATGAAACCATAAACAATGTTAATTGCAGCTGGTGCCAAATGTAAAGAGAAGGTCCTCAAATGGCAAGGGGAGTCACTCACACAAAGCCAGGATAACAATATCCATGGATCCCTATCACTGCATGTGAGGAACTGAGTATCTCTTTGTAGCTGGTGCTATGTGAGAGTAACTGTCCATTTGTGGTTTTATATTAGATTCAAAATATTGCTCTCCTTTTCTTCATGGTCATTTTCAGAGTGCATTATGAATAAGTCAGTGAATTTTGGATGGCTGAGATTTCAGCCCTGCCCAAGCTGATGACAAATTTGTCCCTGTTTTCAGAAGGTGCCGAATCGGGGCTCAGCACTTTGCAGGGCTGAGTGCTTGGCTGTGGGAATTGCCTGGACTCTGCTACTGGCTTGAGAGTGCCTTGCAGGCTTCTCTCCTTCCTATATTTGTTGGTGATATCCAATTGTGGAATACCAGGCAATTTCCCTTTTGTGGAGAAAGGCAAAGGCTGTTCTTGCAGGTTGCATAAGGTATTGTAAAAATGTCTGCAGAAAGAAATTAAAACAAGCAGGATATGATATGGGAGTTGAAGAAATAATGAAAAATAAGTGCCTTAATGGGAATATGACCAAACTGCATTGGGAAGGAGAGGCCAGTTTCTGAAGAGATGCGTTTGATCTCTCCAGCACCACATGAACATCTGAACTTGGTGCTCCCGAGTGTTTCTCAGATGCAATGCTTGGAGAAACTACAACTGGCCTCTTGTCTTTGCTCCTGTCTAGTACAGGCCATCACAAGCTATAAGATAAAGAGAATTCTTCTCTTCTGCCTTGATGTGTATGATGAGTGGGAATTTGTATTTCAAGCTAAACATACCTGCTAGGTTTGAAAACAGCTGCAATACTGCATCCCACTTTTTTAAAAGTGCTCAGTAAAGCACATCACTTTCATGGATGTAAACTGCTGTGCTGGTTTATATGTTTGTAGAGAGGTTTACATTTGGCTTGGAGCCCCAAAAAGCTCTATCACCTCTATCTGTCCCTTTTCCTTTACTCCTTTCTCTGTGAGCAGAAAAAAGCCAAGTGTCGCCCAAAATCCTTGGTCATCCCAAGGCAGGTGAAGCTACTCCTCCTGGGGGCAAGGTCAGGCCACTGGAAAATTTCAGCTGCTTCCTCCAGTGTCCTGGTTAAACCACTGCCTGTGACAATAAATACTGTGTCTGTTTTAGCTCATGTCAGCCAAGAAACGAGTCCTATGGATAAGGTGTTTCTCTGCCCTGTCATGGAAATGAAGTGGGGAAAAACTGTGGCAAACCTTTATTTCACTTCAGAGTTTGTTGGGGTTTTTTCACCTTAATTAATTCAGTCAGAATTACAGCATTTCTTCTGTTAAAAGGTGTTTGTCACATTTCATGGGTGTGAGTTAATTTAGTAATAACTGTGTTTCCCTGGTGCTATTATGAAATTATTCTAGTTTTTTGTTTTGAAGGCTGTGCCAAGATCCAGTCACGGGATAGGAACACTGCACATGCAAGAAATAAAAATTAACAATATGAAGTGAAAGAATCTCTGGGTTGACCAGATTAATGTTAGATTGAGACAAAGCAGAGAGCTGAGGTATGATTTGAATTTTTTGCTGCTTACCTGATCCTCAGGTCTTTTGAACTAAAAGCTTCAAAGAAATGGTCTTTACCTGCAGGCTGTGGCATATCGTATGTGTACCTGGTATCTATTTGTAGTTGCTCTCAGAGGTTTGTGGGGTTTTTTGACTCTTGCATTCATTTTTGCTATATTTCACTGCTTTTTTATCACCCCTAAATTTGTTTGTTGGAAACATCACCATTGAATGCTGTCTTTGTCTTTTTATGCAGGTTGTCTAACATCAGAGAAATACAAGGGTTTACTGTATAAGCCTTTATTAGCTACTCAGTCCCTTGTTTAGCTGGTGAATGACAGTGAGTTTCCTTTTGTCGTTCACATGCTGCTTTCATTTTGTCATATCAATATTGCAGCAAATTAATTAACTCCTGTTTTTTTTTTTTTTTTTTTTTTTTTTTTTTTTCTTTTAAATCAGAGGGCAGGCTGTTTCTGCAGCAGACAGGAGGGAAGGGCACCCTTGTACTATTCCCAGCTCCTGGACTATCTCAGCTTCCCTATGGGTAAAATCACCTGAAGAAAATCTTGCCTCCCATCTCCCAAGATATGGGCTCCACACAGCAGGATTTGAAGGTGCTATGTAGGATATTGTGAGATGGGTTTTCAGGTGCAGGATCCCTGTTCTTGTTGGAAGACTTCAACAACTGGCCTTTTGTTCAAACCAGGGAAAGGACATCTTATCTTGAACAATTATAGTCTTCTAAAATTACAGGCATCTGAAAAAAAGAGAGAGCCTTATATCACATGCAAGAGCCAACATGAGAGGTGCAACATGTCCAAAATAACGCTGTAAAAGGAAGAACTTCAGGAGAAGCTGCCAAATGATTCTTTCAGATAGTGCACGGAATGGGTTGTTTTACTCAGAACCATAAAACATTTATGCAGAAAGAGAGCTTAGAGTTTGCATTGCTTTCAATGTAAGCACTGAAAACTGTAGAATAAATCTGCCTTCTTATTTTTATTTTTAAGTGAATCATAGTTTTAATGATAGCTCTTCAGCTGGGATGATCTGAGAAGTTTTCCAGTCATGTGGTTGCCCTGCAAGAGTTTGTAGCCAGCAGAGAGGGTAATTCCTTTACATTTTTGGTTCTCAGGATTAGGCTTCTACTTCCAAAAGCCAGTAGTCTCTGCAGGCACCAAAAGATCAGCAAACTCCAAACAATTTCAAACAAATCACCTTCTTCTGTCAGAGGGGATGTTGAGGGCAGTATATTAAATATAAGGCAGATAAAGTATCCCACACATGCTAGGGTTGGCAGATTCCTTTCTCCTGTTTTGTTCCCAGTTAAAGGTTCCATGCTTGCAACTGTGACTCCAAGTGCACTGGACACTCTTTTTGTTCAAAAAGGATTGTTAAAGGAAGCCAACAGGGGGAAGGAAAGACGTAACCAAAAGAACTACTGTGGGAAGCTGAGGGAGGAGGAAGATACTGAAAAGAGCAAATATTTTTGTACTATCCTACCTGTAAGATATGTGCTACTGACTAGCTGCAGGTTTCTGGAGCTGCTTGGGTGGGAAAGGCCATCTCTAACCTCACTTACCATCCTTCAGGGCCCCTTGACAGCCACACTACTGGCTACAAGTTGAACCTGCCCAAGGCCATGCTGGCTACTAAAATCCCCCAACTCTGAGTGATCATGAGAGTACAAGGTTAGGAGGAAGGATTTAGAGCTGGTTACAGGAGTGTCTCACAACCAATGACATTATCTAGCTGCAACATCAACATAGCTCTTCCCAAATTGTTCCATTAATATCTAAAGTGGTCATGGCCTGGCTGAACAGAGTCTGGCTGAGCTGTGGGCTGACCAGGCTCACTGGTCACCATGGCAGCAGAAGCAGCTCTCTTTGAAGCACCTCTTCTTTCTACACCTAACACAGGACACTGAGTGGGAAGGGGCCTTGAGGAAGGTCACTGTGCATATCCCTCTGTGCTAAGGCAACACCTCCTGCACCTCTTCTACCAAGAAAATTCCACATGGTTCTTGCCAGTCTCTTCTAGAGCTTCACTGTTCTTGCTGTTGGAAAGACTTTTCGTAATATTTGACTCAAATCTTACCTGCCAGCGTTTTCTTGTCCTTTTGGTCATGGAAAACAGATTGTTCCCTTCCTCTTTGCTGCAGCCTTTTATACACTGGAATACTGTTATCATGTCTCCCCTCAGTCTCCTCTTTAGAGCAAACAACCCCACTGTGTTCAATCTTTCCTCACAAGTCATGGTTTTTAGACCTCTGATTGTTCTCCCCCCGCTCCTCTGAACTCTCTCCAATCGGGCCATGCCTTTGGAGCAGCGCGGTGCCTGCCGGAGAACACAATGCCCTGGGTGAGGCCTCCCTGGCACTCAACAAAGTGCAAGCTTTGCTTTATGAGTCTTGCAGACTCTACTTCTGTTTAAACATCGCAGTGTAGCACTTGCCTTTTTCTCAGCTGCACGCCATTGTCGCCGAATGTTCAGCTCGTGATCCGCGGCCCTGATCCTCTGGTTTCTTTTCTGCGCAGTTGCCACCCTGGCAGTTGTTCCCTCTTTGCTGCTCGTGCAGGTTAATGCACAGGGTAGATGGAACAAACACCTACTCCATCTCCCCCTGCCCCCAAATCCACTTAACGCCAATTTTTCGCTTTTCCTACTTCACATAGAGTCCGTGCGTTGAGGGAGTGTGGGATATCAAATGGTTGGGGAGAGGTCTTTGTTAAAATTACAAGCGTAGGAAAACAGGGCAGGTAGACAGCAGCAGGCTGTAGTACACAGGTGTGGGTTTGGGCAGTAAAATGTTTGACTTGGCTGTCATTGGTGGTTCCTCAGTTGAATACTTAAAGTGCTTAAGCTCCAGGAAAATAAACTTAAACTCCCAGTTATTTCTTTACTGATTCTCGGTGATTCCCTTGAGCTGATGTATGTCTCGCAGTTGGTATTTTTTTCTTTTCAGAGGTAAGGCATATTCACTGGGGTTATTTGGGTTGGAGACAACTTTCTGTGTGATGTGAAGAGGTCTACTCCTTCCTGGTGCTGGTTTGTGGCTGGACAATACAGGTGATGTGGGAAAAGGACAGTTAGCTGGAGCTTTTATTGTTATTACTGGGCCTTTAAGCTGGTCATTCCTTAGCTCCTTCTCTGCAGTTGTACCAAAATAAGTTCTTTATCTCAACATCTTCTCTGAAAGGTTTGGATGATGCTTGGAAGTAGGAGATAAATCTACCTCTATTTTACTGTAAGAGAGGGGTAAATTTAGGGGAATTTCTTTCCATGTGTACTCCCCAGCCAGAAGGCATGAAGGTTCATCTTCAAGGTGCTTGACAGAGGTGATGGCTGCTACCAGGGGAGTCAGCACATCAAAATGTTGCTTTCTCTGTCAGAATAATGGAGATGTGGTACAGCACCTTCTAATTTTTCAAACAGCACAAAGTGCAATTCCAAATTAACCAGCACACCTCCACCTTAATTTTTCATTTTGCTTAACCTCTCTGTGTCTGTTTCGCCATCTGTAAAATGGAGATAATACTTACCTACCTCACAGGGATGTTATGAGGATTAATTAATTGATGTTTGTACAGCGCTTTGAATATGCAAAGCGCTATATGTGCTAAGTATTATTATTTAGCTTAAATGCTGCTGAACAGGTTTAGAATGCTGGGAGAGAGCTCTGTCACTGACACCAATCTATCACAACGTGGCTAATGACACAGCCTTGGGAACCAGGCAGCCAATTTTCTTATTCTGTGCCATAATTAGCCAATATCAGTAACAAAAAAAACCTCAAGCACCCCACCTTTGCAGGAATTGCAGGGATTGACCACTACAGGATTGCTGCCAAAATCCCAAACTAAATACCTCATGGAGGGATCAACAGTGGCAAATGGTTCACCCTCAAAAATCACCCAACCCATGTGGGAATGAGGAGTATCTGTAGGGCTGGAAGAAGGCTGTAGTGCCCCATGGAAAAAGAAGAGCATCGTCTGACTCAAGAACAGGAATAAAAATGAGCAAAATATTTACAGGGGGAGGTGGTGTCCAGCCTGGCTTTTGCAGACAGAGCTGAGAGCAGCACCTGCCCCCCTACACGTGAGCAGAGGTCCCAAGCCAGTATTTGTTCTGGTGTGTTAATGAGCAGCAGCAGCCCCAGCAGCCAAAGGGACCGTCTAGCTGGAGATACAAAAGGCTGGTTAAGAACTGGTAATATGGGGTCTGTGTATGCACTGGGGGAGAGCAACTTCTTCCAAGAAATACAAGGAGAAACTCTATAATTTTTCTCTTGGCTGCAGATTTATTTCAGTTTTAGTGGTTCTTATTCAAATTCATCAGGGGTAATTAATGAAAGATATAGGAAGGCCAGCACACACCTAGGATGCTCTGTTTGTAGCTTGAATTATGTTGAGCTGTTTGGTCTATTGGTTCACTACCTCAAGCCTAGTGCAGTATTGTCATCCTTTGCTTTACAACACAGTCATTATATCCCTAAACCACATTGTGATACACTGTGGCTTCTGTTTACGACTCCCGAAACTCCCACTCCATATATCACCTGCCATAAAACCCATCAAACTGCTGCTAGTAAAATGGTGCACAGTGGTCTAAGTAGGAGCCAGGCAAATTGTGTGATACCCTACTGTGGTTAATGAGAGTGAAAATGTGGTTAGGATTTTATTCAGGCGATGTTCATTTGCAGGGCCATTGTAGTGAGGTGGCAAAGAAAAGAGTCTTTTGTTAACCTGAATGACAATATATTTTCTATTGTACGAAGTAGCTGAATGCAGAGTTTGCCAAGTTATACATCAATTGTAAGTAAGTCAAACTGTGACCTTGAATGGCTACATTTTTATTGCTTGGGGGTCTTGAAAACTAATTAATACACTGAGATGTTATAGCGACCATATGAAACCTGTTACTGGAATTTAAACCAGTATTGTGGAGCAGTGCAGACCAGTCATTGACAACTACAAAAATACAAAAAAGTAATCTAGCTCTGTGTATCAGGAAAATTTGCTTAATTTCTTGTTTGAGTGCTGTTGGGGTGGATGTGCTGTTCAATTGTTTAGAGATGTAGGGGAAATAAAAATTCTAGTGGAGGCGTGGTCCACGCTGCAGATCCTGAAAGCTCCTGATTTAACCAACACTTTTAGCCCCTGAGGCCAAGGACACACTCAGCTGCATCCCAAGGCTGTTTTGGGCTGCACCCAGGGTATAAACCTTTCCCTCTCCTCCTTGCCCTTTCCACCGTGGTTTATGAAGGGACTATATCCAGACATGTGGGACCAGTGTCTGGCCAAAAATAAAACATGACAAACTCCTCCTTGTTAAATCCTGAGTGATGTAAAAATTGTCAAAGTTATTGTCGGTTGATTATTTTCCACAGTCCTCATCATGTTTCTGCTTGTAGTTGTCTCATTCATTAAAATGCATTGTAGTTTTTTGTTTGTAGTTGTTTCCACCTCCCCCCCATTTTAAATTACAAGTCCACATCTTCAGAACTATATAACTTGAATACAGGAGAGCTGGGCTTAACTTCAGATTGAAATTTTACATATATTTTGCCTTGGGTAAAAAAGTTGATTTCCCCGCCCCAGCCAACAGAGAGTAAATTAAGGAAGGCGTGTATAACAAAACCAAAATTTTGTAGCTGCATTGTGTGTTTTTTGACTGTTTCTGTTGTACAAAAAAAAAAAAATTACATTAAATTAAAAAGGCCTATTTATAAAACAAACATTTTGTAGGCAAAAAGGAAATGCAACCATAATAAAATTGTCAGTCTCAGCGGAATGACTGTATTGTACTGGGCTTTCGAAGAAAATCAGGCTGGCTCCTTCAGAGGAAATCTGATTTCAATTTAAGAGTCTTATTGAGGAAAACAGCACCACAAAAGGGGAAATTAAACCATAAAGAGTGCATTAAGATAATGTTAAGGATCTAACTTACCACCACAAAAAAAACAAAGCAATGTGAAGTGGAGCTACAGAAACTTTCTCTGTGGCACAACCTCCTGGGTGAAATTATGGCAGCTGCCCCTGGAAAGGAGGGAGGGATGGGAGGTGTTTGTGCTGAGCCCTGGGGTGGTTAAGGTTAAGAAAGAGACGATGTAAAAATGGAACCTTCTCACTTCACATATCATCTCCAATGTGAATTCTGAGTCATAGCTGCCTTAATCCACTGACTGAAAGAAGTTTTTAGTGCTTTTTTTCCCCCTGGCTAGCTTAGTGGAACCTGTAGAGCCATGGAGAGGGAGCTGGATTATTTTGTGGCTCATGCACCACCAGGAGATTAGCTGATGAAAGCTCTGGTCTAGCAGTCACTTCCCAGGGTGTGGAGACTCACTCCTTTCAAGGAGAAGTAGTTCAGCTCAGCAGTGAGATTTCCTTTTCATAGGCTGAGAGATCTTTCCAAAAGGATTTTTTGTTTTACAGCTGAAGAGTGTGAAAATCTGAAAGAAACCAGAAGAATGTTAATTTGTTAGTTTTATGGAATACAAGTGTCTTCAGGATGGCTAATTTTATGCAGTTATGTCTATAGGGATTGTTGAGTGGATTCAGGGTTGTTCTGGTCTATGGAAAATAATTTTTCTCTGCTTACTCTTCCTCAGAGAAATGACGATGGGCACTTGGTCTGTAAGAGGTTTATGTCCTCACCAGGCAGACACAGGCTCCTCCTCAGTGCACCTGCTGGAGAGGGAGCGAGTGCTCCACTACCTGTGAAAATCCTAAATATTTTGTGGTACCTTTAGGATGCATTTCTCTGAGTTGCCACTGTCAGAGCCCAGGGGCTGCAAAGTCATCCTCCAAGGGCAGGAGGGGAGGAAGGTGACCCGTTCCTGGCTCCAGCACAACACTGCACTGTGCTGTGTGTGGGAGCAGCAGCGGCAGCCAGCCCTCAGGCTGGGTCAGCTCTGCTCCTACTGACATCCCTGGGGCCCTGTCAGTTCCCTCTTGAATTCCTTCCTCGAGCATTTTTCATTTCAGAGGAGCACTGCCTATCAGAGTTATGTATGTTTGCTTTTTGAGCTTCCCAGATGGCTTGCATGGAAGGGAAGTATTTCTGCTTTGTGGTGAGGAAACCAAGGCATAGAGGGATAAGGTGAGATGAGATTGTGGGCTGCTGGGTATCCCTCAGCTGCATGGGCCACCTTATCCAGCTAGCTCAAAGTGGGAAATACAAAGGTGCCTTCATGGAAAGCTGCTGAGAAGGGTTTGGGTATCATGGTTTCTGCCATGAAGCAGAGAAGCAGCCCAGGACTTCATGAAGTTTTAGCCTATCCTTAAAATGCTTTCACTAGTATTAGATTTTATACAGGTTTGATGTGGAGTATACCTGCCTTGCTGGGTCTGTCATATATATTTTGTGAGAAAAAAAAAAAAGTATTTATAAATGGGTAAAAAAAAAGGTGAACTCAAATAAAGGCAACATTGCCTTGGAGTGCAAGGTGATGGGATGGATTTGCACACAAGAGACCCCAGCCCTTGTGTGATTTGGGAACTCTGACCCTGTGGCTGCACCACCACCAGTGCAGCCTGTGTGTCAGCAGTCTCTCTTCCATGTGCTTCCTGCAGTGAGGAAGTTGGTGTCCCATTCTGTCCTGTCCCAGCTCTTTGATTCATAAAAATAGGGGCCTGCAGTCGCTATGGGAGTCAGACTCCCTCAGTGTCAAGAGGACTTCTGGCTGAGGGAAAGCTGGAGAGCTGGGAAGAACCTTTGTGCTCCCAGAAATTGGAGGAAGTTTTGAAGAGAGCAGAAGCATAAACAAAAATAAATAAAACATAAACATAACCCCCTAAACTGAAACATACTCATGCATTTACAATCATCAAAATCCCAGGTTAGGCAGATGAAAGAGATTTCAGCGTGTTACAAGTCATAGCAATAATAGCCCTGGGACATTGGCTGGTCTATTCTATTATGTAAAAGTCTTGCAGCCTTGTAATGGTTCCACAGATTAAGAAGTGCTATGCACCAGTTCTAAATATTTCTTCAAATTAAGACTTTCTGCTTCTAACTGAAATCTCTGCTGAATACAGTGGTATAATAGGGTGCCCTGTTCCATCTGTGTAAATAACACAGAGAGATTTTCTCTTGTTGAAATACCTGCGTTAAGAAAAAAAAAAAGGCAGCAATAACTTGAGACTTCAAAGGTCTAACTTCAAAAGATTTCTTGCATTCTGCTTGACGGGACAGCATCTTATGCACACATGCTTTTTCACTGCTAAATGCCTTAATAATGAGCTTGGGTTCAGGTTTTGTGAATCAGAGCCAAGTAACTCTGTTTTATTATATTTTCTGGGAAATGAACAAGCTCTGGGTAATTAGGAAAGCAATTTTATTAGCATCTATTTCATAAAGATTGTTTTTTAATCAGAGTCAGAACTTACTAGAAATGATTCTTTTATTTTTATTGCGCCAGTCTCCTGAGCGGTGCGGGCTGCCATGGGTCTGAACCCGTAGCAAAGTCTGTCCACTGAAGGCAGCAGTATCACCATTAATCTGTAACAATGTTATAAAATAACCCTGGGATGGTAATCCCCTAAATAACGCTCCAGAAGCTAATAATTACTGTAGTGTGCTTTGCTGTACGATGCCACCCTGGGCTAGATTATAACTGCCCATCCATTCCTGCACAAATGCAGGGTACAAGGAGCCTGCTTCCCTGCACATGCCATGCAGGAACAACAGAGCCAGCTCAGAGCCACAGGGAGAGCTGCAGAACCACTCAGGATCAGGGCATAGGGGTACAGAGGCAGCATAGGGACCAGGAGAGAAGATTTGGGTTGGATTTTGTACTTGCTTTTAATTTCCTGTAGGGACTTGACACTAAATTAGTGATGGTGCTGGGAGTAGGAGGAGAGACCAGTATGAGACCTTTGGAAAGCAGGAAATGCCACTGTGCCCAGCAAAGGGTAAAGAGCACAAGGGTTTGTTCACTGGCCAAGCTGTGCAGGAAAAAATATCAGATTTAGAATAATCATTGTGGCAAAACCCACTCAAACATCTGTTTTCTCAATGAAACAGGAGGAAAGATTTGTATTCACCTGAATGAAAGGTTTTGGCTTAATTTGTAAATCTCTTATTATTTAATGCAGTCAAATTTTTTTAAAAATAGATTATTTCAAAACGCAAAGGCAAATCACTGCTTCTTGAAAGTGTTTTCGAGAAACACACTAAGTTTTCTGAATGTTTCAGTGTTCTTTTCTAAGTTGCTTAATGAACTTCACCTGAAATTGCAAATATTTTTAGCTCCTTGAAATTTCTTTTGAAATGAAAGAACAATGACTTGAACAATGCAGTCCTCTGCACATCACAGGGAGTCCAGGGGCCTTGGAGCTCTGTGGTCACTGGTGAGCAGAGTGACCATGACTGATCCTGGGGCTGGGATCCATTCCAGTCCAGAACAGCAATAAAGACAAGTGTCTTCTGCAAAATTTACACCTACATTTATGTTCTTATTGCAGACAGACTCTGGGTTAGAGGCAGTTGCAGTTGGATTTGGATTCATTATTTTCCTTGCAACAATAAGTTCATACTGGATTAGTAGTAATAAAGGAATGGGTGAGGAGGTAATGGAAAGAGTGGGAGGATCTTTTATGCAAAAGACAGAGTGGGCTGAACTTCCAGAGGTGCTTGGCAGGGCTACCCACGTACCTGCAGAGCATAGCATGCCTTTTTGAAACAGGAGGCATCTGGAAAAGGGCAATTACCTGCCTGGCTCCCTCCTCACCAGGGTTTTGAAAGTGCAGTTATAAAGTTTCTAAATTTGGTCCTGTATAGCAGCTCTCTGGGAAGGACATAAGAGCTGGGATGAGAAATGAGAGATGTCCCTTTTGGTTGGGAGTCTGGGCAGAGAAGGGAGAAACCACTGGAATGTGTGCTCAGCCAGTTCCAGGGAAAAGCACCTGGCACCAAATCTGGAGCTTGACCTGAACCTGTTCACGTTTTGGAGGCCTTCAGGGAGTTTGTTTCAGGCCAAGTCACTATGAGATCAAGGAGAAAGTTTATATCAACTTCAAATTGCCTGAACAAAGCAAAAACTTTTTAGGACTAAAAAGGGAGAAACATATGTTACACATGAGAAAAACATCTTATCAGGAAGAATATAGAGAGAGTGAAATGACTAACGATGAGGTTTCTGAGACTTTGCCACAAAAATTTTATAAAAGGAGGCTCCTGAAAATCTTTCAGATGGCTGTAGAGTGATCTCATTCTCCAAGCAGAGAAAGATTATAAACGAGAGTGTATTTCCAATTTTTTTTTTCATTTATAGTTTGCAAAGCTTATTTCATTTGGACAAAATAATTTAAATCCCTTCAATTGTCTAGATGTCAAACTCCAAATCGCAGGACAGGGATTCAAGCCAAAGACCTTAGGCAGGGACGCTTTCTGTCATCCTCATGGTTCCTGGCCTCAGCTGGTGATACTTGTGGTCCTCCACAGCTGCTGGCTGCACCCACTGGGTGAAAGTAAAGGATAAATTCTTGTAAGAGAGAGGAAAAAAAGCAGGTCCCTCTTCCCTCTGTGCCTGCAGCAAGGATAGCTACTGCTGCTTGCTTGCTTCTCCCAAAGTTTGAGTTCTTAACTTGGTATCCCAAATACAAAAGTATTTTGGTTCACATATACATGCATACATGCATATATATATAAAAATATATATATACACCCACACATGAAGAACAGCAATCAGTTTTATTCCTTTGCTTTGCAGTCATCAGTAAATTTAGTATATTCATGTGAATAGTTTAAAGCACACGTCCTGTGATCTAAGTAAAAGGGAAAATATATCCACAAGATGATCCAGTGTGTAAAAATAAACAGCTTGATTGCTCTTACATGCTCTTCTTTTGTGCAAGCAAAGAGAAATGCAGAAAAATTGCCACATTTCATCATGTAGGACAAGGGGGCCCAGGTGACACCCTGATCAGGTGTGCATGCATAATCATTCCCAAAATAATCACCCTTTTGAATAATTTCACTCCAAATATTGCAGCTTCAACTTATTCTCTGCAAGTGACTCATAAATCTTTACCGTGAATGTGAATCAGGTTTCAGAGCCGCAGGCTCAGGAGCTTGTTGGATTTATTCAACTTTAGTCTTTATTTATAGACATAAAAGTGTATTATTGGTTGTAACATCCAAACAAAGGAAAACAGATTGTAAGCATCCATTAACATTTTCCCAAAAGGGAAATCTGGAGTTTCTCCTGGGTCTTTCAGTCTCTCCCTTGTAATATTAAGATGATGTCATAAACTCATAATTACTTTGTGATGCTCTTATGTACTCCGTAGTTGCTTGTACAGAGATGGTTATTTATTTTCTGAGCAGAAAAACTGAACAATACAAACAGGTGGGAGGAAGGAGATCGGTCTTTGGTGGTTTAAGGCTTCAAGGACCACAATTATTTTATTTCATCCTATTGCAATAATTTTCTCCGGTGTATGCAAGGACACAGGTGTTTTATGTAGTATTATTAAAAAAAATGTTTAATTAATATTCAAGTATAAGATGCAAACACTTTACATCCACTTTATAATGACTGGAGCAAAGAGCAATTTGGGGAGCAGTAACCTGCAGAAAGTGCAGGCTTTACTGCCGAATTGCTCCAGGTTCCTTCCAAAAATCTCTCTCTGATTAAGTGGTGGACTTAATGCTCTAACGAGGATCCCAGATTGCAAAAAAATGTATGAGTATGTGGAGGGGAGGGAGCAAGGAGCTGACCCAAGAATCTGAGGAAGTGCAAACCTTGGCAGATACCAGGGGCAGGACTGAGCAGTGCAAGGGGGTGAGTGTGCACCGTGGAGACTTCCAGGGTGTGGGGCTTCCCAGGTACATCCATAATTGCTCCTTGTTTGAGGGTAGAGCAGGAATTTGTTTCCGAGCCATGTTTACCTGGTAACATTTCTGACCTATAAAAGAGCCTGATGGAGTGTTGCCTGAGTGACTTGAAATTAGTAATTGATCTGGCTTTCTTTCTCCTCCTCATGGAATAATGGTGAGGAGATTGTGATTTCCTTGGCTCCTTGTAATTCAGAAATATCTAACACACTTTTACAATTTTTCCCCCCCTCATTCGCAGGCATTTGGGTTTGGCTCAGGCAGTTTGGACTTAGGGCAGCACATCAGGGAATGAGCAGAGATCAAGTGTTAGAGGTTGGGGTTGTTGCACTGCTTGGCAACGTGCAGGATGGTCCCCTCCTCCCTGGGGCACCAGCAGGGCTGCTGAGGGTGGGACAGGACCTCCTGCACATGTGTCAGGTGGATCAGGTTAATATGTCATGGGTTAGCCACGGGGGGTTGCTAACATTCCCGGGACTGGAGTTCTGGGAAATCCATTGCTCAGTGGCATAAACCCTTCCTTGCTGTTTTCTGCCCTAGTATGGAAAAAGGCATAAGTGCTTCTCACGCAGAGATGAGTAAATCCCTCTCTCTGGGAGCACACTTGGGGTGTGGGCAAAACTTTTCTGCAGAATTGTTTGCTTGGTGCAGGTGCACAGATAAAAGAAAAACCTTTCAAAAGCTGGTGAGAATATTCAGGAGCATATTTTGTCCCCAGTACTCAGTCAAAGCTAATTTGATGGAGAAGAGAAAAATCTCTTCCTTCCTGTGCAAGGAGCATAAATATCCATTTCAAACAATTCTTTAAGGACCTAAGGTTTCTTATTACTCACTGCTAACCATTTTAATTTCTGACCTCTTCTGCTTGACTAGCTCCAGACCATTCCATGACCCTTTAGGATTCCACTGCTGAGATTTATGTCCTAGCCCAAATTTCTGTGAATTACTGTTACACTGAGCCTCTGAGAGATTTTGAAGCTGGCCTTTTTGTTTCCCCTATGCAGCTTTCCATACTTCTCTCTTCCATTTAGGCTTGATGGATATAATTTTAACCATTCTTTTCAACTCCACACAGACATTTATAATGCAGACATGAACAGAAAGGGATTCAGCTTGGTTGAGTTTGTTGCATTTCTCTCAAGATTTCCTTTGGTGTTGTGGATTGCCCATGCTTTTTATTTTGGTTACATAGATTTTTTTTTTTAAAGTGAGAGCCATTACAAGATATTTAAGAGTTGTGTTTCCACAGTCATCATGGCTTACTCTGTCTACACAGAGAATTATGCTTTTCTTGCTTTTGTATTCCTCTTTGGTACTTAAGGATGGCTTCTTTTGCCTTGCCATGTGTGGTTCAGGGTCCTGGGCAGGTTGGGGAGAGTGGAATCCAATGCAAGTTGAGTATGGATTGACTGTTCAATCTTATATCCTCAGATTAAACCCAGGTCTGCAAATACAAACCTGATGCTGCACAAATGAGTGAGGGGAGGTGTGTTAAAGCACCAGGACTTCACTTGTGCTCTGGTCATTTCCTGGTCAGGGAAGCTCACGTGGACAGAGATCTCTGGAATAAAGCCTCTGGTTAATCCAGCCTGTTGCTGAAGGCACTGGTGGTGAAGCAGCCGCACTCCTGCACCTCTCTGGGCTGGGCTGGGCTGGTCAGAGGCTGCTGCTTTGCAAATTTTGGGTCCAAATCAGGGTTTCCTGTTTCCTTTGCCTTTTCCCTCAGCCTCTGATGTTGTCAACAGGCTAAGAAAATGTCAGAATTCAGGAGGGGAATGAGTAAGTTTCTTTGCCATCTCTGAGTTCCTCAAGCCCATTTTGCACCATGTGGGAGAGGAGATATAGCTAATATTGCTGAACCTTAAATAGATCACTGATCCAGATTCCTTACTGACATAAGACTTAATTGGTGCACATCCCAAAGCTAAGATTGATTGCTTTGAGTTACCTCCATATAAATACATACCTCTGTTTTTAATATTACCTCACTTTTTCCTTGTCTAGACCACTTTCTTTGAGAGCTCCTACTGTCTGGTGCTGCACTGGCCAGCCTGGTAATTAACCTACCATGCAGTCATCCAGGACTCTCTCTAAACTTGTGTTTACTTGGGATTTTCTCAAATATGACTTTGATTCTGAGATTTATTCCCATTCCTGTCTACAAGGATGTGGGTTAGTTAGCACCCAGGTGTGGATGTGAGCCCATGTTTATAGTCACTGGTAAAGATGGAAGTGGGTTTGGAATTATCAGCTAGTTTTGATTTTCTAGTTTTGATTTTTGATAGAACTTCCTCCCCAGTTCTTTGGCAGACCTTTATCAAAACCCCCTGTGTCCAGAGCACCATTTCTCTGCTGACACAGGAGCCAGGCACTAAACATTGTTCACATCAGAATAGCAGTGCATGAATGAGGGACTCTTTTTGTCACTATGGTGATGTGCCAACCCTATAGATGCTATTTTATTATTAGAAATTAAAAACTTACTCACAGATTCCGAGGTGGAATTTTGCTTCTCTGTGTTCATTTAGGATTTAGCCCGAAGTATTAATATAAAATTTAAAATTGTGTCCTTTCCACTGAAATCCAGTGTGATTACAAGCTTCTAATAAATATTATGTCCTTCCATCATGCAATTAAAATTTTCCACCTCATTTCACAATGCAAAACACTCACATGTTGTCAATCATTTTGAAACATGATTTTTTGACATCATATAATTTCACTTCATTTTTCAGACAGACATCACACCAGGAAATTATATAAGAAAGGATCCTATTATATCTTTATTTTTCCACCAAATTTCACCTTCAAATACAGACATTTGTGTACATTTCAGTAATTCTGACAATAAACTTTCAAGGAGAAACGAATGGCATCTACATAGCCGGAGATCAGCATATGGAGTTTCCTGCTCTTCAGAGACTGCGGCTCCGGCGCCGGCACCTGGTTAGGAACCGCTGGTGTAGCCACGGGAAGTTTACAAGTCTTCATGCACGAAGTGAAAAGGTTGCTGCTTGAAACAGATACCACCTGGGAGGCAGGGAGGGAAACATATGCATGTTTTTGAACTTTCCTGTGTTTAACAGTTAGCAGACACTAATGACTTGCCAAACAGCCCTGATTTAAAGCGTAGTAGTCAAAAGTAAGGGGACTCGCTGCTTGTCAGGCACTCCACCTGTTCAAGAAACCAAAGCGCCCCTGCCCTGTGCCAGGAGAAAAGCTGCTGCTGTTTCAAACCTCTGCTCTGGGGTGTGTGTGTGTGTGCGTGTCTCATTGTGCTGCTTCCTATCATGTGAGTCAGAAATGTGATAGAATATCTCAGGCTCATTATAGAAGTCTGGTGTTCAGCGACAGATTTTGACCAGAGTTGCGTGTAAATCTAGGGGAAATACAGCCTGTTTGGAATTTGTAAGTGCTCAGACATAGGCTGGCAAAGTAAGACAGGAGCAAACCAGACATGTAAAAAGGCAGAATTAAACTTGTTGTAGCTGGATTAGATTTCAGATATCCTCTCCTGGTTTGTGATGTCCTTGGAAATTCACATCTGGTCCAAAAACCTCTTTCCTGTCTCTTGGGGCTCAGCTGGAAATGGCAGCATGTTGCTAGAAGATGTCTGAATCTCCTCCATCCTTCTAGATTTTGATGCTACCATGGGGACATTGCTTCCAGGCAAGGTGATCCCAATATGTTCCACTTACAGGTCTGCCGGGTCACACAGTCAAGCAGCTGCAATTCTGCTAAGGAAATGTGCAAACAGAGCTGCTGACCTACCAGTAAACCCACTGCAGGAAGATTAAGATGAAGTGTTCAAACTTCTCCTCATTGAAGTCAGTGCTAGAGAAGCTGTGCTTGGGGAGTGCAGGTAGAGATGTGCTGTGGCGTGCAGAGATACTGGGTTTGGTCTCTGGAGTCAGCTAAATTGTGCTGGGTGGAGCTGCTTGTGTTGGGAAGTACTGCCTCTTAACCTGCTGGGATTGAATTTGGGTTTAGGATTTACAGTAATAAATGACACTATTGAGCTCAGTGAGGAGACCAGCAGAGTCTGGGCTGCTGCCCCACACTCCCTTCCTGGCCACAGGGCTGCTCTTTCAGTGATTGAGACTATTCTCTTTTCTATTCTATTTTAGGTGGTGTGTTCTGATAGTCTTGCTGTGACCAAGGGTTTTGCTGGCAGAATTATTCCCAGATATCACATGCAGCCACACAGACACAGGGAAATAAAGGGGCTCAGTTCTTGCTTTGTTTTCTACTCCAAAAACAGCTGGTACCTGGTGAAACCAGGGGGAGATGTGAGCAGTGTTGGAGCCCCATCAATGCAGCATGCCCGGAGAGGAGCCTGGCACATGCTGCGTGGTGTTCCAGAAAAGCCCTGGTTCATGGGGTGACATGGCTGGTGGAAAGCCTCACTGAGGCTGTGATGGAGTATGAAATACTCCCATGGAGAAACACCCTTGCAAAGGTGACTGTGCTGCCCATCTTTGCAGAGGGTGGCTGCTGTGGTGGGGGAAAGTGGCTTTTAGGGCAGCTGTGATTAAAAGAGGGGAAAACCCCAGAACACAAGCTCAGAGTGGTAAATTGGTACTGAGTGATAGTAGAGAGCTGGGGGGTGGTGAGCTGGTTCCCTTTCTCACTCAAAGTGGCCCAGAGAAAACTGGCAATGAGCTGGTGGGGAAAGTGCAGGGAGGGCAGAAAACCTTCATGAGAAAAGGTTGTTAGCACCACTTCCTTCCTCAAGCTGCAGCATAGCTTGGGGCTCAGATTCAATAGAAAGTTCCTTCAGCATAACAAACTCCCACCCATCAGCTGAGCTGCACTCACCACTTGTGTGCACCCTCTTAGCCCACAACAGTTGCAAAGTAGCATAATTTAGCTTAATTTTTTTAAATTAGAGGCCTAAACCAGCTTGTGGAACTTTGGTGTGGGTTCATGGGTGTTCATGGGTCCCCAGCATGGTCTCCAGCAGTTATCCCAGTCAGCGGCAGGGATGTGCTGTGGGTCAAGGAGCTGCGTGTTGGAACGGTGCATTTTGTGCCTTAAAACTCTTACAGGGCTCTTACATAACACCAGCTCTCAGTGGTCAGATCAGTTTTACTGCAGAGATGCAGGGAAGTAAATACTCCAGTGGAAGTGCAGTGCAAATGGTTTCTCCTGGCCTGATCCTGAAACCACTGGGGTGTGCCATATAAAAAACATGCAAGGAATTAGTCTAATGAATGACAAGATGGATCTTCCAAGGAGTCCTTCATGAGTTTAACATGAAATGTGCTTTCCCTGAATCAGGGCAGGGGTGCTGAGCTCCTTGCAGAGCTGTGCCCCCCACCATGAGCACACTAAGGGCCTGAGCAGCATCTGGGGAGTTGTGGTTCTCGTGCATGAGCACAGCCCTCTGATTTGCAGGGGGGTGTTAATTCAGAGATCTGTCCTTCAAAGCAGGGAAATGATGAGGTAAGAAATCTTTCTGTATTTTGAATATATATATATGTACACACATATAAATATAGATGAGATTATTCAAATGCAGCTTGAATATATTTTGCCTAATCCATACAGAGTTTTATCAATATTTCTTTGTTTATTCTCTTTCATGCCAGCTGCTTTCTTTATATATTTCCATTCTGTACATTTTTCAGAGTGATTGGATCATGTTGCACACACTTCTATTGAAATATTAAGTGTTTGCAATCCCCATTCATAGGCACCAGCTCTGTTATTATGATCCATCATTTCAAAATCCACATATTTGAAAAAAGAGAGCTTAGCTAGCCCTTGAGTAGCAGAGAGCATTAGACCCAAGGAATCTCATTCATCTTGTCAATAATCTGTGGATTAACACCACCAAATTGTTTGTTTCATTGGCATGTCCTCACTGTATATTTTTAAACAAAATGAGCATATGGAAGCCCCAGTGAGGTGAGATCTGATGGAGGCTGGGTTCATACTGGTGTCAGCTGGAAAACAGAGCACTTCCCAGTTGTGCCCAGCTTCTGGGCATCTCGTGATGGTTACAGTTTTGGTAGTGCAGGAAACAGGAATCCTGTGATGACCAGGGCAGCTTATCGGTGTTGTCTGTTAGGGAACAGCCCTCTCTGGGGTTTCATTCCCGGCCAGCCTGCAGGAGGACATTCTTTTGCCCTCCTCGCTGCTCAAATTCAAGGGGTTCTGTTGAAAAGGCTCTTTCCATGACTGTCTGCATCCCAGTGGGGTGCATGAAGGTGGTCGATGAGCAGAGGGTTGACCAGACAGGTGCAGAATTTACAGCACCAATACAAGAGGAACCCACAACGTGTTTTGTGAGCATCTCAGATACAGACAGGCTTGCTGACAGTGCTGGCCAGGGTCTGATGGTGGCCACAGCACACTGTAGAGCATCAGCTTTGAGCATCCATGCCTGTTGTGGGTTCTCCTGAACCCCAACACTTCCATCATTACTTTTCAGACAGGCTCTCATGATCCCTTGGGGCACTTTCACGCCCCCATTGACTTTGGCACCGCTGCCAGAGCCAGAAGAGTGGCAAAGCCACTGGTGACACACTGACATCCCCCTGGCCGGGCTGGTGCAGGGCAGCCCAGCCCTCATGCTGCCAAAATCTGGCCGTGGCCTTTGCAGCCTCTGTGCTGGTTGGTGGCAGCGCCGTCGGAGGGCACAAGTGGTGGAGCGGGGACCGCCGCCAGCCAGGCCATTCATCACCGGCGACGGTCCGTGCGGCACCGTCACCTAGCAACCGCCCGGCCACGGCAGGTGGGACTTCAAAAAATAATTTTTTTTTTAACATAAAATAAGGCAATAATTTAGAAACGCACATTTCTGTTTTAGCAAACATGAATATTTGGGCCGGCGGGGTTGGAACTGGAATCTGGAGATGGTTTTGCTTTGCATCCCCATGACTCCAGGCTCTGGAGCAGGGGCTGCCGTGACAAAATGGAGCTAGCTATCTGTTTCATTTGTATCGGGGTTTAAAGTTGAACCTGGCACTGGGTGATTGCCTTACCCTGATTTTTCTTCTTTTTTTCCTCCTCATGTGTAATAAAAAATAATATAATTAAACTATAGAGTGGACTTTTTAGCATAACTTCTACTTCTGAGGCTGAACTTTCAGGACTAATTTTTTTTTAATCAGAGGGAAGAAAAGGAAAAGAAGTATATAAACTCAAATGATCCCTTTCTTACTCTTTTAAAACACCTTTAAGATTGCAGAAATCTTCTGAGCTCTATATTGGCAATTCATGGTGCGGCAACTCACTGCAAAATCCGCTCGTTCGTTGTCGCTGATTGAATTTACTGATTGTTAATGTGTATAAAAGTGTTATGTACTTTTGAAGTAATCTCCTGCTAAAGGATTTATAGGAAAGACTATTTAAATGTCGCAGCGTTTTCTCTGTTGTTATGACAGTATTATTGAGTAAATAGTTTAATTTTAGTGCCCTAGTTAAAAAAAAATCCATAATGACCGTCACATAAATCGCTTGCTGTTTTTATTTCTATATTTAGTTCCCTCCGAAGATACTGGAGTTGAAAATAGGCTAGTACCTAAGACATGAATTCTGTTAAATATTAAAGAGATCTCATCAATGATTTTATTAGTCTCAGTACTCAGTGAAGGCCGCACTGACATCTGAAGTCTAATGATTTTTTTAATATATTTAAAGCCTCGTACTGCACCTTTAAATATTGGACAATATTGAAAAATATAGAAGTACTTTTTTGTATATTAGCTTTAGGCAGAACTGTTGTATGATTTCCACTTCTTTCATGACATTGTAATGATGTTACCACATACAACTTTATCTTGCATGAAAAGGTGAAGTCATGAGTGATTTCTCCAATTTAAAAGCACTCAACCCTCACAGTGCTAGAAATGAATATTTTGCATATATTCATGCAACAATGATTCAATTTAAGATTTCTATTTTCAAACATTGCTTGAAACCTTCGGTATGTTAGTAGTAAAATTGCCAAAATGTGTAATAAGATTTATTATAGATGAGTAGCATTTTATTTAGTATTTCATGTTAACACGCTTTTAGGGTTACCCTGGTTTAGCAGAAGAATTCATCTTTCTTTTCTAATCAGAGCTAGCACTTTATTATATTATTAAGATACACTTACTGTGGGGTTGTATATCACTGTGGGAGCAGAGTTTCCTGTGCCTGGCAAACCTGCTCCTGGTTGATGCACAGAGCCTACCTCCTGCACCTCAACCCCACCTCCAGCACTCTGCCATCCACGGTGCTTCCCTTTTATCCTACTGTTTAGTTTTTCCCCTAAAAAGCCATCTTGAGCTCTCTGACACACCTGGGTCTCTCCTTGTCTCTCTGCTCAGCCAGGCCTCAGCTCTGCCCTCACAGCACCCACAGTGGCACCCCCTGTCCTGGGATCACCAGTGTGGTCATCAAAATACTAAACCACATTGGTGGTGAGTTTGCTGTGAAGCTTTACCTTCATCACCTGCTCATGGCACTGTTTGTCATGGAGCTGCAATTTCCCTGGCCATCTTTGTCTGGGAAATGTGTGGATGAATTTTGGTCCTTGTGCTGAGGCCACCATATATTGATTTCCCTGACTTTTGCTATCGAAGCACATGTGGCACTGGGGCTGTAGGAACTGGGAGACAAAGCAGCAGAGCAGATGCTTGACCCAAAGCAGAGAACATCTTATTTCTGCTCCCTCACAGCCTTCTTTGTGCTCTGGGGCAGGTTACATCCCTGCCCAAGCGGCATCATTGTGCATACATCATTTTTGTGACTGAGGGTTGGTAAGACTGACCTGAAAAATTCCTGGCATTTTGATCCTTTGACTGAGATCCAAATCCTGGTGCCTTTCTTTGCCTCCAGTAATCCCTTCACATTTAGCCCCAGTGCAGCCATTTGCAGGGGGAAACCACATCTCCCACAGGTAAGGGGAAAACCACTATTGAAATGCAGGTGTGAGGGATGTGTGGTGACGAGCTATTCTGCTGGAGTGATGAATATGTTTACATCTTTTAAAAGTTGTAATTCAGCATTGGATGAGCTGGCGTCCCCCCCTTCCACATTCATGTTTGATTCACAAACAGAAAGAAATGATCTACTATTAGGAAAGATTTCTCTTTGACTGGGGAGCTGGAGATGGTAGTGAGAGTGGCTTTCATAGATGAAAATAATTGTACACTTTTTGTATTATTATTTTTGGCAAAGAGCTAGCGTTTCAGCTTTCCAGAGTATTACATCATTACTTTGTATAATGCATCATAATGATAGAGTGAATGGAAACGAAGAAATGCCAGCTTCTGTTGCAAGTTTAAAGACAGACACACATTTTCAGCTGGGAAAGCTGCTGTTCAGCTAAGTGTTTTCCTAGATGAAACAAAGCTGCAATCCCACTTGGCATTCGCATTAATTGTGGACTTGCCAACAGGCCAGTTTCACTGGTGTATAAATTAGTGGAGAATTATTCAACTCATCTCAATAACTAAGAGAATATCCTCATAAAGCTTGCTGAGCTGTAAGACATCCCCCCTCCCCCCCACTTTCCAGGGTATTTTGCACCCTATACTTAGAAAAATCACAGAATTTGCATGCTGTTNAAAAAAAAAGGGAAAAAAAAATTACAAAGAAAGGCATCAGATATACTGATACCCCAGCACAGCAATGTGGTTACTATCTGCATAAAATAGAAAATTTGTATGGGAAATGTCTAAATTAAGAGGGAATTTTCCAGTTTGTTGTTTGAGTTTTGAGTTTGGGTGTTGGTTTGGGTTTTTTTTTGTTTTGTTTTGTTTTGTTTTGAAATTCAGCTAAAAAGGCGATGTGGAAGTGCCTGGTAAAGGAGCCTCATTTCCAACATCAGACACATGACATTTCGTGTCTCTCTGTCAGATCAAGAGCCCAGGAAGTGCAAACTTCCCCAAACTGTCCTGCCAACAGGCCTTTCTGACCAGAGGGGGGATCACCTTTATAGTGACAGGATAATTTGATCTCAGTGCCATCTAATCCTTATTTTCTTTATGGAGACTGCTGGCAAGGGTGCCAATTAGTGCCAATTGTGATGGTGGCTTTTGTGATGCAGACACCTGCCCACTAGGAATTGGACTGGTACCACCAACACACATATGCCACTAAACAGCTGTCAGATGGTAATGACTTTTTGGAGTAGAAGAAAAGGGCAGAATTTCATTCTGAGGCAATTTTCTGAGAAAATTTTTGCAATTTTTCACCTCTCTCTTTCCTCACTCTTTTTTGGTATCTGAATTCTGGTCTTCTAATGAGAAAACAAAATGTGAATTTTAACGTATATCTCATAGCACCAACTTCATCCCAAAAACCATGTGGTCCAGATGAGCAAAACTAGAGTGAAAAACTATATTAATGGTATTCTTATTATTCTACATCCTGTTTTAAACTTGTTATCTGTAGTCTGTTCCTTGTTCAGTTACTTATCCCAGCAATAGATAAATGAAGCACCATATTTTCTTTTACCACTCTTCTGGCTTTTTTGGCTAAATGAAGAGACTGAATTAAATGTAAACATCAAACAATTAATTTTTTTCTTTGACAGAATGAAGTGCTTTGCAGCACTTCTGCAGCTCATGCCAACACAGACACAATAGTTCAGGATCTCTCTCATGCTTCTATTAAACTCTTTCCTAATTTCCAGTCAACTCAACAGATCCTTCTTTGAAGCTTAAACAGGGGAAGTTTTACAAGCCTGCTTTATCCCTGAGTAATTATGTGTGCACATGTGTTCTTGTAGGAGTGTGCAGACATCCATCTGTACAGGCACCTTGAACTCTAACTTTTGGCAGTAGGGTCATGAGTGGATTGGATTTCTTTATGGCAGATGGGAATTTCTGTGGTGTCGAGGCACATGAACCCCATAGAAAGGAAGAACCCTGAGCTGGTGCTGAGCACTGGTGTTAGGGATGTGTCTGGGAAGCATGGGAGTGTCACACAGGAGATATTTGGCACTGAGTGAGGAGGCACCTTCAGTGCCCTCAGAGGATTCCTGCATGCTTTCCAAGCCTTGAGTCGCTGCCGAGAGCTCCCGACCCCTGATAGCCCAGGCAGAGGCGGGGTGCTGGCAGTCAGTGGGACCTTCCAGCACTCAGCCAGCACACACAGAGCCCCTTCAGCCTCTGCTCTGCCAGGTGTCACACCTTGATTAGCTCAATTGCTCACTGGCATCAACCACTAAACGTGGATGTGAGAGGAAGCAATCCTAAAGAAACCCAACTGTGAACTGTTGGTTCACAGTAAGAAAAAGGAGAATTCACATTCATGCTGAAAGAGCACCACTGTTGCCATATAGATACATATTATGTATTTTAAAAATTGCATGAAGGTTTTTCAAGTGAAATAAAATTAGTCACTGGTCACTGCTTTTTGTTAGGGTTTTCTGCTGAGGTCTGACAGAGCTCGACAAGTGTTTGGACAATACTCTTGTCAAATTGTATGAATTTAGGGGATGGTAGTGTGCAGGGCTTGATGATTCTTGTGGGTCCCTCCCAACTCAGTTTATTCTGTGATTCCGTGACTGTTCCTTGTTGCTGTTTCCAAGGAATATAAAGCTCTGCCATAGCTCAGACCAGCTCTATTATGACATTGCTGTCTGTCTTTCTTCCATTTATTCATTACTCAAATGCTATTTTAATTCAGCTGTAACTGGCTATGGCCTCTGCCATGGAAAGGACAGGGTTTGCAGATGGACTTGCAGCAGTTTCTGGACTTGGTGGTGGACTGCCCTCCCTGCCTATCCAGAGAGCTGTAACTCACCAGGAATGCCTGCACTGTCACCAGAACATACTCTGAAATTTCACAGATTTGAAAGGAATGACAGCCAGGGCAACCAGCATTCATGGGTTTGGGAGAGCTAACAGCAAACTTGCAGAGGCTCAGTCAGCTGTTTTGGTTTTTTGGTAGCTTCTGACCATGTTTTTTCTCCACCAGTTAGCTTGTTAAGGGCTTTCAAAACATTTTCTCTGCATCTTGGGGTTGTTCCAAGACTTCTTAGTTAGAGAGGGCAACAGTGGAGCTCAGACTTTTGAAACCTCAGCCCCTGCCCTGGCACTCAAAGTAAATGTTGTCTGTACAAAGGCTGCAAATCCTGGGCAGCCTTTTCCTGACACTGATGCTCAGTTTGTAGAGGAGCTCCTCAGTTCATTTTCTTTAATGAACAAGGCACGTTATCCTTGGGTATGAAAATGCTCTGTACTAGATTGTACTGCTGGTTTTTGGGTGGGTGGGTAGTTATGTGCCTGGGTGACCACTGGGTACAAAGTCCACTCTGTTATTCCGTACACTGTCCTCAAAAGCAAGTGAAGGAATCCATGGAGCTCAGCAGATCTCATTGCTGGCACTGAACTGAGGACCTGTGCCACTCCTAACAGGTGTTTTTGTTAATTTTTTAAATGATGCAAATATGTTTTAAAGTCCTGTGGGATGTCTCTTGCACATCCTAACACACAGACCTCCTGATGAACATGTAACATGGTTTTTAACACTTGCTGGTCTTCAAAACATGAAATGTTCAAGGAAAATGCAGTAATTCTTTAAACCCCCTATCATTGTGAATTCATATCATATTCATTGTAATAGCATTGATCAAAATGAATTCATTTGGTATTCATGTAAATGTCACATGTACTTCCATAGGTGTTTCATTGTAAATTAGCATTTCTCAGAGGACACTTAAAATAAAGTGTTACTGAAAGTTCTCATTACACATATTGCTGAGATTAGTACATTAAGGATCATGTACTTACATAGTACTAATGCATTTCTGCCACTTAAAATGCTGCATTACCCATTTCTGATATCTAGCAAATATCTAAAGCAATTTTGAGAATTACTGACATCCTGAAGGAAGTGGTACTTTTGTGATTAAATTGGTTTTGTGTATTTCACTTTGATTTACAACCCACCCCCCCCCAAAAAAAAAAAAAAAAATCCCAAATAAACAAAAAACCCCAATTGCCAGATATACTTAACTGATTTTTTAAAAATTTCAGTTACTTTGGCATCAAGTGAAAAAGAAAAGAGAGCCACACCTAATCAGAAAAACAAAACACAAATATTATAAAATATTATAGATACTTTTGGATCTTCAAACTTGTCTCACAAACCCAAATTAGCTGATTCTTTAGTACCTGTGGCACAAGCTTACTGATGCATTTGCTTTCAGATTATTCTTTCCTAAGAGAAAGCTGAAAAATTCTGTAGTCTCAGGCAGATGCATTTCTGACGTCTTGAATTGTCCATTACAGCTTGTTTGGTCTGAAGTTATTTTTGAAAGATGAAGTTTAAAGAAGACTACAGAGCATTTTATAAATAGCTGACAAAAGGTGTGCTAAAGTAACTATAAAAGAGAGCATTGTTTGAGACCTGGAACAATCTGAAGCTGTCTGACAATGCTGTGGATGTCTTCTGAAAAGAATTGATGTAATTATTTTAAGGCTTTTTTGGTAACACTAATAAAAAAATCACCAAGCCTCTGAAGCTTAACAGCAAACCTGATCATAGCAGAAACCTCTGGAAAAAAAAAATGGGGAGATGGCAGCATTTTAGTGTTTATGCTGGAAGGGAAGAGGCAGATTTGACCATGAGGAGTTGCAAAACCAATCCCATGATACAGTCTCCTAGCAAATATTTGCTTGCTCTTCTGGCTTCATCCACGTGAGTTGTGGACTTGCAGCACGTGCAGGTGGGCTGGGCAGGAGGCACCATTCCCAGTGCTGACAGCATAGAACAAGATGGAATTGTGGCTGAAACACTGCTCTGGGCTGCGGGAGGTTTGGGTCTGCTCCTGCTGTTGTGCCAGAGTGTCCCCTGTGCCAGCTGCTTCTCTGCCACTTGTCCTGGCACAGGGTGGTGGCATTTTCGGGATGAGCCTCCTGGAAAGGGAGGAGGGGAGGATGAAAAGGAGGAGATCTCAGGAGCTTTGAGATCTCTGGTATCTCATGCAACTGTCCTGGCCTTCCTCAAGTGTGCCCCTCCCCAGCCTTGCAGCTGAATTCCAGCTTTGGTGACTGATCTCTGCAGTGAGTTGAGCTGCATCCCGAGTAAAATCCGTCAAATCTGGGAATGGACAACTCCACACCTGAGTATCAGCTGTACGTTAGTGCTCCATTTTGTCTCACGCCTTACCTGTTTTTCCAGAAGTCTGCAGTTTTCCAAGTGTTTGCCCGGTTGGCGGTGTATGCCTGACTAGCCTGAGAACTTGCAGTATGGCAGATCTCAGGACAGAGAGAGGAATCCAGAAATCCATTTCAGGTTAGAGCTGTAATTAGCTAATGTGAGATAATAAATAGCTACTAAAATCCCATGAAAAATATGATAGGGCTGTAAAGCGTGTTTTTATAATCCTGCTCCTCCCCTTTTTCTGCCACCTCCTCCTCCTCTTCAACGTAACAAGGACCCTAATAGGCTTCATGTATAAGTGCCTATTTTTATTAAAGACAAGTGTAATCTTTTGTAGTCCAAATGTCCCTATCATAAATGCTAACCGAGGAAAATATTAGGACTCATTTATTTATGAACCCGTTAATAATGAGGTGCAGTTATGAAAAAGGCTTTCTCAGCACAAAGCCTACTGAACAAACAATGCACACTGGGGAAAAGGAGCTAGTTAGCCTTCCTGACTTAGATAAAGCTATGGAGAAATGACAAGTGCCAGTAATTAGCAAAGCCTCTTCACCAAGATAACCCTATACATCTTTGTCTATTTCAATCACCAAAGACTCCGATTCAGTGTAAAATTAAAGCCGGGATGCCATCAATTTCTGTTAACCTCTTTATATTGTTCTGTGTTCATGCATATGTGATAGATAGTTTTTGTCATTTTATTAAATGGTGACATCTCAGTATGCATGTGACTAAAACTGTTTTCTCCTTAGCAAAGTATTTTTAATCATCTTTCCAATGCCTTTATTATCTCGGTTCTTCTGAGTCCTAATTGCTTTATTGTGCAGTATTGGCAGCTGTCCTGGGGGTGCAAATGTGTGTGCCCACTCCTTTTCTGAGGAGTGAATCTGGAGTTAAGGGGCCTGTGCCCTTTCTGGTACTCATGTGAGCAGGTACAGTAGCTCTGCATTCCTCTGCTTAACTTTCTACTGCATTTTCTACAGGTGAAGAACTGTTGGTTACAGTGATCAGCACGGACATGCAGAGCCCTGGTTTCCATGAGTGTTCCCCCCTCCACTCTTGTCTGGATGGGTGGTCTTGGATTGGTTTTGGTGGGGTAGCTGCTGCTCACCTGTTTGGGCCACAAGCCAAAGGGTGTTGAACTCATCTGAAAGGCTCTATCAACTTGGTGGTCCTCCACAAATGCAGTCTGCACCCAAGCTGCTTTTTTTCTACCTTAAAGGGTTTTTCCCCCCTGCAGGCTTCCATTATTTGTGAGTTCATACTGCCTAAACTTCCCCGTGACTTCCAGATAAGTCAGAGAACACATTCACCTAAAGCTGTGCAAGGGGAAAAAAAAGTTATAAATCATCCCTGTTTCCTTGACATCAGGGCAGGTTTGCTGGGAGTGCTTGCAGAGTGAGCTCTGAGTGACCTGAGAAGTTGCATGTGGCACTGGGTGTCATAACAAAAGTTCCTGCTGGCTCCATTTTCCTGCTCTGTAATGTCTTTTTACTTGTTTTAAGTACTCCAGGCCCCAACTGCTGAGGTTATTAATCTTCATCTGTGCTCTTTTTAAACTTTACTACTAGCACTTTTTTTTTGCCTCAGATATGCTTTTATTCATTCTTTTCAGCAGCAATAACCTCTCATATTGGCCAAATTAGGATATAATTGCAAATAATAGAGAATCCTTTTCCAGCTCTACAGTAAAGGATTATATATGTGCTGTGTGTGAGGGATGGCACAGAGTGTAAATACCAAAATATGGGCAAATAGGGAGAGGATGTTGGTTGGCTCTCACTCCGTTGCTGTCTGGCTCAGGGGTCTTTGTGTTTGTGGAGGAGGAGGAAGGGAAAAGCAAGGGCTGGTTTTGCAGTTCAGCTCATGCCACTCCCCATTTAGGAAAACCTGGGCAGGGTCTTTTAATATTCTGAGGTAGAAACAGATTTGGATGAATCAAATTGAGTCACTTTTATTTTTTAAGCAGAAATGTGACCTTTCTTGGTTTGGTTTATGTGGCCACTGAAGCTGTGTGACTTGTTTCTTTCCAGTGCCAGTTCCAGGACTTCCACCCCTGTTTCCTTGTGTGTTGTATCAGTTTTGGATCTTCATCCATTGCTTTGAAACACCCAGCTTTCCAGTCGAGGAGATGAAACCAAGAGTTATTCCTGACTTTTATCACAAGTCACACGTTATAAGTGGTCAGCCCAGCTCTTTGCAAGCCAGCAAAACCGTCTAATTAGGTATCATATTAATAATTATTTTTCAGTAACAAGTATATATGTAGGCCCCTAGGATATGCTTGTGCCATATAAAAAGCTGCTGCTTTCAGGTGCCTGGCTGCTCTCATATATAGGCATTTTCAGGATCAAAGCTCCTATGAATGTTATTCACAACAAATAATTGTGCCAGTTCTTGGGAAGAAAATACGGAGAACATTCATGTAATGCTGCTGTCTCAGTTGGGGAGCAAGGAAATACATTGACTGTAGGAGAGACAAAAGCTCCTTCAACACTCTCATCACATTAACACTTACCTTCCTTCCTTCCAGTCAAAGTTCTCTGAGCTGCTTCTTTCCATTGTTTTTTATTATTCATTTGAATCAGAAAATAATATTTTTCCTCTCTAATTCAGAAAAAATTGTCATTGCCCACCTCCTGCTGAGGCAAAAGAGTGCCAGAGCCCATCTCCTATAAGCTCCTTCTCACTTCAAATTCAGCCTGCAATGGCTCCTTTGGAAATGTAACAGGCTATTATAGAAATATGTATTTACACAGTATTTTAAGATGCACATTATCCACCTGATAGACCATGACAGCTCACCATTACAGACTATTGAATAAAACCTCTTTGCACCATTTTTTTTTTTCAAAGCAGATACTTTTTTATGTGATGAATTGTGAACCTATTGTGTAAAAGTACAAGTTTGTCATGCAGGGCAGTGGGAGGACACCATTTATCTGTAACCCACTGCAGTGGGAAAGTGCTCTCACCCTGCCCCATGGAATGAATTATTCTGACCAGAGGGATGCAGATTGAAAAAAGTGAGAAAAAGGCTGCTTGAATCTGAAAGGGAAAAGTTGCATTTGTTTACTGGCCTGCAGTATATTATAGGGGAGATCACGCCTGCAGTCATTTTCCTTCTTCTCTTGGCTGTTCCTATTTTTTTAAGGGACTCCTCTATATTGAAAGCATCTCTGCTTGGCTTTCCCACCCAAACTTCCTGTGCTTGTGTGACTCACTCCAGCTGATCCATACTTGAACAGTTTCTTGCTTCCAGGGATTCACATTAGAACCTGCCCTGCCCTAGGTGCCCTGCCTCTCTGGTCCAAGGATGCTCTGCTGCAATAGAAAATAATCAAAATTTTATTAGCCTGAAGGTAGGCATAAGGACTCTTGCTGTCATTTCCTGTGAGTTTTAACTTAACAAGAAACAATAGGCAACAGGGAAGGCCACAAGACCCCAACTTCAAAACTAAGACACAGTGTCCCTACTACCAAACAGGCTGAATAAGCTGCAAATAGACAAGATCCCCAACTTGCTATAAGATGAAATGGAGCCCAGCCCCTGTTGAGAAACAATTTTACGTTGCAGATGTTCATGAATGCATGGAAAATGTGGTGACTTCAAGTATCTTGTCTTTCCCTATCTTCAGGATGTCAAAATTGATTTTTAAGGGAAACTCTCTAAGTTACAGTTGACTCCTGAGAAAAACTTGCATGTCTGGAACAAAAAAAAAGAGTCCCAGCCAGCTGAACAGCGTTGTCTTCTTCCATCCCCCCATTCAAATTAAGCATACACAACAGAAATACCAAACAGGCATGGGTTTTACATATCATGCCAATTCTGATCCAAACCAGTTTATTAATATAAATCACCTCCAAAAAAGGGAAAGATTTTAAAGGGAAGTGAATAGCTGCCAAAAATACTTACACACAGAGCCAGTGCCTAACACTAAACCTAGTGGAAATTGTGTATTTCCACTCCTCATGAAGCCAAGCAGTGGGGAGCCAGTGCTTTGAACTCTGCGTGGGACACTTGCTGAGAGCCCCCACTAGAGAGCATATGGTTTGAGAGGAAACAGAAACCCCATCCAGAAACGTGCTGGTCTCTAACCAGAGGATCTGTAAACAGTCCAAACCCATTCTCCCGCAGGAGGGGACCCACGGGGCCCATCCAGTCTTTGCCATGGCTCTTCCCTCCTCAGGGAAGTCAGCGTGAGCTCCAGCCCCTCTGAGACGACTCCTCTGCACCTCCCAAAGCAGAAGGGGATGGCTTGGAGGGGCAAATGTCACCCTGAGGGTGCAGAGATGCCTGTTGGCCATGCCTTTGCATGCCAGGCTGCTGTGCCTAGGATTCCCACAGTGTAGGGACCCACCCAGCTCTGCTCTGCTCCAGACCTTTCTCTGGGCACTCCCAGGAGGGTTTCCAGGTGTCCAGCCCAAGGATGGAAGCTGACCTTACGTCTGTGGTTTTGTCCCAAGCATCTCCTCCTTGACTCTTTACTCGACTCTTTCACCAAGCAGGAGAGAGACCAGACCGAAGTTGTGGTTTCCTTGATTTCCTAGGTCTGTTTAGGAAATTCGTCCTCACTTTTTAAACAGTGTATTTGGTTTAATTTTCATTATTTTTAGATGTTAAATTTTACATCAATACAGTATGTCTTAAACTACTGTATTAGAATGCTGCTTGACTCACTTCCAAATTGAAGACCTTTTAAAAAAATTGAAGCAGTCCAATAATTTTAAATCACTCTGCACTGTGCATTGCAATTTAAAATTATTGGAGTGCTTCAAATTTTTATAAGCCCTTGAATTTGGAAGTGATCGAGGTTCTGGGCATACTCAGTGTAGAGCAATTTAAAATTATAAGAGCTGTCAAATTTTTATATAAGCACTTCAGTTAGAAAAGGGATTTGGGTTCTGGGCATGTGCAAAGGGGAGCAATTTAAATTATTAAAGTGCTTCAATTTTTTTTCTAAGCACCTGATTTTGGAAGGGTTTTGGTTTGTGCAGCCTAAAATGACAACTTCCTTTGAGAGTTTCTTCTTTAAAAGAATTTCAATCTTGCAAACTAAAGTATTCTTTAAAATATGAATTCACTGATACTTTAAGAACTGATTTGCACAGAGCTTGGTGCCCAGAACATCTATTTTTTTTTCCCTCATTTTATCATTTCACTCTTTAAGGGGCAAATTGATGGTATAGAAATAGCTGCCTCTTTGGATTCTAAATTTTTTCCAACTGTTGCATTCATGGTTTAAAAAAAAAAAAAAAAAAAAAGGGAAAAAATTAAAAATTTGATGGGAAGGACTGAATGCTTTTCCATGGACGATCCTGCCTGGCCAACAGAATTTAGAAGGCATGCAAAATTGAAGCAATTTGTTATTAAATCTCATTTTAATGTCTCTCAACACCCAAAAATGAAAGCCATGTGATAGCTGATTGAATCTGAAGGAAGGAAGTTGGAAAGCAGCTTCATTTGCACACTCCCTGTCTGTACTGAAGTGATTCCTGCCAGGAGCCATGCCAGGATTGCCATCTTTGCCCCAGATCCAGCCATGTCCTTCAGCATCCTGGTGCTGGGCAGCAGGAGCAGCAAGGGGAGCAGGGGGGTGTAATTCACAACCAGATCCCACTCCCTGCTGCCATGGGACCAGTGCAGAGGGATCGGCGCAGCCAAGCCGGAGATCGCTGTGGCGGGTGCGCAGGAAAGATGAGAATGAGGGATGCCCTCTATGAGCTGTCAGAGCACAGAGACAGGGCAGATGAGCATTTCCAGCCTCTCCACTCACGTTTCTCTCTGCTATCCCCTTTTTAAACCAGGGATTCACTCTACAGGGCAGGGATCAGGGTAATTAGTCAATGTATAAGGGCACCGTGTACCCTGAGCCTTGCATACCAAGAGTACCTGCGGTGTGGAACCATGCATTTCATCAAATGCCAGTTTAGTGTTTTCTTCCCCTTGAATGCTCCTTTCACTTGTTACCATGGAGGTGATAGGTGACCATTTGTAGTTGTTTATTCCTTGGAAAATGAAGTTTTTGAATAAAAGCCAGTGATCAAATTAAATAGGGGCAAAGATATGCTGGAGGTGAAATTCAAACAGAAGCCAGATTAATCATAGAGTCAGGAATGTAGGGGGAAATTCCTGAAAGCATTTTGCTTTTTCCCTTGCAGTTTTTTTTGTTTTTTTTTCTTTTCTTTTTTTTTTTTTTCCCCAAAAAGTAGAATTATAAAAATGGTTTCTTACTGTCCATGGTATTAACTGCATCATTCTTTCGGGATGTGAACCCAGGGGTTGTTCTGTGCCAGAAGGACAGGGAATGGGAGACCAAACATCTTTTCACTCTGTATAAGTTCATTTGAACTGTGCTTTCATTGAGCCCTTGTGGAATTTTGTGGCAGACCTCAGCTATGTTCTGTCCAGACATAGGGTGTGCTGGGGCCTCATGTAAGTGTGGCCAGGAGCCTCCGTGTGTGGCTGTGTCAATAGTGAGAAAAGGCTTTCCTGGGAAGAGTTTGGTAGAGGTGAGCTCTGTCCATGCCTTCCCTTTCTGTCCAGCATGTGGATGTGGGCATGGGTTGGATTAAAGATCTTCCTGGGCAGAGGAGCAGTAGGGACAGGTCCAGGCTGTCGTGCCGGCAGGTCCGTGCAGGGATGAGCATGTGTCGCACCAGGGGCGTGCAAAGGCAGCGGGGGATCAAACACAGAGAAACACCCTGGCCCTGCCTGTCTGAATCCCTGTCCTGGCACCAAATAACAGAGGGAATCGACTCGGAGCCGCCGCCTCCCAGGCTCACGTACGAGCACCGAGGCTGCCTTTGAGTTCCCGTCTGGCTGCCTGACTTCAGCCGCGGTGTGCTCGAACCCCGCTTTTGGGCTGTATTCATGCTAATGTTGACAGGTTTTTTCCTCCTTTGTTACACTGTGCAAACCAAATAGAAAGTGAGGTGAGCTTGTCTGAGCAGATGAAAGATGGCAAGAAATTGGTGCTTGGGGACCAGTGTCTTGGTGACATCGACTCTGCAGTCCTTTTTTTCTCTCTCTCCCTGGCTTCCCCTCTCCCTCTCATTCTCTCTGAAATGGTCTGTGCCTCCAGTAATTTACATAATACTCTTCTGACACCTTTACTTTAGTCATCAATCACGGTACCTTCTCTCAGTCTATCTTTTGTCTGAGCATGTCTCTTCTTTATCAGGCCATGCACAAAAGATTAATTTCACAGTTTTTCTCCCTTCTTTCTTTCCTTGCAAGATACAAAGCTCATGAAATGACAGAAGCAAGATAATGAAAACAACAATGCAAGCAATTTTTTTTTTTGTTCTTGCTGGTTGGATCTCAAGATACTTTTTTTAACCTCATTGTGTGCCATCTGTCTTAGAAAAGGTCTGCTCGGTATTTTTTAATACAATTCTGATGCTATTCTGAAGACTACCTGGGGAAAAAA
Source organism: Aegithalos caudatus (assembly GCA_013389925.1). Lineage (NCBI taxonomy): Eukaryota > Metazoa > Chordata > Aves > Passeriformes > Aegithalidae > Aegithalos > Aegithalos caudatus. Next base: position 620,845 of record WEIU01001089.1, on the reverse strand, counting down.
ATACATATTTTAATCAGGCCATAGGTACTGATTTGAAATTAGGAAAATAAATAAAAGAGAAAAGGAATTTGCTGAACAATTAAAGCGAGGGGTCCATTTCTAATGGTGGCATGGGCTACTGCACAGTGCCCATGCCCCAATTAATATTAATGATCTTTTGTGCATAGCAAATTTATGGCATTTGATTGACTCACACAACTACACTTCAAGCTGTCACGTAAAGTGAAATATATGGGCACCATGGCCTAATTTGCATATGCATATGTTCTTAATATTAATTAGTCTAATGGATCTAAGGACCTGGAGATAATTTGAGTAGAGAAGCAAACAAACAAAACAAAACTCGCTGAACAGTGCCCTGCTATGGGCTGGTCCTACAGTCAAGTAACTCTCCTAAAATGCAAAATAATTGGCATGAATTTCTCCTCCTTCCCCATGTCTCTCCCAGGACTGGATGAATTAAAATCTTATCCCATATAATGCATTGTTTTGGCTCTGACCCTGACACTTTTTAATTTGAAATGCTTAACATGCCAAGTAGATTACAGAATTATAGAGAGAGGAGTTTGAGTGCAGGCTTATGGGCGTAGGTCAGGGCCATGAGACTTGCAGCCCTGTGAGGGGGCTATTTCCCAATGCACCTGTGTAATTTCCATTAATATTAATGGAAACCGTGCAAGTTTATTGGGGGGAACTCGGTCTCCCCAGCTTGGATTTGTGTTTGTATTGCCTGGTAATGATGGTGCAGATCTCCAGATGAAAAACAGCCACTTTTGACCACTGGGCTTTCAAAGTTAGTGAAAATTCGTGTTTCTGATTCTCCAGGGAGCAGGAGGTGCCAGAGCAGAAAAGCAAGGAGGTGTCGGGGTAATCTTTTCTGTTTGATTTGTGAATTGGCTTGTGAGAGGGCTGGTGTCCTAATCCTGGCTGCACCCCTAAGTCTGTACAATTCCTCTCTGGGATAACCAGCTTTAAGATGAGGACAACCTCTGTATGATAGGGAAGAGGAGGTTGGCAGTGGGGTCCATGCACTAAATCCTTCCAGGACCACAAAGTGCTGGCAGGAATTGGTGAGGGGAGGGAGGGATGGTCTGGTGTCCTAGCAAATTGGCTGAAGTCAGGAAATCCTTAGATCCATTATCATCATCCTGTACAGTTGAGCAAGCAGAGTGTTATGTTACCAATGGGAAATGAGAGTAGACTCTGACTGGGAGCCCTCTGGGAGTGACTGTGGCTTGGGACATTCCCGAGCAGCATTCTACAGGAACAGTGTGCAGGATATCTGTCTCTGTCCTGCAATCTGGGCTGGTGGTTATGGGGCTGCTTCTGTGCTGATGGGGAGGTGACAGAGGAGTGACCATCACCCCTGTCACCAGGGGAGCTCCTGTGTGGGCAGTTCTGGTGAGGCTTGAGCCCCAGCTGAGGAGCTGGGGCTGAGGCTGCAGTACCACCCTTTCGTGGGCAATCTGCAGGGATCTGAGCTCCACGTCCAGCAGGGAGGGATCAAAATCCCAAAGGCCAGAGCACAACAGAGATTTCCAGGTGATAAGGGTGTTTCAGAGCTGGGAAATTTGTGAATGCTGTTCCTACCTTGGGGGACATAGGGACCTCATCTTAGATCCGGTCCCTGACTCACCTGGGTTATTTTGGATCTGGTCCCTGACTCACCTAGGTTGTTTCAACTCCCGAAGAAAACAGCCCATTCTGCTCCAGCCCATTTCCAGCCTGCTGAGCTGTAATGAATCTGCAAGTTGCTGATTGCCTTTACGAGGTGCTAAGCACCGATGGCTGCCTGATGCCAGGGAAGGAAGTGTCAGTTCTTGCCCGGATCAGGTCTACAGTGAGTTGTTCTATAGAAAAAAATGACTTTCCTCTACGAAGGCATCACTTATATACCGAATATATATAACAAAACCTGGAAAGCCTCTAGTCACTCATTTTAGCTGCTAAAATGCCTTTAGGCCAACATTCCTGCTGTGAAAGGGGTTATGGACATGTCATATGGGGGTCATCAGTGAAAAATATACCCAACTTTTGTTATTCTTAAGTCTAAATCAAAAACCTCTTTTCACAATCCACTAAGGGACGATTTACTAGAGAGTAGAATGTGGTATCAATTATTTCTGTGGGCATCCTTTTTGTTATAAGAAGCAAAGAGGATTGCTTGAGAGTCAATAGCATGACTCCATCTCAGATTACTAAATAATGAAATGCTAAACTTGGCCTAGAGTAAGGACTATTGCTGTCTCAAAGGGACCAGGGGCTTCAATTAAATCAGAGGACGGTGTTCAATGAATGAGAAAAGGATGCTTAAGGTACGATGACATATTACCGGATTTTACATTTAATTGCAGTGCTTTGTTCTTTTAATAAAAGCACAAGAGCAGTGGATCTCCATTATGGTCATCTGGTAGCATTGTTCACTGTGGACAGTTTATTGTAATTTATTGGCTATGTTTAATCCCTCTATTTTTCATATAAATGAATTCTGTCTGCTTTATTTTATGAATTTTCTTTGCTTATAAAAAAATAGCACCTAATAGTTATTTACACACAAAAGAGCTTTTCCATTGAAATGCTCAACAGTGCAAAGAAGAAACAACTCAGATTCTATGAGACTGGAATGAAAGCAAGTCCTTCTGCTCAGAGAGGTGCATTTCTGCATCACCCAAGCAGGAATTGGCACTTACTGGGCAACCTCGGGGGTGACAAAAATGTCCTTGTTGCTTTTGAGGGGCTCTGTGCTGCTGAACTTGCCTGTACTTGGGCTGTGGGCAGCGAGGCCTGTGCACAGAGTAACTTTGTGGATTCCTGGTCCAGGAGAAATTGGCTTCAAAATCCCCTGCCCCCAGAGGTGGGTTTCAGCCTTTCTGCTCGGTGCCCTGGGATAATGTACAACACATGGCAGCAGTTTAGCTGGAAAACCACTGGAGCATATGTATGTGATTATACATATGTGTGTGCACACATGCATGCATGTATAGATATATTTATAGTTCTATGTTTGCATATATAGTGATATGTATTTATTTTAAAATCTAAGCCTACAAGTGTTTTTAAGATGGTTGTCAGGCAAACCCCCCCTTTTAGACATTTTTGCTGTGACTTGTCTCATCTGAGCACGCCAATCGTGTCCCATTACATAAATGATGGGATGGTCAGTGATTTAAGTAATGTAACCTGATGCATCAAGGCAACACTGAGGTTACTGTTGGCTTAGGAAGGGAGAAATTGAGACCTTAGAAACTCAGATCCTTGTCTATATTTTTAGAATCTGGTTTGTTTTATTCTTCTTATTTTTTTCTTTTCATTAAAAGGTCCTTGTGCAGGGGAGGGATTCTTAAATTCAGCTGAAATACTGTGTGCATTGAGCACAGGCAGGGGAGAAGCCTCTCTTCAGGCCTGGACAGTGCATGTCTGGTTTTGGGGACAGATCCTCCCTGGAACAGGGTCACAGTGAGTGGTTCATTCCCCATAAACAGGTTGAGTGTCTTTTGTTTCTGCCTTGTTTCAGCTTGTGTCAGAGCCTGTCTCTGGAAATGTGGCAGTTCAGTGAAGAGGGTGGGATGAGCTGACTCTCAGAAGTAATGGCACAAAACAAATGGCAGCCACCCCTGCTCAAACTGCCACGAGAGGCTTCTGGGCCCAGGGGAAAGTTGTGAGCTGCGTTGTCTACAGGGAGAAATTCCTCTGTGGTTTTATCTGAGGGGTTTTCCGGATGTGTTTCTTTCCAAGGAAGGTACAATGCTTTTGATGGACCGGAGTGTCTAATTTTTAAAACATCATTCAATCGTGTGGCAGCATCAGAGTAATGAATTCAGGAAGTGTGCTGCGAGGATTGCCTGTGCAAGAAGGTACAGGCAGTACTTAACTCCCCATCGATTGTGAGTGACTGATAAACAAGTGAGTGCCTCCTGATCAACCCCAAAGGGTGCTGCAGGGCCCAGGCACGTGGCTCTTCAGGTGTGGCACTGCAACTATCGTCTGCAACAGCAGCATTCCAGCACCTTTTCCCCCGAAATAACCAACTAAGCAGAAATTGCTTTTGCTCTTAGGATGGCCCTCTTCAAGGGTAGCAAGTGTTGGAGAACTCCTCCAAGATGGTTGTACATCCAGGGCAGGGCTGTGTCCATCTGCAGCACCAAGCATCGTGCCCAAGTGCCACTTGTGCACGTGGCTGATGTCACACACTGTGTGCCAGCCCCCTGGGTGTGCAGCCTTGTGCTGTATGGGGAATTATGGCAGTGAACTGGGCAGTCGGGTGGCCAAATGCACTCTGTTTGTCACAGCTGCTCCTTCCAGGGGCTGATGCAACATGGCTCTGCTGTATGCACATTTATAAATTACCATATGATGAATATGGGGCTGTACCACAGCAGAGTCTTCCTCTTGACAAAGTGCTGTGCCTATTCCCAGCTCTCCCTGGCCTCTGTTTTTGTTAATTTTACACTGAAGGATCAACATGCCCAGGATGCACGCGTGCATCCATCTCTCTCCCTCTCAAAGGAAATTAGTGCTTTCCTGTCACCGCAGGTGATATGAGAAGGGGAGGAAGTACACAAACTGATTTATCTGGAGCTGTCAGCTGTTTTGAGGATGTTGACTACTAAGGGTGTCAGCTCCTCCTCAGTAGTTGGCTGACTCTGAAGAAGACCCCATTCCTCATTAAAAGAGCACTGAGCTGCACTTGAAAGTGACTTTCCCACTTGTTCTCCTCTCACAAACATCACAATAACAGATTCACTGTTTAAAGTGGCATGATCTTCATGCCAGGCCCAGGCAGCTTTGTAAAATACACCTCTGCAGCACTCGGTAGCATCGGTACCATCCATGCAAAATTCATTTGAGGTATAAACTAGAGACTATCATCGCAGATGACAGTTATAGCAAATCAGCACGCTGTGTACAGTTTCATCCTTTATTCATATTATGTATCATAATAAACGTCGTCCTAGCAACACAGTTTGTTGGGAGTCAAACACAATACCCCACAATGCCTTGCCACAGATGGATGTGAGGAATTGTGGCTGTAAGAGCCTGGTACAGCCTGAAAAGGGATCAACAATTCCTACTGTCATTTTAGGGGGCTCTTTCCTCCACCCAGCACAGCCTTGGGGGAGAGGTGAGCAGGGAGCCTGTGGGAACTGGGGGTCTCTGCTGCACACTCGTCCAAGTGAGAGCAAAGTACAGTGTCAGAAGCACTGGGAACTCAGTCAAAATGTGTCAAGTCTCAAAATTGGAAGGCTTGATGAAGAAGAGGATGGATTGTCATATGGTTAAATTGAGAAATATTAGGAAAGAAATATTACTCAGGTACAAGACTACATCTTCTTTCTTTTTAATAACTGCTCAGTGAAAAAGCACTTCCAAGGTATTGAAAGTAAAAGAAAAAGAAATCCTAATGTAAAAAAATATGCCTTTGGTATATAATTCCACTCAGACCTAAGAGAGATGTTTCTGAGTGGAGTCTGGTGTGATTCATATAACATTTTGCCATCCCCTGGGGAATGTCATCTCCCTCTGATGTCTCCATTTGCTGGAAAGGCTTCATTGCAGGGGCAGCACGAGGCTCCCACACCAAAGGGCTGTGCTTGCTTTCAGACCCTGATGTGTGCTTGCTCTGTGAGACACAGCAGCACGTTTTCTCTAATTCTTGCCCTGGCACCTGCTCCAGCAGGTGTTTTTCCTTGTCCCTGCTCATGATAGCCCCTGCTCACATGCTCTGTATTACAGAGGAGCTGCTGCCTCTCCGGGGTGCTGATCAGCCCACGGTGGGGATGCTTCTACCTCAACACTGAACCCCTGGGGTGAGGCCACAGGATACTGTCCCCTGTCCTTAATGCAAATCATGGGTTTCCACTGCAGGGAAAACTATGGGAAGGAAAGCTCCAGCTCCTGTCTGAGGTGTGTCCTCTGATAGGAGCAGTCAGAGAGCCTAATGAAGGATGCTGTTACGTGGAGCAAAGCTTTTCCAGGATGAAACATTTTTTTCATAAGACCCTGATTAATTTTTTCCCCCTGCTCTTACTATTTTGAACAAAATTCTCACAATGTCTTTCTGAAATGGAAATACATTGATCAGTAAGCTGTTAGAAAAAAGGAAACATCTTGGAAAATCACCTTAAGTGTTGCTAAGATGCACCTAATTTCTGAATGAGTATGGGGCCACTTTCACAGGAATCCTCATCCAGTGTGTAGTTCTGCAGTTCAAAAAACAGCAGAGCCAGTGGGACGCAAATGCCAGAGGAGATAAAGATAGCCCTTCCTTGCACAAATCCCTTGGGAGAGGAGATAACACAGATACCACAGGAGTTCAGCCTTTATACAAAGCAAAGTGTAGTACCAAGCAAAGGCCTGAAACTTTAAAGCCTGGACATCAGTCCACAACAGAGCCCTTCCAACCTGGGGAGAGGTTTATATCTTTCTCAGGGGTGCCATAAAATAGGATCATCCATCATCCCTCAAAGTCTCTATCTGGATCCAGAAATAGATTTTGGGCTCAACTCTGCATAATTCATTGTTTTTGTGAAATAGTTCTGTAAAGCAAAATATGTTCTCTTGGGGTTTTTTAAAGTATGTGCAGGTTTTGCTGTTACAGGAAGAACATTTGGGTTCCTGTGGGAGGGAACCCAGAGCACCACAAAGAAAAAAAAAAAAAAAAGAAAAAAAGAGAAAAATTTTTAAAAAAGGCCTTTATGGTTATTAATCAGAATTTTGTATACTTTTCAATTCGCTTCTCCAGGACTGATTCCACTGCACAATAATTAAAAAGAAACCCGTGCCGACTGCGGTGCCCCCCCTGCCCGTGGAGCGGTGCCTGGCTGATCCCATTGTCTGCGCCCTGAATGCTGAGCCCACAGTTAATAATTAGTGAGCAGCGCTTAAATGGAACAGCGCAGCCGATTCCCTGGTACACTGGCAGAGGCGGCGGCTGAGCCAGCCAGGACTTTGTCATCTTGGCAGGGAGCAGGGGAGCTCGCTGCCATCCCACAGCCATCGTGCCGTGCAGGGGACCTGGCGCGGCCGCCGCGCTGGCACCGTGCTCAGCCCGGCGAGGAGGTGTGGGCAGCACGGGAAGGGAAAGGGTTTTGCCTTCTTCTATGGGGAAAAAAAAAACAGCAAACAAACAGGGAAAAAGGACTCTTTTTTGGTATGGAGGTTTCCCGGAGATGTCTCTCAGGTTCATATTTATTGTTTATTGCCCGTAAAACTGTGTTTCTATGCTTCACAAAGCCATCATTTCGATGTAGTCTGCCTAGCCTGAAATGATAAATGAAAGCAATGAAGGGAGAGGAAGGGTGTTCTGGTGATTAAAACTCTGGATTTGACTTGAGAAAGTAGGTTGCAGCTCCATCTCTGCCACCAACTTTGGGGTGGTTTTTGACCAGTCATTTACTCTCCTTGGGCTTATGAGACCTGAGGAGAACAGGGATATCTCCCTTTTAAATTTTTTTTTTTTTTTTGTGGATGTTTTTACTTCCCTTGTATGGCTAGGCTGTCCAAGTATTTCCATTGAGAATCCTTTTTACTATGTAAAATGTGACCAAAATGGGGTGCCACTGTAATTTTAAACTCCTGTTCCCGGTATTTAACAATGCATTCATGGATATACAGAAGGGAAAATAGTACAGTAATTAGAAAGGATGTGAATGGTAAGAGTGTGAACAGCAGCAAACCTCAGAGAGATCCTTTTCTAACTGGAGCAGGTTTATTTCCCTCAGTGGTGATTGAAATTAATATGGGCTCTTATTTTATGGAGGTGCTCATAAACTGGAGGAAGTGTGATGGCCTGTAGATGTAAAAGGTCAGAACAAATGATCTAATAGCCCTTTTTAGCCTTAAAACTATGAAGGAAAATGAAGGCTTTTAAGAATTATTCTTTTTCCACAGTTAGACAGGAAATGGGGATGGGATGGCAAATCTAACCCCCAAGCTTGGACACTGCCTATCCCTGTCCCTTGCTCATTCCTATCCCTGGCTCATTCCCATGCCAGTAGGTTTCCGATAGGGCTGGATAACACCCCTCTGGCTGGGGGCTCAGAGGGTCTCTGAACCATCTCCCTAAAGGGATGCCTGAAAGGCAGTTGAAAAAACCCTATTGTCAGGAGGCTTTAATTCACTGTTACAGGTGATCACCTCTCCATTGGAAGTGTAAGGGTCCGTAAATCAAGAAATGGTTGAAAACTTCTGCTCTGGTCTTTGCCAGTGGTAAAAGACAGCTCATGTCAGCCACATTTATGTGCCCATGTTGATTCCCTGTGCCTATTCCTATTGCTGAACAGGGCACTCTTTGCCACCATTGTCAAACCAGCCTGTGTCCCTCTTTTAATTTTCCCTTTTTCTATTTACCCTGCAATTAAATACCCCTAAAGTGATGAACACACAAAGAGCTTAATCTACAGCCCTGTTGCACACCAGACACAGGAGTGCACCTTGGTAGGAGGTGTCTTTCCAGACAAAGGCACATAATCGCTCATCAGGGCCATTGTTTTTGCTGCACGTGTGGTCTGGATCAAGGCTCAGCCTGCACTTGGCAGTGCAGTGATTCCCTTAGGGTTTGGAGGTTCCAAACTCGTCCAAGAACCTTCTTTTGGCCACTTCCTTTAGCATCTCCAGGCAGGGAAGGAGATGCCCTGAGCAATTCACACTGTGAGGGTGACCTTACTGCCCCCAGCATCACCATTTTGTTGTCAGGATGGAGGTACCTGGACAGAGACCTCTCCCTTCCCAAGGCCTGTCCAGGCAGGGTGTTAGGGACTTCCCAATCCACAGGCCATGCAGGATCATCGTGCTCAGCAGTCCTCCGTGGAAGTCTCCTGTAAATTTGTCTAATCGTGTTTACAGTCCATTTATATTCCTGGTCTCTGCTACCTGCTGTGCACTAAGTTGCATAATTTAGTTATTCTTTGTAAAAGTGTTTCTTATAGGCTGTTTTAACCCTGCTGCCTCATAACTGGGTGAGCCCTGGTTCTTATGCTGTGAGAAATAATGACTAATTCTTTTCTGTTTGCTTTCTCTATAGTGTTCATGATTTTATGGACTTTATTGTGTGTTTTCTGATTTTCCTCTATCATTTTGTAGCTTGAAGGGCCACATTTTTTACAGAAGTCAACACAATGGGAGATAAGTTGAGGATTTGGTGGGTTATTGCAGGTCTTGAAATATAGAAGAAAAATTGATCATCAGCTGAAATAAACATTAAATTTTGGACTTCTTATTAAAAAAGGTGTTAAAAAACTCCAAACCTTTAAAATATCAGTTTGATCTTTTACTGATCAGTTTGATCAGTTCAACATTAGTTCCATTGCAACATTGAATGATTTTGTTTTATGAAAGCTGGCAACTAAATGTCAGAGACCAAGAAGTTTTATATAAAAGGCTTGAGACATTTTTGGTTTCAGAGTTACAAAATATTTGCATAGTCCTCTGCAAGTTTCCTCCTCAACTGGCCCATTCAGTCCGATAAAAATCTCAACAAATCTGCAGCTTCCCCACCCAAAAGGCCTGGTTTTACCCAGTAGAAAGAGAAGCTGAATTGAAAAAAAGTAGCCTAAAACACTCATATTAGACTGAATATAAAAACTCTCCCAACACAGATCCGTCAAAGGTCTCATGCCAGGCAGATTTCCCATGGATTTTACTTGATGTGCGCTAAACACTCCAGCAAACAAAGCCCATCCAGAAACGTGAACTCAAGAGCTGTTTAACACTGTAGATTTTCCCCTTGTATAACAATTATGGAAACAGGCTCGCTAATTGACATCGGATGCGACACTGTGAGTATGTGAATGGTGTTCAATAGCCATCATAATTCCTCATTTTACTGCTTTTGGAGGCGTAGGCCAGTAGTTGTGCGTAGTAGGAGAGAATACAAAACACGCTGTTCTAGCGCCAAACTACCTGAAGATTATTGCTTTTCCCTGCTGGCCAAGTGTGCCTGGATTTTCTCACCTTTTCAAGCTCAGGTCTTTGTTCCTTTATTTATGTTTTATAAGAGGAAGAAACTAATTAATCTCTTTCCCGAAGAAATGCAGGCGTGTGCTTGTTCCCACCTGAATTTTGCTGAGGGTGAATTCCTCACTGCTGCGGTTTTGAGTCCTTGGAAACGAATGGAAATGGATTTGCCTGCTCCTGATGTCTGCTGGAGCTGGGCTGGCTGGCTGGCCTGAGGTCCTTTTGGGGACCCAAGAGTGTAAAACTTTCTGGTGAGAGGTTTGTCCCTTGTGTGCCAGTCAGACCCATGGGTGCTGGGAAGATTCTTTGTCCATAGCACAAATATTGCCCAGGATAGTTTGATGGTTGCCTGTGACTGCACGTGAGAGTTCCATCTAATCTAAGCAAGCTTTTGTTTCCTTCCCATCCTGGTAGTATGGGATTCAATCTTAGTCTCTGTATTCCAAGTCTGCCTAAAAGCTGATTTTTAGTCATAAAAGGAAGAATTAATTTAAAAATTGATTCAACCCAAACATATGGACTTTGCTTGAAATATTCAACATCAGAAGGAAATCCCCTGTATTGTATGCTGAGTTTATTTAGAGTAAATCTAGGAAGATCAAGACACATTTTAATATACAAATTATATTTGTTTTTAAGCTACAGTATTCTATCTGGACTCAGCCTGCTTCCATTCTTTTAAACATTAATCTTGCTTTTTGCCCCTAATCCTTTATTTGCTACAATGAGCTTTCACTATGTGTGTGTGGGGAGGGAAAGCCCTATTAGATTATAACATTTTATGAGTTGTCAACAATATAATGACATTAGCCACCTGACTGAGAAAGTAAAAACCTTTGTGGTGTCATATAACAGGTTAGAATGGGCTGGTAAGCCCTCGTGAAATAAACAAGGTAAAAAAAAAATTAAAATCCTCCAAAATGTATATTTAAATGGGTGGCTCTAACCCCTCCCTTCTTATTAGACCACTGAGAGCACATTAAATATTTTATACTTATCTATCTTTCTGCCTCTCCAAAATAGATAGAGATAGGCACACACACATCAGTACATGCACACAGGCATAGACACACAAGTCTTTCAAAATCAGAAAGGTCTCAAATTTAATTGGAATGGAAAATGCTAACTAATTGGCATCCAAATTTGATTTACTGTAGAAACCTCATATTTGTTTGAAACACAACACTGTGTCTTGGAACACAAGCCCAGTCCTTCAAAAATCATACATGAGAACTGTGGAAGAATCAATTAAAGTTGATTTGGCAGATCTGCTTTTGACAAATATAAAGAAATCTCTGATTAGGCTGAGAAGAAAAGAATCCCTCTTTCGTGCTCTCTCTATTCTCTCCCTCTTTAAAGGCAGTAGATGTCAGAAGGGGGTGGGTAGTGATATGCAAAACATGGCCTCCATAACCAAAGTAGCCTGCAAAATTAGGTGTCAGCATGCAAAGCTTATTGATGTATGAATGCGGAAAATGAAAGCCGGCAGTAGACAGACGGGGCTAAAGGTGAGACAGCCACAGTGAAAGCAGCTGTACATCTACGTCAAGGTGTTGCTATATGAGCCTGCTTTTTTCTGGAGGGCCACAGCCTAACAAGCTGTGCCTGGCCATAAAATGATGAAACAATACAATGTAGGCACACACTGTGTGAATACCAAATAAATTGACTCGGGCCCCCCCCACACCCCTTCAAAGTAGGCCTGTGTGTTCATTAATAAATTCATATTCTGAGTTTTCAATAAAAGAAGAAAATGCAGTGTAAACTGGAGTTACTTAGTGACACCCAGCTCATTGCTTTTTATTGTTGCTTGCAGCTACGAAGCCTTCGCTGTGCACTAGTAGAATTTATTACTGTCTGTCTTTGTGGCAAGTTGGCGAAGTGAGCCTTTTGAAGAAAATTGACCCACACTTCATGAATATGATGAAAAATGCCAATAACACTACAAAGACAAAGCTCTTGACATTAGTGTGCAAAGAACTAAGAGATGGTAATGAAAATATTGCAATTACAAATCATATCCCTCCTCCCCGGCCGAGAGGCTCGGGCATCCAGGGGCTGCTCGGGAGCCCCAGGATCCTGCTGGATGTGGGGTGGGCTGGAGAATGGGGGGGGGTAGGCACCTTTTCACCACCTAGCCCCCTCCCCATCCTCCATGCTCTAGAGGAGGAAAGGGGTGAGAAGAGGAAAGCAAGCGAAGTGCTTAATCCAACAAGGATTTCCCTCCTAGAAGGTTGCCCCTCTTCCCTCCGAGCCTGCGCGCAGAGGGAGAGTGGTCTTGTTGCTAAGGCACAAGATTAGCAGCCATGGGGTCCGGCTTGTGCCTGCCCTTTGTCCACGCTCCTCCCAAGAGCTCCTGGACACAAATCACTGTAAGATTGTGCCTCAATTTCCCCCTCTGTAAAATACTTTTTCCTTATTTGCTGTATGAATGGAGCTTCTCTGACTGGCATCTCCTCTGAGCTACCTCATTCTGCTTGTGTGCCCCCACCCCTCCACTCTTTTGGTATTGCAGGAACAAGGATAAGTTAAAAATTAGCATTTTACAAGCAAAAAGGTCTGTCTCACGGTCTCTGTCCTGGAAAGAGACAAGAAGGAATGTGACATGCAAAAGTTGTCCATTTAATTCTTAACCCGGTGATATGGAACTTGATCAGTGAAAATCCATAAGGAATAAATAGGGCAGGTTTTGTTTTTCCCCTACCCAGCAGCTAATGGAGCACTGGAACAACAGCAAAGAGGAACCAAGCTAAAAAAAGAGAAAAAATTTAAAAAAAAATTAAAATCAGCAATGAAAGGTTGTTTAGCCCTATGTTGAAAATTTGCCACGTTCTGAACTTATCATCAATCAAATTTTCTGTCACCAAGATAAACTGTAAGTGCCAGGCACTTTGTTTATGCATTCTGCTCTTATATTTATTGTGGAGAGACCTGCTAAAAATCAAATAAAAAGCAAGCATGCTATCTACTAAATTTGGATGTGACAGTCATAGGTAAAATATCCTGCCGCATTGGAATACTGGTGCCTGAACAAATGAGTTTAGCTTTGCTGTTCTCATGCTCCTCTTCCTGTTTGTAGGGGGTGACTCATGTAAATGACAGCAAACTACAACTTTTCCTTTGTGATATGTGGCCATTGATGAGATAATCCTGAAGTAAACCAGAGCAATTCTGCAGGTCTGTATGAACTGATGGGCTCTCAAATATGGGCTATGTGGGAATTGCGCTTCCATCAGACCTGTGCCACTTGTGGATCCTGTGTGTGATTCCCGATGTAGTTTTGAGATCCAGACACAGCCTCAAACCACTCAGACCTCTGAATGTACATCAGGGTTATCTCAGCATCCTGAGCATCTCTTTTCTCATGGTGTGATGTCATTTTTCTATCCTGGTTGTGGAAGACCTGCCACATCTGAGGAGTCAAAGTGAGTGGCTGTACCTGTGCCCCTGGATGGCCAAATCCTTCCCTGGAACATCCTCATTAGAGGCACCATGAACCCAGCAGGAGGAAATGACTCTGCTTTGAGGAGAACTAAACTGGATGCGATATACTTTTCCATGTTTTATAAATCACTTAGAGTTTTACAGTAAATTATGAGGACAAAAGAGATTGAAAAGGAAAGTGAGTAAAGAAGCATCCAAACAGCAGGAGCAGCTACTGTATAACAGGTGAAAAAATAGCAAAATGGACTGATTATGTCTGAACATCCATCCTTCTGAAGCAACTGCAGGTTAGAAATCATTCCTTGTGTTATATGGCTTTGAAAACAAGGCTGATGCAGAAAGCTCTGGAGGAAAATATGAGACCACCACATAGATCAGAACAATGCCAGTGTAAAGAACAAAAAAGAGACAGAGCCAGAGAGAGCCAGCAGATTGTCCAGCTAGAAAGAGCAGTGTTGAAATCCAGAGGAAACCTTCATCAAAGGCTGACTTAAGTGCAAAGGTTCAGACCTGACTAAGGAGCAGCTCATTTTTTGTTGCTCCAGAGCAAGACCTGTCCCCCCAGATCAGAGTGAGTGAGTGAATGTTCTCTTGCTCAGCTGAATGAGGCAGTGGCACAGTCTGGCCACAGATGGGGAATCTCACAAGTAATGATGAAACCATTAGATAACATATTGGAGTGACTCTGCTGAGCAGGCTGAGTGCCTGCTCAGTGAAAAAAAAGAGAGGAAGAGAAAACACTATGTAATTATACAGCCACCCCATTCTACCTTCTCTTTCTTTCTGTCTCCTTCAACATTAGGCTTCTACACCTCTTTTCCAGAGCATTTTGTGGCTTGTCTCTCTGACAGGTGACGTCCCATTTGCAGTAAATAACCTTCCACAGGGAGCTACAGGTTTAATGATGGGACACTCCTTCCTGCTGATGGGAACATGGACCAGCCTTGTAGTGAGCTGATCCCCTGATCAAAAATGTTTGTTCACCTTATTCCTTGTATTTCACAAAAAGTGCAACTAGGTAACGGGACAGTTTGTTTGGCATAATCGATTATGGCTAATGGTGACTGGAAATCCAGCTGTGACACAGCTGGACTTGTCTTCAAGTCAGATATGAGGAGATATATTTTCCAGGTCTTGGCATGTTTAACATTTTGGGATGAACAATTTATCTACCTGGGTTCATTCTGCTGCTCCCAGAACTGATTGGATATTAGCATGTCTCATGAAAATCATGCGTGACATTACTCTTGCATCTATATATTGAAAAGAAATGAAACTGGGGCCGGATAAAAGCCCTTTGAAGTCAGTGGAAATGTCTCCCATCAACTTCAATATGAACAGATGAACATACAAATACAGGATTGGAAAGGACCTCCTGGGTCACTGAGTCAGTCCTCTGCTGTCCCCTGCACTCCTTTACATAATCCCTTCTCCATTGGTTGTTCCTCTTCAGCCTGTCTAAGGCTGAGGATGTGCTCAGCATATTGCTGGAATTGTTATCCAGAATGAGATTTCTGCATTACAGGTAACCGATGGCTCCTGAGCATTTGATTTGTCAGCTCCTACAGGCGTGAACAATTCCCAGCGCGTCATCTTAAAAACGTAGTCAGGTGGATGGATGCAGGTGTCGGCAAGACTGAAGGGGGTACTGGGCTATCTGTATTCAGTCTGTGTGTCTGTCACAACCCTGAACGCTCACATCATGGTTTCCAGTAAGTGGTGGATGGGATTCTTCATCCTTGCAGCAAAGAGTGGGGAGCTGATCGCAACAAAATGAAAGGGCCCTGGTTTTGTGGCGACCTTAAAAGTTATAGGTAAAGGAAGCCCATGTTCTTTGGATTCTTTTCCTATTTTTGCACAATGTTCTGAATGCTGAAAGTGAAAGGAAATTATTGAAAGATAGGACTTGGATGATTTCATGCCATTTTATTCAATGACAATTATTTATAAAGAGAAAATAGAAGAAAGGGCTGGAAAGGGTTAAAATTAAAAGCTGTTTCTAAAGCCTGCAATAATAATACAATAGACTGGTGGTAGCCACAGGCAGAATTTACTGTCCTTGGTCTAGTGAACCAGTATTAACCCTTCAAGTGTCCATGATGGCTCCGTGCACAGTGTCACTTTCTGCTCCAGTGTATGGATGTATGCTTTCTGTCAGATTGCTCAATTAATTATAATTGTCCTACCTTTAAAGGGATGGCCCTGGGCATACTAGGGGGTGTGGCCCTCATGGGGTTTTATTTCAAGCCATATCCTACTGTCTCCCACTCAGTCAATGAATCTTACTCATCAATATTTAATGACCCAAGTGTACCTTCCTTTTTTTTCCCCCTTTAAATTATTCTTCTACACAGCTAGACAGGTGCATTGTCTTCCCGTTATGTTCTGGCGACAGAGAAGATGCTGCCTCACTCTGTGTTAGCATCTAAGAAAGAGGTGGGTAGAGCCACCCAAAATTTTGAGCAATGGGCATTACAGACCTCTTGTGCTGCCTCTGAGATGTAACAATAGGTGTCTTGCTAGAGATTCATTACCCAACAGGTATTCATCAGCTTCAAAGCTGCTTTTTCTAGCTGTAGCACACGGGAGGAAATTTGTTTTAAGGAGCAGGGCAGGAGAGACATCTCAAAGACTGTTCTTATTTTATTCTACAGTGCCATCTCAGCTGCTCTGAAAGCTACCAGTGACACATATTGTGCTGTTCACACCTTGGTATACTCTTGGACAAGAACCACATCCTGTGTATTATTGATATTTTATGACAAAGTAAAGCAATTTTAAAACATCAGGCTGCCCATCTGCTCTGAACTACTTTGCACAATATTCAAAATAGATGTGTTTCCCTTTTCTGTTTTCATATGAGGGAAATGCAGACCACAGTTAGGTTATGAGACTGGGGGCCAGGAATTTTTCTACTTTTAATCCTGTCTCTGACATTGATTCCTTCATTAGCCTTGGGCAAGTCATTTCACTTGGATATATTCGAATCACCACATCTATAAAATGGAGATGCAGTGAGGTGTCATGGAGATTTATTAGGCTGTGTCTGCAGCATACTTTGAAGAAGTCAAACCTTATACACCTGTTAATGAATGGGATTTTAAAATATGAATGAAAACATTTTCTCGTTTCAGAAGCCCAAGTTCTGAAGGAGTGTCCCACAGACGTGTGACTCCTGCCGCAGTCAGCAGGTACGATTTTACACTCACTGTGTAAACTCATCCAAGAAAAATTACCTGGAACTTAACATTGTGGCAGCACCATGCAGACAGCTTCCTGGTTAGAAATGGGTTGTTTTTGCTGGATATCTTATTGTTCCTGAGAAATGAAAAAAAGAAATTTTTACAGTTAAAATTTCCCAGGAGTAGTTTAGGGAATTGGTGCTCGGAAGACATACAGGGAAATTAGATTCTTATATAATTTGATCACTATGGAGTAAAATCCTAGGCTTGTGTGAGTGTTTTCCTACCAGCCTGGATGAGGCCAAGATCTCATCCTAGTGACAGGTAAGCTTCAATGGGAGACTTGGAGGATTCATGAGGACTTGGGGCCTTTCCTGATAGCTTGGTCTGGTGAAGGTCAGTAACTAGTGGAAGTGTCTTTAGCCTGAAGAGGAGCTTGTGAGATGAGTTGGTCCCATTCTGCAGTGCCTGCATTGACTCAAAGCTTTGGTGTGGGCAGAGAGGCATGCAAAAGGATGTGTGTCCCTATCTGCCTCACCAGCCTGAGCCACACACCTGGGGATGAGACACAGCTCAGCTCTGCCAGCGGCCAGAACCGAAACAAGCCGCTGCCAAACTTACGTTGTCTTTACTCATGCCGGACTTTCTGCAGACAAGAATAAATCCCCTCCATGACTAATCTGTGCATGACTCACCAACTGTACCACAGCACAGACCTTGAGGAGCTGTGGGAAACCACGATGCACTGAGGCATGCTTGAGAGGAACACTGACCCCTCTCAGCAGCCAGCGGGGCTCACACAGAAACTCGGGGCACGAGGTGGTTTCTGCAGAGCTGGGACAGCGGGCACAGCATGGTCCCCTGCCCTCCTGCTGCCCCCGTGCTCAGCTGATTCCTGGACAGCCCTGGAGGCTGCCAGCTACCAAACCATCATTGTTGCTGGTTTCCTCAAAATCTCTGCCCAGAGCAGTGTTGCAGGGATTTTGAGGAAATCTCATGGAGCAAAACGGTGGTGGTACAGCAGGGAATGGGAGCAGGTGATAGTGAGCTCAGTCTAAAGGGAGGAAGACACCTCGCTTAGGAAACTCGGGTGTAAATGTGTTACAAGGAGATAGAACAGCAATAGGAAGGGTGAGTCTCCTGCAGAAGATAAAGTAAGCCCCAAAAGTCATGGTGCAATGATAAGATCAAGTCCATTTTAGTCACCCAAGGCAGTTTGAATTAAGCTCTTCCCTGTCCAAGCATATCTAACATAGAGCTCAGCTGTGGCTGTTTCCTATGAGGAAAGGTGTCAACTTGCTTCTCTAGCCCCTGCTTAACTTCATAGTCATAGCCAAACCCATTGTTTCTTTTAACATGTAATATCATAAAAAGGATGTTTAAAAAGTCAGGAATTTCCCTGCATGGTCTACTTGCAACATAATTTTAAAGCCTGTGCTCAGGCCTTGCTACTCTGTGAGCACAAAGCAGCTGGGAGTGTTTCAGAGGGAGCTTGCTTAGCCCTGGGGGAATGGGTGAAGAGGGTGTTTCTGTGACTTGTTTGCAAACCCCTGTGGCTGTTTTGAGGAGAGGCTCCTGGGATTTTACACAGTCATGTACATCCCTTCTGACTCGGAAAGATGGCTTCTGTCCAGGGTTTGGCAAAAAAAAAAAGAAAAAAAAAAAAAAAAAGAAAGGAGGGGCCTCCTTCAAAGGCTGAGTTTTCAGATTTAGAAATAAAATGTGGCTAATGAAACCACCATTCACCACCCTCGCTGCAGTCCTCCTCTGCCCATTCCTACATTAAATAAGGAAAATAAGGAATGAACACAAATGTATCCAAGTTTGTTGTGGGCAGAATGATGGTAATAAGAGAGCATTGGGCTCCAGAGACACCTGGAAGTGCAGATAAGATCAGATCAGGTCAAAGAGGGAGCCTGGCAGCCACGGTCCTGCTCCGTGGTGAGCCGCAGCCCAGCCTGCCAGGAGCAGGTGCCTCTGGCCTCTCTTCAGCTCTGCACCCTGCCAGTGAGGGGCTGGTCCTTTCTCTGTGAGACCACAGGCTGTAGAGGAGGGAAATCACAGACAAAAGTGAAGTGACTTCCACTTTCCTCAATATCCCCAAGTTGCTGTGCATGCTAAGCTTCAGGCTGTTTGGTTTTCTCTTTTCTGAAACTGGCGGTGTCATTTCCACACTGGAAGCCTGTTTCACCATGTTTCTGGCAAACCCTTTTGGTTAGACTTGTTTCACCACATCGTGATTTCTTTTTATAGCCTACATCTGCCAGGAAAGCTTTGTCATTCATTGTCCTCCTCTCCGCCGTGCTCATTTTCAGCCCAAAACGTCCTCGTATTTTTCTGAAGTAATGCAAAGCCTCCTGGCTTGGTGGTCAGAGCAGAAGGGATAGAGGGAGGCTAATCCTTACACCACTGGACATAAGTGATGTTCAGAAGTGGGGAAGAGGAGGAAAAAGAAGATCCTCAGCACACACAAAGTAGGCTGTGGGACTTCCACTTCCCTTCTCAGGGAAATCCCTTCAAGAAATAGCATCCCCAGGCACCTCCAAACTTACCAATGTCCCCTCCTAACTCATTCTGATGGAGAGGAGCTTTTCCCCAGAGGAAATTCCATATTTGTGACTTTCAGGGCTGCATATTTCCTCTCTTTCCCTGTTACTTGTCTTGTTATGGATGAGAACCATGTTGGTGGAAGGCACTGTGTTTAAACTTGGGATGGAATGGAAGCACAGCTGTATTTTGGTCATTGGATTTCTATAGCCACAGTGGAAGTGTACCAGAAATATATAATAATACATGTAAAGTTGTTTAATTGCTGTTCTGTTGACAAGGTAGCAGTAGTATCCATGGCAGAATTCATGGATACTTTGTACAAGACCAAAAGGTGGACAAAAGTCCTTTTGACCATGGCTTTACTACAATCTCTTAGTTGGACCATGTTTGGCAAATTACTTTCTTGGAGTTCTTTGGAGAAAGTACATCAAACTTGTTTGAGGTGAATCTGGGATAGCTGGAAATGTGGGTATAAAATTGAGGTTTTGTGTAACATCTGCTCAAAGTTACATCATAGCTGTACTTGCTGCTCACTTAAAGAGCCTAAACCATTTTCTAGGCACAGACCATCTCCATTTTCCAGAAACATGGGCACAGATAGACCAAGGTCAGAATTTAATATGGGAGCAACAGTTATATTCCAGTTGCTTGCTAGGGATGGATTTGCATTCCTGATTTCAAGTTTCCATTTTTGACATTTGTGTAGTCCTGTGACTGCCTTGAAAACAATGAACAAATTCCCTTTGGCCTCGGTGGGCTCCAGAGGAGAAACTACACTGAGATAGCAGAAAGGCAGATGTGAGAGTCAGATCTCTGCTCTTCTCTGCTCGCCTGTCTCACTTCTCTATATCTCTCTTGTACAGAGACAAAGCAAAATTCAGGGACTTGTGCCACACTCTCTTCATAATGCATGTGTACAAATATTTGCATGCAGCAGTGGTTCAAAGGAGCCTGGAGATAGTATCTTAACTGTGGTGCTTTCCCAGACCATTGCTGTGCTTTGCCTTTGTGAATAAAGGCAGTAGTGTCTGCAGTCAGGAGATCTCTCATATAGATTTAATCTGGCTGTTTTCCTCCCTAGGGAGCAGAGTTGAGGATAGCGAAGTTCAAGGTAGCGTGTGTTTGAGTTTTGCAAGCAGAATAGACATGGAAATTTGAAGCCTAAATTGCACATTCCAGTCTTCTTATGGAAATGGCAAGCACAGAGGAAGCAGAGCCTTTGGTACTGATCATGTGCCAGTTTTTGAATACCAATACAGATGCAGAGAGTTTATTTCTAGACACCCCATGTGTGTATGAGCACACAGACACAGGCTCTGGTACGGATACACACCTATGTGTGATGTTTATAAACAGTGCCCCACCCCTTTCTGCTTATAGATCCCATTGATGATTGCTTTATTCATCTTGTGGCAGACCCATTTAAATGAAAATACATTCCCTGTTCCCTTGCTACTATAAATTCCCTGCTATGGGGAAGTAGCGGAGTGCTCTTGCTGTACCTCCATGGAGAAATGCCCTGTTGAGGAGAGGAGTATTATACAGGGAACAATTGACAGCCCTTCACTTCAGTGGGTACATTTCTCTGTACAGCTGCATCACCACTAATGATAAATGAGTAATGTTTGATAGCTGGCTCCGTTGCCTGACAGCTACAGTTTTGGCCAGAGGGCCACGACAGGCTTTAGACTTCTGTTCAAAATGAGTTAAACATATTAGGTATTACGAAGCCACAGAAGCCTCGAGAATGAGTGCTGAAATGAGTTATCAAGGTATGCTCCTGGGTACACAACTTGCAAAGCAGATGTCATTCTAATAATGTGTGATATAGAACATGTCTGGCCTAAACCCTGCTGGATGAAATATGAAGCCCCGTTGGTGATATTTAATACCATTTTATGAGGTGACATCTTATAAAGACAATGCCCGCCTTATGTGGAATGCTTAAGGTATTTTGCCAAAGGCACTGGGAGGTATCTGAACTAAGTAGAATTTTTATTATTTTATAAGCCTTTACTTTGTAATATTTCTGTTTCTACATTATTGTGGTACTAGCTGCACTAACCCTTTGTCTAGTGAACTTCATGAGCGGTTTGCTGATAGATTGACTGATAGCCACAGCTGCCTGTGGATGTAAGGGCTAGTTCCTACCTAAATATATTCCTAACAAAAAAACAGAGTAAAGTAGAAAGCAGACTTCAAAAGGAAATAAAGCTTTACAGGAGGCACTCTTGGAAGAGAGGTCCTTGAAGCTATGAGATACAGAGGTTTCGGTGTTTTTTAAGGGAGTAAGGCCTGGCAAGGTTGTGAGTTTGTGTATTACAGCTGCAACATTCATTTTGTCTTGAATTCCTGTTGTAAACTTTGACTTCCTGCTGAGATTTCTGGGTCCCTTTGCCGATATCCCAAGGACATACGTCGAGTCGCTTAGTTTCAGGAAGATGATGAGTGTTTTCACTCTCCAGTTCTCTCTTTATTTACATATTTTCATTTAAGGCTGCTTTTGTGGAACCAAATTGCCTCCTTGTTCAGGTCTGTTGGAAAGCAGAGGCAGAGTGAGTGCAAGCGGTTATTCTCAGCAAATTAGGTGTCTCCTCCCTGGGATGCAAAGCCCGTGCTGACAGCGCTGTGGAGCTAAAGACCCCGGTGGGGGTGATACTTACATTTCAGTGATGCTGAGTCAGTGCAAATGGGCTCAGTGCTCAGAGCCTGGTGCTGCTGCCAGAGGATCTGGTCCACTGCAGCAAGGGAGTAGTTTTCTTAATCCTACATCGTTCTGTATCTCACAGTTCTTCTAGTCTTCCATGCTTCTCTGTTTTGCTTCTCCTGAGAAAATAGTGCCCATGACCTAGAAAGCAGCCATTTCCCAGAGCACTCACCAGGGAAGGCTGATGCAGCCCAGCTTTTGCTCGGTGGCTTGATCCAGCAGGGTGTCTCTTGCAGGGCAGGCCAGGGTCCCCAGTCCTCCCCCCTCCAGGGTCTCCTGCTCAGCCATGATCTGAATTGATGAACCTCACAGAACCAGGTCCTTGTGACTCCTTCTGCTGATTTGTTTGTCTGAATAAACATCAGCACTAAAGAGATTACTCAGCTCGCTGTGCCAGTGACCACCACATAGAATTTCCAGACAGAAAGACATCCCTGACATAAAATATGTGGCGGTTCTTGCTCTTAATCCTAATGCTCTCTTCTGCCACCCTGGGTAAGTGATCTCTCAATGTGTGGTAGTGCAGCCTGATGCGAGGAGGTGTTAGGTTAATTCCCTTTGATAAAACCCTACTAACTTTTTTTTGCCCTTGAAAAACTTGCTTTCCCTTCCAAATGCATCATCCTGCAAGCCCAAGGTTCAGAGATATTCAGATTCATCTTCCTTTATACCATAAACATGCCAGATATATATAATCCATTTGGACACTGGCAAGTGATGACTATCAGAGGCAGAATGGGTACTGAGGGGCCCATAGTTATACAGTAACATCAGCTTGGCAGCAGCTCATCCATCGTGCTGGATGATCTGTCCATCTCCCTGCCTATGGCTTGTAGCACATAAAATATAGAGGAAAAGTCAGACCAAATATCCTGCGTGCGATGCTCGTCTCATCGCAGCCTGGCTCTTCTAGCCTCAGTTTTAAATGCACTCGTGGACCAACTGTCTGGTCAAGATGTGGCTTTTTGAAAGAAACATGTCTGAGAAATTCCTGAAAGTCACTGCTCAGTGTGTGACATGTCAAGTTACATCTGCTGTGTCACGAAACATCAGCGTGTTGCAGAAGACCGTAATGAAAGGTGACAAGACACGCTGTAAACAGTTTCGGTCGATGTTTTTATTTATCCCAGAGCAAATTTCATGCAATATCACAATCATGGGGAGAATTCAGCTTCTGTTCTATCACTCAGCTAAACTTTTGCCTGTGGTTCTTCTGTCGGCTGACCCTGAACATTTCGGGTGTGGAGGTAGGTCAGCCTTCAAGCCGAGCGCTCTCAGGATCACCGCCCCTGCCCCAGCACACGTGGTGGTGGGTCTGTGCTCACCCACCCCAGGGACCCCTGAGGGGTCAGGAGTGTTGGGGTGGCATTTTGCCCAGCTTCAGCTGCCTTCCACCACCCACGCAGGTGCTGCGTGGGGAATTCCCACCCTGTCTCCCAGCAGACGTGTGGCCAGGCACGGGGCTCCCCGAAAGGAGCTGTCCGGGATAACTCGGGGTTCCCACGATGTGCCAGGGCCCTTTGTGGGGCTTTCTTTGCCTCTCAGAGAAAGCTCATAAACCCATTTGCAAATCCTCCGTTTGAGCTGTACAGGTGGCTCGTGTTTATCGAGGTTTTCCACTTGGAGCTCATTTCCTTAAAATCTGTCCTTATGTTTGCTAAAATCCACACAGTCCCTGTTCCAAGCTGTGCAAGGCTTTTAGCTCCTTTTTTCTTCTCAGCATTTTTTTGCCTATATTGTTGCAGGAGTCAAATGGGGAAATGCACAGAGCTGGGAGATTAAAGATGTAAATTTTATAAACAGAAATCAAAGGTCCTAAATCCTGAGCAAAGAAAAGCCTACATAAGTATGAACATTAAAAAACATACATAAATAGTACTTCAAGGCTGAATGTGTTAAATTATTCAACAGTTAAGTCATAAGTGTTCTTAAACTTAAGTATAAAAATGCCCTTGACAATATTTCATAGCTGTGCATTTCTTTAAAATATTTAGCATTCTCATTAAAGAGAATGACTTTATTTTATATATTAGTTACACTCCTGCTTGTTAATATGAAGGAATTTAGTAGCAAAGAGCATTCTTATGTATATAAGCCAAAGACAATTTACATATAAAGTTGGACGACTATTCACTTTTTATTTATTCCTGGATCATCTGCATCCATGCAGAGCTATATAGCATTTAAACAAATTTGTTCCTTAATGTGTAGTATTAATATCTCCTGCCCCAAAATATCATTTGCTAATGCCATTGCGGAGACAGGTTCATTCAAAGCTACATGGACGTTCTTGCCTTTGAAAGACTTAATGAACCTTACATTTTTGGTATACTGCACAGTGTAATGCCTATTACATATTCATTGCCAGAATGGAAGATTTCCTTTAACTCTGAGCTTCCTGGTCTAGTTCACTGTAAAACATTGTCAAAAGTCACAAGAGACTTTCACTGAAAATTGTGACTCTTGATAGCAGGATGTAATGGGGAGGTTTAGAATAGAAGAACCAGTGGTATATGGGCCCAGGGGGAATCGTTCTGACAGACAAATGGATGGATAATACAGTTTTTGACATAATGGGATGAAAAAGTTTATGCCAGAAAGAACTAAATTAAAGTTATTACTTTGAGGAAATTTTGAAGTTCTCAAGACCAGTGGTATTACCTGCGTGTGTTTCATTTCACTGCATCTCTGCATACCAGGTTTTTAAACAGGGTTGGTTTTGAATTGATTTATAAGCTTACTCACAAATCTGCAATCAAAACTGTAGCTACTTAGCTACTTTCCTGGAAGTAACCCCAGTAACATCATTTTACAGGGGTTTGTTTTGGGAGCAGGATTTTTTGATCTCTCTGGTTTTGGCAAGCCCTGCATCATCAGTTTGCCTCTCAGCTCCCTTTTGTAAGGACAGCAAAACAAAAAAGGCTATTATTCTGCATTTTCCTCTGGAATAGTAGGAGGTTGCATAGCTATGTTATTTTGTATAAATTTCTTTTTCTCAGTGCTTTGTGAACTTTGGAAATTCGCAGCTCTGAGATCCCCGAGTCCTGGTGAGACACAGAAATTGGCTGATGCACAAACCATCACAAATCCGAGGCCTTAGGTAATCAAGGCCCTCAAAAAAAAAAAAAAAAAAAAAAAAAAAAAAAAAAAAAAAAAAGGCACCGTACGTTTTTCTGCTTGTTATTTTTAGGTGATGGCAGGGCTGGGCTGCCAGTCAGACACATTTCTGAGGGGTGCTGTGTGCACGTGTGCACCCAAGGGTTCGACCGCAGGTCTCTGGAGAGGGGACAGAGCAATAACAGCCGCTGCTCCCCGGAGCCTCTGCCTGAGCTGTGTTTCATTTTAGCTGGCAGGGACTAAGCCAACGGCTGAAACACAGAAATAAGAGCGGCAGAGAGAGGCCCTCATAATGGCAGAGATGAAAAATGTGTTAGCACAGAACAATGAAGTGATGGTAAATCTGAGATGTAGGCACCAGTCACCACTTGTACCATGCTGTTGTCAGAAGTGTGTTGAGATATCGAAGAGAGCAGGCTGAGAAAGGGAAGCTAATTATACCACATTATTCACTTCTGCTCATTAGGTGTAGTACAAAGGCCCTGCTTTTTATGTGTATATTAAAGTGCTGAGGACTACAGGAATAGATAACTTCATGTTTCTTTTGTCTCTCTAGTGGGTCAGTTCAGACAGAAAAATT
The DNA here is from genome assembly GCA_013389925.1 of Aegithalos caudatus. Classification (NCBI taxonomy): domain Eukaryota; kingdom Metazoa; phylum Chordata; class Aves; order Passeriformes; family Aegithalidae; genus Aegithalos; species Aegithalos caudatus. The sequence continues at coordinate 595,311 of WEIU01001089.1, read as the reverse complement.
GTGTTTTCACTGACATGCAGCTTTCCATCCTGCAGAATTAGGAATTTCCTCCTGCATCACCTCAAAGAAATAGAAAAAGACAACTCCTCTCCCTCTTGAAACCCAGCAAGTAAAGCTCCTGTTCCCTGTGACAATTCCTCACCCAGTGCCTGTGTGACGCTGTGTGGGACGGTTCCCACCTTCTCCCCTCTGCTCAGTGTAGGCACCAGTGTCCATGTAAAAGCTTTTTCTGCTTAATCCCACTTCCCCACATAGCTCCAGGGGCAATTTGACAGCCCCAAACCTTCTCCACTGCTGATATCTATGCCTGGGTCACACTGCTAGTCCCTTCATGCAGCCACTTGTCCCTCTGCCATCCCAAAACCAAAGACACTTTTCAAGCTGAGTGTCAATGAAGTGAATTCAGCTGTTTAATAAACTTTGGGTGGTACATATAATACATTCTGCCTTAGATATTTTACCTGCCTCACAATCCTTGTATTGCATTTGGATCTGTAAATGAGCCATTAGGAAAAGATGAAGGGGAAGGCAGAGGATCAGTTTATTGAAATTATACATATATGAGAAATACCTGACTTTCAAAATTCATGGCTCTTTAATGCTCAAGTCACAGAGAACACGTTAAATCTAAGAGGAGAGGAACAAGTATTGCACTTCCGTACTGAGGTGAATGAAATCAGATTTGGGCATTGAAACCTACCTTTCTCCACAATGAAAATTGCCTTGCTCTTCTAATTATGAGCATCACAAAAGTCACTGCTTCAGTGAAATACCCTGCAGCTACACAAAAGGATAGACTGGAGAAGCACACATCTACCAATAAGTGGCACTGAGCATCTACTCCATTTCTCACACAGGTTGGCATATCTCTCAGTGGTCCATCTGGTAGAATTGGATGGCATTTATCAGGAAATAATCCAATTGTGGCATGCCAAAACCTGAACATGAAAAGTACTTGTGCCTAGTGTCAATCATTCACCCTCTGACAGTTCAATAAACATCCTTTCTGTGAGGGTTTTCAGGAACACTGACACCCAAAATGCTGGAAACAATGCCAGAGATGGAAATGACAATGCTTCTGTGAAACATCAAAAGGGGCCGACACAACCTGGCATGGATTTTGCCAAGTGTTGCTTAGCAATACATCGTGCTTGTGGGCCACTGGCGTGTCAGGATTAGCTGCGAGGGGAGCGATATTCACACCTTTGCTGAGAACGCATCCTTCCCAAATAAAGCAGCACGAGGCAGGGAAGTGCAGCATCAGCAGGAACAGGGGATGCCACAGCCACAATATACAATTCTAGGCTTCCGAAAAGCCATCTGCTCTCCCCAGTTGTCTCCCTGGGGTGTGGAAAGATGAAGTGCCTCGTCCCAGTGCCAAGGGGACAGGGTGCTGTCCTGCCCAGCTCCCAGGCTTGGAGGGTATGAGGAGGTATCATGACCTTTTTCTTTCAGAGGGGACTGAACTTTGCTGCCAGCTGCTCATGCAGGCAGAATTTGACCTGAATTGGGCTGGCCTCTGAGCTCACAGGGTGGTGACAACATGTGGGAGCAAAGACTGAACCCGGAATTAGGTGGTGAATGACCAATAGGAATCCAATGAAATGTGAGGTAGGAATGGTTATTTTAACAGCAAAATTGGTGGCAGCAGTAAGAGGATGTAAGGAGCTCTTGGTAACAAAAGAAAAAACTTGTTCACTTCCTGAATTTCCTGAGCGAGCCCCTCTCCCCCAGTGCCTGGATGTGTCTCTGCNCCCCCCCCCCCCCCCCGCCATGAGGGACCCCGAAGGGCAAAAGCAGCTTTTCCAGAAAAACAAAGTGTGTGCAGTGGCCAAGGGGAAAACATATTATTTGATATTGCACGCACCACTTTGCCACTGAGGAGGAAACTGAATTGGGGAAAGTGAAATAACTTGCCTGAAGCCACCGACAGACCTGGGAACTAAACTCTAGCCTCCTTCATGTGCCAAATCCTGAAGCAGAGGCTCACGAGGTCTAACCAAATTGCCTTTTATCTGTGTGCCTGGTAAATGGGAGTGGGAGGAATGTCTGCATATCAAATCAGGGGGTTTTGTCCGTCTCGAAATTCCAGGTTTCCAGATCCAGGAATCAACTGACACCTGGAGCAAATAAACTGCCTTTTTGGTGTGGTGAGGACAGACCTGCAGGTCCAAACACAGATATGCCAGCCAAGCCTGTCCAAACAGAGGTGCTGGGATCGGCTGTGAGAGCTGTCCAGAGCCTGGAGGGAGGCAACTGCCTGGGGAGGCACTTCTGGGGCAGTGCTTGTTTACCACCACTCCTTTTGGCTCAGGGCTGTCTAGTCCACAGACACCATGGTGGTGGTGGGGCTGCAAATTCCATGGAAAAGGTGCTTTCCAACAGAGTGCTCTGAACAGAAATCCTGAGGTGTGTAGATCCTTATATATACTTGTGACAGTTTTCCAGGGAGAAGTGCAAGCTAACTCCATCAGTGCCTTTGAGCCTTGACTTGTTAATTGGCATTACTTCTAATTCCCAGCTATATTTTAAGGTATGAACCTAAGGAATTTTAAAGTCATTATGTGGGTGAGGGACTGATAAAAATAAATCCTTCAGGTTTGAAAGTGGCAGAGAGGGAATAAAAGGTGTTAAGAAATCCAGGAGTTTTCAGCCAATTGGTTCAAAAAAGCATCCGGGTGGACTGCAGCTCCTAGAGAAAGGTCAATGATACTACTCTGGATACCTCTTTTTATGAACTTTATGCATCACATAAAATACATTTAAAGCAGTTTAATTTAACAGTCTAATTAGTCATGTTTTTTTCATCTTGTCTATTTAACTATACATGGAACAAAGAGAAAGACACAGGGCCAAATTCAGAGCTGGCACAAATCAGCTCTGCAAGTCCAGGAAGCCATTCCTGCTCATCCAGGGCTGAATATAGATGCCTATGGCCAAATTTGTCCCTGGGGGTAATACCTCTTGTGTCTGGAGACTTCAATTTGGCTGCCAGGAATTAACTCTCCACAGAGCAAATCCTTGGGTCTCTGTTCAAAGCTTGAGCCAGGCAAGCTGAAAGGTGGGTTGAACACTCAGCAGAAATGGCTTAAAGACTTGACATAGTTTGGAACAAAACTCTTCATGTGTTGGCTTCACAGAGGCTCTTGCAAGCATTTCCCTTTTCCTCAGCCAGCTTAATTCACTCCGGATTTTGCTTTAAATTTCAGTGTTCATATAATGTCATGATCTCTGGAAAAGAGTAGTCACATGTATGCACCCCGCACTGGAAAAGAGTCTCCACTGCCTTTGATGTGGTCACGCTGGTGATTCTATTGCACAAAGTCAGCCTTGCTCTTCAGCTCATGCACAGAAACCCACAGCACTAACCAGGCCTTGATGCAGGGATGTGAATCAATCCACATTTACCAAGGTGAAGTTTCTGTGCAGATCTCCACCTCATAAAGCCTTAGGCCAGCTAAAGCCTAGACCTCCAAGTCCACTGCTATATCATGGTATTTGGGAGGGTTGTGATCCCACAAATTATTTTTCAAATGCTCTGGATTCCAGCAGAAATTTGCCTCCTATTAGTGAAGGTGTTTGCTTTGAGATGTCCTTTCACAAGACCATGTACTGGGACAGGTTGGCATCTGATGCTGGCAGGCACTGGAGCTTGGGGGGAGGCCAAGGTAGCTTAGCCACATGCCACCCCAACCCCGAGGGACACGAGTCCCTTCCAAATGGCTCTTTTCAAAGTTCCTGCAAGGTACCATTCCCCCAGCCCAAAATAACTGCAGCAAACAACATGAGCACAATAAAGAAATTCAAATATATCTTAAACCATCTAATAATTAACCGTGTTCAATTAGTCTCCGGGGTTTTCTGTGCTGCTGTGTGGTCTCCCTGGAGGCACCACCAGCACCACAGCGGTGAGTTAATCAGTTCTGGTTGTGTCTTGTCCGCATGCTCAGCTGCCTCACTGTGCTCTGCCTCTGGCCTGATGCTCCTAGGAAGAACACCCACTTCAGAGGACTTTCTCCCTTTTCCTGCTGGAAGCAGATGAAAGGCTGGGTCCTCCCCTGTAATGCATTTACCAGGGTTCTGCAGGGCCATGTGAGTTCAGGGCTCAGCAGGGTGCTACGCCTTGCCCCTTCCTGGGCATTAGGACTGAGTTTGCCTGCTTGCTTGCAGGGTGAGGGTTCCCCACATCTGTGACATAAAGCCCAGGTCTCTCTTTAGACAATGTAGTTTCAAGAGTGTGGCTTAATTCTCTCTTTGGGGAGATCTGTGGACATCAGTGCTTCCTGCCAGGTCTGGCATCTGTATGTTACTCCTGTTTCTCCTGAAATTTGATGTCACCAGACCATCTGGCCTTTTAGCACACCTTTCTCTTACCTTTAATTCATGTTTTGTGTAGCTTTTGCACAGCAATACACTCTTCCCAAAGTTTTTTGAGGCTCTGATTCTATTTTTTATCCCTCTTGTCTTCAGGTTCAGCCAGCACCTGTGCAGACCATGTGTCTCTACAAGAAACTGCATTTTCCTGTGAAGTGCTGCACAGTCCCGATGGCACTGCAAGCGTCCCCAAAGTGAATCATGAGCATGAAGGAAAGGGACCCTGAGGACATATCCAACACACTGGGCATTAGCCCAGCTTACAAGTGCACCTCTCTGCTAGGTAATGGAAAATGTTCTCTTATTTCCTGTCTATGTAAACACCTGTATGACAGCATGAGGTCTGCATCAGCTCCTTCAGCTCTGCTGGGAGATTCCATCTAACTTTTCCACTTCATTATTGTGCCTGGGGTATTTTTTTCCATGATACCACTGGGATTGGCCCCACGCTGACTTGTGCACCATTACTGGACTCATAGCCACAAACTCTCCTTTTCTTCTTGGGGATGAGTCCACCCATACCCAGAAGCAGCAACAGTGGCCCAGAGCCAGCATTGTTGCTGCCACCATTTTGCTTCCCCCATGCTCCATGTCCCTCTCCTGTGGAACTTCCCACAGTGGACACTTTAGTGCACCATTTCCTGCAACTCTCAATTTCACTGCCTCATGCTGCCCCTGGCTGGGGGCTGTTTTCTTGCAGTACTTCACATGAAGCTTCTTACAGTGCTGCTTTCCAGGAATTCTGTTCTGGTCACGATGAATTCCTCTGCGTGGCAAATTTTAATTGTTTTATCAAGGAATTTTTTTCCCTGAGTTTTCCAATCTCTTTCCCTGGTGTTTTGCCTCAAATCCCAGCCATAATATGTTTCTTTTAATAAGGGATTCCAACCTGACAGTTGTAAGATTGGCACTGCCACCACACGTTACAAAATCTGGAGTTTGCACCGTGTTATCTTTTTCCATGGAAAAATAAGACACTGGCATATGGCATCTCTCAAGAAAGTGGAGGCTGAGTGTGGGAGGCCAAGAAAGTGGAGGGTAAGAGATTTGGAGGCCAGTAATGGGAGCTGAGAGAAAAGAAGCCAAAGGTGGGAAGCCCGTAGAATGAAGGCTGAAGGACACCTGAATCTGTTCCCTGGCCATGCTCTTGCTGCTTTTTTTCCCTACATCTCCTCAGTTTCCCACTCGGTGGCTGCTGACCTGCACTTGTGTGTGATCCCCCACCCCTGAGGTGAGGGCAGGAGCTGCCTCAGCCCACTCACTGCAGCTCCAGACTCCGAACAGGCCCCTTGGCTCTGAGAGGATCATAGCCCCTGAGTTGTGTCTAATCAGGCAGCATCTGAGATTAATTGTGAGGGCTTTCCTCTACCCACCCACAGAGATAAATGCAGAGGAGCCAATTTGGTAATTGCCTTGAGTCCTGGTGTGCTTCTGAGTTGTTCCCGGGCCAGGATAAGGTTGGGTGAGGGAATATTTGCAGAGAGATGAATGGGGCATTTACTGTGGGCCCAACTCATAAAGACACCAGGGTGTCTTTAATGGGGCAGAGCCAGAGATGTCACAGGTGAACACCACAGTGTTATAAATAAGAGAGAGGAATCCCCTGCCTTGGCTTTGCTTAAACTCCCTCTTGCTTTCAAACAGCTCTGGAGCCTGCTCTTGGGGATTCCCACATCTCTCTTGAACCAGAAGGAAGGGAGCCAACCATTTTGACCATCCCCATTGAACTGGCAATTCCTCAGATGTGATATTGTGAGGACTCAGCTGACAATGCCACCACCCAAAGGTAATGTGCTCTATTTTTTGGGTGACCTACAGATTTGCAAGGATGGTGCAGGACATATTTTGCTGTGTCATCCAAGATTTTGAGGGGTAAAGATAAATAAAGGATGGGGAGGGAGCAGATTGGTGCTTTACTGGCTGTGGGTAGGTAGAGAAGGGAAAAGCAGCCTTGGCACCTGTTAGTGGCCATTAAAAACTCCCATGTTCTGCTAATCTGTGCTCGTAAAAAGGCCATCTGCTAATGCTCAAAGGTCATTAAGTTACCAGCCCTATTTACTCCTCCCATGCTGCTGGGCCAAGCCTTTCTCAGAAAAGAGGGCTTAAATGGTTATTATGGTGGCGCCTGCTCATGCTGCCGGGTGGTTCAGGATCTGTCAGTATTTTCATTAGAAACCCAGACTTTCAGGGCCTTTTAAACTTGGCCATTAAAGCATTTGCTTCTCTCTGCCTGGCTGCACTTTGGAGAGGGAAGTTTTGTGTTGGACTGGTTTGTGATGAAACTGCTTATTGTCTTTATGTTTTCCATACGAGAAACAAAGGAAAAGCATAGAAAACAGAAGCCCACTTTACATGCAGCTCTAGGGGCTGTGCTGGTGTTGGTTTTGGGGTTATAGGAGGCAGCAGTCTGGTCTGCCCATGTAAATGACACTGACTCCAAACAGGCAGCGTTTGTGTCTCACACAGCACTATGGGTGGCTTAGGGAAGAAGCTGAGGCCTGGACTGTGAGTTGCCTTGATTTCATAGGTTTTAGTCAAACCTTTAAGGTTACATTAGCATAGTTTTCTTGTGTTAAATGGAACTATCAAAAACTGATAATTCTTTTTTCCTTCTGAGACTTCCCAGTGATAAAATAAGATGTAGCTACTCAAGTTTTTATCCTTCATTTCTGATAATGATGGTGTCTGTCTCATAAAAACCTGCCTTTTATCTTCCCCAATTAGCTGAGTTGCTGCACCCTTGTTCTGGGAAGTTCTGAGTGCAGTCAAAGCACCCCCTCCCCAGCTCCATGGGGCCAAGCTGTCCACAGCACCCACCCTCCCGTCCCCACTCCCATCAGCACTGGTTTAATCTTTTGCTTTCTGCATAGCATAAAGAAGAAACCTGGGTCAATGAATAATGAAAGCTCATTCAAAACCTGGACTCTTAAGAGTTTGGTGTCTGCTCCCTTTTATTTTAAGTGGGACTTCTTTCACAGATCTCTTAATTTTTTAATTTTTTTTTTTTTCTGGTTAATGCATTCATGTTTTCCCTTGTGGATTTTGTGAGGTTTTTCATCCAGGATTTAGGGGAATATCACACTGATTGTGTGATTTGCTTGTTCTTCAGATTGTTTTTATTTCTGCTTTGACTGAGCTCTGAGGCCAGCTGGGGACAGACAGGAGGGTGCTGTGTTGTCCACTGTGTGTAAATAAGGCATATGGAATTCCTTGGAGAGCTAAGTCAGGAATGGATATGAAAAACAGGGAAGGATATAGCTCAGGTTTTTTACACAATCTTTCCAAACCACATTGCTGAACTTAAAAAAACCACAAAAATTAAAAAATAAAAAATCTCTAAGTCTTCCTAACTCAGTAGAGTTATTTTTGCCAGAACTTTCTTCTCACCAGCCAGTCCTTCTTAAATGTGAAACAACCCAACAGGTAGTTAAAATAGTCTCAGCTAATTGTAACCAGGACTGCTGGCTTCTTCTGAGCTATTGTTCTGATTAGGCACCACGGCCAAAATCTTCAGGAGGTATATGGGCAAAGTAATCAGTGTAAGATCTCAAAACAAGAACTACAGGCCTGGAGTTTTTTAAATTTATTATTTAACTGCTGTAAAAGCAGGCCCCATGTCTCTGCTGCGATGTGTCTGCTGCCATGGGCTGGCTCATCGCTTGGTCCAACTCAGTGTTGCTCTGTTGACTTCATGAGAAGAATGGATTAAAGTGTTACAAGCTGAGGGTTTAATTCAGATTTTCTCGAAGCACAGAAGTGATAAAATTTATAGTACTTCACACCTCCATCCTAACATCATCTTTTCCACGGAAGTTCTTCTTTAAAAACACAGCCAAGCTTGGGATTCCCTGGGACAAGAGACTGGGGAAGAAATTATCTTGTGATAGACACAATAAGGTACTTGGAAAGTCAATGGTGCAGTGAGCAGCTATCCATCCTCAGCACCAGAACAGTGGAAATGCCGTTTTCCTTCCCCCTTGATCCTTGTGTTTGAACCAAGTACTAAAAAAGGTGTTTCATCTTTTTGCAGTAGTCAATACTTGAAATATTTTGGTTCCTTACAGGTAGTGACACAGTCTGTTTTGGTGGTACACATGAAAACAAACAAGGAAACAGACAGAAAACACAGGCACATTTTCGGATGCTGTGTTTTGCCGAGGCTATAGAGTGGAAGAGGCAGACATTTCTTGGGATTCTTGCTCAGCACACAGAGAGCCAAATTATTGGTGAGTTTTGGAGTTGAGGGAATAAAATATTTTGCCCAGGGAAGGGTGAGGGATTTCACTTTGGAGATATGCTTCTATTTTACTGGGTATATTTATTCATCTATCTCTTGCTTAGGAGTGTTGGGTAGGTCTGCTCCATAGGATTAAATCATATCCCAAACCATCCTGGCTTTGTGACAGTACAAACATTATTGGATTTAGTTCCCTTCTGCTTATCCACCTCCCGTCCTCCAAGATCCCCATTATTATTATAATAATACCCACAAAACTCCTGCTCTGAGATCAGAGGGGTTTTCAAGTGCCAAAGCAATCAACAAAACATACCTGGTCCTTTTAATCTCCTTTAATCCCATCTTGTGGGACTCTCCCAATAAATGATCGCGTATCCAAAAATTCTTTCTCTGTAATGACATTTGAGTTTTAGCTCACAGTTTTCATGAAATTGTCTCGAATATGAAAGAAGATGTACTGGGGCCTTCTTATGCCATCAATAAAATAAAAGTTTGGGTTGAAAAACTATCTTATGGAATAAAACAGAATAACAAAAATCCATCATTATCTATGTTTCAGAAAAGGATGGTGTTTTGTTTAGCATTTTAGTTAGAAATGATGTATGACTACATCATAAAACACTTATATTAAAAAAGATCTTCTCACCCTGAATTCAAAATATATATTGTACTCTCTTATCATCCAGTCATTTCAGAGTGAAAGTTAAAAATGCTCATCCTGTGGTATTAGTCACTGGTATTATATCTTATAGCTGATGTATTCTTCTAATACTTTTACTTAAAGGGGCTTTTACTCAGGGCCCATGAGAGCAGACATTTATTTTGTTATTGAAATGGTGATGCCATGGGTGGTGGGTTTGTATTATTTTGCCAGGGTTTGATATGCCCTTTCTGGTTTTGTGGTTTTGTTTTTTTTTTTTGTTGTTTTTTTGTTGTTTTTTTGTTTTTTTTNTGTTGTTGTTGTGGTTTGGTTTGGGTTTTTTGTGGTACATATGTTGAAACCCACTGAATTATAAAGAAAATCAAGTTTTAGCAGAATAAAGGGTGGCCCATGCCATGGTTCAAAGACTTGAGGGTGCGAGCTGTCCAGGAGTTTTCTCAAAACTCCCTGTATTGGGAGCAGGCAATATGACAAAAAGCAGTACTCTGCAGCAACCTGGTTTGATGTTTTAGAGATGAAAAGTTTCTCCTGCCTGAGGCATAAATTTTGGCTTGAATGAAAGAGCCTAACCCTAAGGCAAAGATCCTGGCACCCAGATTCCTGTTACTGGTTTGAACCACACAGTGCAGAGTTTTATAACTGACTTCATCTTGTCCTAAGTGAACGCCCTCACCACTAAAAAATGAATATTGTCAGGGAAAAAAAAAAAAGAAAGGGGAGTTATTTTCTGGTGGCATGTTTTTTTGATTTGTTTCATTTGGGTTTTTCTCTAAAGGAACATGGATCCATGCAGAACATCAGCTTCTCTGAAAACCCAAAGTTTTACGAGGATGGGGAAAAAAAACCAAACCCCTTTCTAACACATTTGATAAGAAATTGTCCCGAGTTGTGAGTGTGAGACAGAATTGGGTTAAGTCAGGCTGGTCACTTTTGTGGGAAAGCAAACACTGGGAAATTTGTAGAGTAACTAAGCTGGACACCCCTCTCTGGCCTGAAGAACAATTTACTGAGGGGGTGGTTAAATGGCACAGATTAAGCTCATTAATGGTTCAGATATTTGCTTGGTTTCACAATGCTGTCCAGCAAATTATATTGATGCTTGACAGAATTATTGTCATTATTTATTTTGCTGTAAGTCAGATTTATAGATATTTGTAGCTTTTGTAAGACTAAACATAAGAAACATTAATAGCTTTACTAATTATATCACTGCTTTAGTGATATAGATAGTGATAAAAGTGCCAAGTAAAGTGAGCTAGTAAAACATTTTAAAGAGAATTTTAAAGTGAGCTACTGATTGATGATCCCTTGGGTCAGCCTTAAGTTTTGAGTGTGAAAGTGGTGCTTCCCATCAGGTCATGAGGTCCTTTTGCCTCCATCAGCTCTTACAGCAGAGACGAGGAAAAACAAGACTTGTATTGAGCGACTGATTATTAAATCAGATTGCATAATCTGAAAAATATTGAAATCCTATAATAGCATAAACAGAGGCTGAACTTATTAAACACAACAGGGTTGTTTGTTTGATTTTTCACCTTTTCCTTGTCCTCAACCCCTCCTGCTTCCCGGATGGTTTACCTGCACTTCTTTGTCTCTTACATGCTAAAATTGCAACCTCTTTAGAGCAGGAGCTGCCTCCTCCCTCTCTGTCATTATAAATATGAACAGACCCTAGCACAGCTCTGATGAGGAATAATAATTTCATGGCTGTTAAAAAATAAATAAAATCTTTAATTGGTAAGCTGAGTCTATAGAGGGCTATATACAAATTAAAGGTGTGCTTTTTACACAGCTGTCAAATGAAAAATACGTTTTCCTAACTATTGATCCTGGTTTTGCTGTGAGCACCCTTTTAAGGAGGGAGATAATGGATGAGAAAAGAGTTAATAAATGTTCAGCCATTACTGCAAGCATGAATGGAAATCCATCATCAGTTTAAGTACTGGATGGGCTCTGGATGATAATCCAAGGCTGCTTGACCACCATCAGTGCCACTGGGAAGAAACCCGCAGGGCCCTGGGAACTGTGGTCCTTAGGGATGGCCCTGGCTCCCTGCTCTTCTCCGATGCACAGCACTGCAAAACCCTCAGGTTTATTTTTCTCTGGGTTTAGCAATGACCTGGTTGAAACTCTCTTTAAGCTCTTGGGAAGACTGGCAGTCTCTAATGGCCTTTGGATCAGGATTGTGACAGCGTTTCCTTGGAGTGAACGACCAGTGGGAATTTTCTCCTGGGTGCAAGAAAAAAACCAATTTTCTTTTTTTGATTTTCCTACCCCCCCCACCCCCCACCCTCCCTTGCTTTGCAATTTCTGATTAATTGGTCTGATTAATTGGTCTTCCTAACACACTTGTGATTAGTGTATTGTGGATGTGCCCAAGAGGAGAAACTTGGGCCCCAACTCATCCGTGGTGACATCCCACTGCTGTTTGATGGGGTGAACACAAGGATGGGGGATTATGGGCAAAGCTTTAGAGTAGACCACGATGAGCTTGTAAAAAAGTCACAAAATGTGATCCTGAACCCACTAAAATCCTCAGAGTTTGGGCTGCCTCCTTGCAGTATGACAACAGATCAAGCAGGTGACGGTGGGATTTATAATCCTCATTGGAAAATCAGGATGAGGCATCACCACTGAGGCTGGTAGAGCTGGAAAAGTTTGGCCCTGGCACCCCTATGCTCACCCACCACATGTTAGTGTCTTTCCCATGCAGAGCAACTCAGAAAACTCATAGGAACAGGCTTTTGGTGGAAGATCCCTGGGGTTCCTTTCTAGGCCTGCTGTAAATATCACAGGGGCTGTTCTCCCTTTGATCCCAAACTAGAGATGAAAAGCAATTCACACACATTTTTGAACCATAAAAAACATGTGGCTTGACATTGGTCCCAGAAACAGGTCAAGATGTAGGATAATCTTATTTTTTTTCCTGAAATATTTGAACTGTCTCTTCTCACCATATTATGAAGCTGTGCCATAGCCTTAGAGTATAAACAAACGAGTGTGCTGTGGGGTTTAATTCTCAAAACATGGGTAAGAGGAAAAGTCTGTTTGACTTAGGTTAGCAGAACTTTCTATTCAATATTGAAACTAAAGCCAGATCACTGTGCCACTCCCCTATTTCTTTCCTCTCTAATATAGTCACTGTTCAATTTTTGTGGGTTGTGATTATGGAGAAAAAGCTTCATGTGTTCTTCTAGCTTGGAAAATGACAAGATAACAAATGATTTTATTGAGTAGTCCTACTCATTACTACTACTCCTACTACTGTGTATCCTACTTTTATGAGCATGTTTTGGACCATTGCTCTCCACCTGCACTCAGGTTCATTAATTTCCTTCACTTCTACTTTGCTTGCCAAAACAACTGTTCAACTTGTAGGTATTTTTAAACTTCTTAGAGGCCTGAAATCTCGTCAGCTATCCTACAAAGATGACATCCACCAGTCTGTGTGTGGAACCCTGAGTTTACAGGTAAAATCAGAATTTATATTTTCCCTCTGACCTTCAAATGAAATTATAAAAAAATTAGGAGGACTGAAGTGGTTTCATGATTGCCAAAGACTACCAGTCCTGAAGTTCCAGAAGGGCATTGATGAAGAATACAGACACATTTAGCTGTCTTGCACCAATAAGGATAAAGGCTTGGCAGTTGAGTGAAATTATGTCAGGACTAGTCAAATAATGTCAGTATTTTTTACCTCCATGCTTTTTCCCCAAAAAAAGGGGGATGTAGCATCTTTAATTAAATGTTATATGAATACATTCTAGATAGACCCAAACACAGGGCAACTGTGTTTTAGAAATGCTGTTTCTAGATTTAAAATGTATTTGAAATGTAATTTAAGAAAAAAGATAATGGAAAAAAAAAAACCACCCTAAAATAACTCGAAACAAGCCAGAATATAGTAGCTCATCATTACACTAATATATCAAACAATATGAGCTTAGCTTAATTATCCCCTTTGAGAGTTGAGAAAACTAAGCACAACCTTCAATTTACAGCTGTTTGGTGCCGGGAACCTGAATTATTATTTGAGAAGAAGGGGGGGAAAAAAAGTTTATTTATTGTGACCTACACTCAGTTTTTATTCATCATGGAAAATCTGTATATTCACAAATGAGGGCTATTCATCTGCAGACTGCAGCATTCTTCAGCTGTCTGGGGCTGCATCAGCCGCACTTCTTCAGCTTTTGTGTTCATCTCGAAGCCTCTTCATCCAAATTGTTCATCATCTTGATGGCGGAGCTTTATCTTGCTCTAGTGCAGCTGCATTCCCCTTATCCAAAGTGCCGAGAGATACAAGGGAGAGGGAGAGAGCGAGAGGCAGAATAGAAAAGAGAAAAAGCAATGGCCAGTGCTCATATGAGGATAATTTGTAGTTTCTCAATAATAATAAAAAAAAAAAAAAAAGAGGACAGGCTAATTACTGGCTTAACTAGGGCAGCCTGTGGATCCTCATGTCAAAAGGACTAGCGTAATTATTTGCCATCAAAGCACATTCATATTGTGGTACAAAAGAAGGGCCTTTCGCAAATGGATCTCACTAATAAACAGGGCTGAGAGGAGCATTATGTGTCTTCCTGGATGCAAGCGCATTAACACAGTGACATGGAGCATAACTCTCAGCCTGGAGAGGGGGGGTGGAGAGGAAGAATGATAATTATCCCCCCTCCCCAGCTTTCCTCTCCTTTTCCTTTGTGTTGGGCTAGCAAGCCGAACGAGACCCGCTGGAAGGCCCAAGGCAGGCTATTAGTGACCTCTGAGCATTGACAAGGTGGCTACACTCTTAAAAGCCCAGCTCTCCATGTCAGGAGGGTCGCAGGAGCCCAGGAGAGGAGCTTTAAATGGTCCAGCAAACACTTCAACCTTAAAGACACCTGGAAGGTCATGACCAATTTAATGTAGATGAATCTGGCATGAAGAGGGCTCTTTTGAATCCATGGACAAAAGTTTTTAGTTGATTTTTTTTTCTTTTTCTTGGGTGTTTTTTTTTTCCCCCACATTGTTTTTTCACAGATCTTAGCATAAGGGATGCAGGAGAAAGAGACTTGATTCTGGAGACCACTCCTGTGCTCGCTGAGCAGATGTGGTGCCAGGCGGCCTCTGAGGCTGAGGCTTTCCATGAGGAAAATAAACACGTTTGGAAAGAAAGAGAAGGGACTTGGATGCACCTTCCAGGCCTGTCTGGAAGCACTGATGTGCTAACACATTTCAAACTCAGATATATTGCAAAAGCATTTGTGTGTATCTATAGGTTTATACGTGTATGCAAAGAGGACTGTTTGTTTCTGGGTTTTTTAGTATTCTAGCTACACCAGGCTGTTCCCCACCGATACCCACTGGCAGCCCCTGCTCCTTGCCTGCCAGCCATGGAGTTTATCTGCTGGGATGGTGTCTGAGTGAGCCCATGGCTTATGATGGGTTTAAGGGAGAGCTGCTAGGAAATGTTTGACACCAGTTTGGTTTTCCCAATCTCCTCTCTTAGAGCTATACAACCACAGCACTCAGGGGCATGAGCTGCCTTGGCTGTGCCGATTTTCCCCAGGAAGTCCCTTCTGCTCCTCCTCATCCTTTCATGGAGAGAAGGCTGCAATAGGGGCATCTGTAAATAATGGGGATGAGCCACCCACTCCCAGTGCTCCATTGCTCAGGAGGAACTTAGAGGTTTACGATGTTGATTTTGTTTTGTTTTCAGAAAGAACCCTTCTTTCAGTGCTTGTGTCCCAACTTCTTTTAAGTAATTGGGCTCTGTGCTGTAAAACAGCTCTGCTGGCCATCAGAACAGTAAAGTGGGATAGTCCTTTCCTGTGACAGCCTTGCCTGAAACCACAAAACACGGAAAGTGCAGCTGGCGGGAGGGAAGGCGCCAGTCCGAGTGGGAGCGCACAGCACACAGTGACATGAACCGGGCATGCAGCCACAGGTGACTGGGATAAAAGGATTTTGAAGCCCCACTTGTCCATGTGACAAAGTGCTGAAAGCCCAAGTTGTTTCATTTCCAGTACTCTTCTAGGTCACATGTAGGTCAGGTTACAGAGAGAAGCCCCTTTTCCTTGTGACAGCACTTGGGGACATCACTGTCCATGTCACCTTGATGGGTGGGAGGGAGCCCAGGTCTGCATATGCCTGCTAGCCCTGCTCACCCCAGGAGGAGCTCATGGAGCCACTGGGCTTAGGAGGAGAGTTGCCAGATTGTCAACCTAACACACCCACCTGTGAATCAGATTTGAAAACTGAGCAAATGAGGTGGCTTTAAAAATCGAATTAAACTGGAATTAAAGTGGCATTAAACTGGTGGCAGATCTTTTGGAGTTTTTGTGGTTTTTTCCTATTTCCTTTTTTTTTTTTT
>WEIU01001089.1:528317-574890 GCA_013389925.1 Aegithalos caudatus | reverse complement strand
TTTTTTTTTTTTTTTTTTTTTCAGTAACAACCATAAAGAAAATATACTTTGCAAGCAAAATATTTTTTACACATTCTTCCCCTTAGTTTTAATCCTTCATGTGGTGGTGGCAGACCACAGAGCTGCAGTCAGGGAAGGCAAAATCCATACTTGTATCTGCTTTGAAAATATTCAGATGCTACAGATGATGGTGTAGTAATTTCTCTAGGAGTGATGTATCTACCTGCTCAGCTCTGTAATTCAGGTGGGTACCCACTGGAGAAGGATTTTCTTTCAGATGGGCTACCACAGAAGCAGGGTGAGTCTGCAGGATGCTTTAGCTGCATTCCTGCACTATTTACCCCTATTTTTTCCCTCCCTGCCAGATCTGGAGTGAGAGAAATGCCTGATCAGGAAAAACTATTTCACATAATTTCCTTGCTCTTGAATTTTTGTCTTACAGAAAACATTTGGTCTAAAATGTTTCTAGGTGCTTGGGGTGTCCCTTTCCCTTGTGCCAGTTTATTTATGCTAATTCAGTAAAGCAAAAGGGCTGCATCTGAATTCATTGCCATTGAAGTTGTGACTGAGGACAGTTGCAATATAACAAGATGAGGATGACCTCCTTTTATCTGCTCTTACAGCTATGGAAAGTTAGTGCTGCCTTAAACCCTTGGCTGCCATTAATGAAAAATTCCCCTATTTTTATTAAATTTCAGAATCATCTCAGCTAGCATGAAAAACAATGATATTGGATTTCTTTTTAAAATTAACAATGTATGTAACACAGTGAAAAAAGCTGACATTTACTTAGTGCCTGGGAGCAAAGAGACTGCAAGGCAGACGGCGAGCTCTCCTTCATCCTGCAGCCTGGGAATGTGAGCTGGAGACATGGGGAGAGGTGGCTCGGGGTGGATCACACAGCCAGGATGAAAGCCAAGAAACACCACCACTATTGCTACCTTTCTGCAGTAGGAGAACGTCAGGGCTCACAGGGGAAGAAAAAAAGAGATTTATTTTAGCAGCTGGCCTGGATGTCTGCCAAAATGAGAGGGAACTCAGAAGTGGAGCCCGGGATCTTGGTTCAAGGATGCAGGAGGTGTGAGCTGGGGCTGGACAGTCACCAGCTCTGATCTGTTCCATGGTCAGTCTGGGAAGGGACCTTGAACCCCCTTCAGATGTCAAGGGACATTCACTGTCCAACTGAAGTGCACCATCTCTGCTTCTTACAGAGCGAGGAGCCAGCCAGTGAGGGGAGCTGATGTTACTCTAACTTGACTTTAGACTTTTAAGGCATGTTTATTTATGGCTAAAAATTATGGCGTTAGCATTTTACCTTGGGTTCATTTCAAAATTCACTCTCTTTAGGAAGTTTCTACTGCAATCAGCAGAATCCGTCATAAAAGTAAATGGAGGGAGTTGCTTCATACCTGTTTGCAGGCATTGCAGAGGGTGCAGTGTCTAGTAGAGATCAGCCTATCTCAGGCTGGAAGTGTTATTTGATTAACAGTCTGGGGCAATCTGGAAATGAGCTTGCTCTTGAGGAAAGTCCACAGATCACCAGGAACATATTCTTATAGGGAAGTATCCTCACTGTCTTCCTAATTCATTCCTCCCCACTTTATCCAACATGCATTGCTGCTGGATTATTGACTAAGTGATTTCTTTGCATGATGCCACAATAGAAAAGGCATTACTGTACGAGACAGGGAAATAAAGCAGGGCTGTGTGTGTTAGACCTGTAGTAATGCTGAGTAGGGCTGGTACGGGACATATTTCTCATCATTTAGGGCTTGGTCCCCACCTTCCCTTGTGGATGCTTAGAGGATGCTCTGGACGTGTAGAGCAAATGTGGGATGAGAGATCTGGCCAAGGTCTCTCTCCACCCTTGCTGTGAGGGACTCCTGGTGCATCTGGGGGGCCCATGTAGCACAGAAATTGCTCGGTTCCAATGATGGCAGGCAGGGCCAGCCCTCACAATCTAGGTTATAAATTGATTTACCTGGAGCTGTGAAAAGTCATCCCACATGCAAACACAGGCAGGCACTGAGCATCCAAGAGAGACCGTGCAGGAAACTCATGCTAAGTTCTGTCCCTCACAAAAATATCAGTGCCACAGATCTGCTATTGGCACTGGAGTGACTCTAAATATCCCAATCCACTCCGCTTCCCCAGGCTTTCAGGAGCAGGATCTCACTCTTGTGTTTAAATTCTCTCCTCACAAGGAGTGCTTGGGAGAGGTGCTGCAGATTTCTTCTGTTACCTACCTCAGCTTCCAGCCTTGGGTTGGGTGCACTAAGCACAGTGCAAAGGTGCATTAGTAAAGACAGACATCCATGTAAACAGTGCTCTGTCCATCTATACCATCACCTGATCAGTCCTGATCAGCAGTTGGGAATTATAAATAGCCTAAAAGCAGCTCACCATCATCCTACACCACCATGGTAATAAATAAGTGAATATTTTTAAAAAGCTTTTTACTCTTAGAAGAGAAAAAGATATAATAGCTTTTTTTTTTTTTTTTTTAATATGTCACATAATTTATTCCAACAAACAGATGTATTTTGTTGTTGCCATTATCATTTGATGAAATACTTTAAAGCTGGTCCAAGGTGGTGCATTTTCAAATATAATGTATACAGTACATCTAGCAGTTAGTGGAATTTGGATGTGCAGCATAGAATGGTCATTATTTTTACTGAAAAAAATAAAGGCACTAATTACTTACAGACAAGATACTTAGCACAAACAGATAAGCTTCAAAATGAAAAATTCTCGGTTTATGATAATTATGTTCTCTGCTTTGTTTTCAGAGACTGATAATTTGAGGCTTTAAAATCACCAGGAAGCCATTAATTGGAATTCTTCAATAAAAAATAAATTACATAGAAGTTCATGATGAGTTGTAAAAACACAGAGACTGTATTATGCAGTGAGCGACATTGCTCTACTATTTATAGACATGCAGAGCTATGTAGCAGCAAAAACTGTAAAGAATTTGAGATATGCAGATAGCAATTATTCACGGATCCCAACGATCTGCAGATATTTCAAATAACTGCTTTTAGCAGATCAGCTATCCAATAAAAGCAGGGCTTTATTTCCAAGTGGCACTCTTCTAGCATGTTGCTTCTTGTTTTTGACATCTTGTATGACATTATTCTCCTAGAGCTGATCGTAATGAGGAGACGTGGAAATCCACATATGGGAGCAGAAATTCCGCTCCAAGTGCGTGTTTATTGAGAGGAGCTGAGGGAATTTCTCTTAGAAAAGTTGGTCACTCTGGTCCTTCCTCCTGTAGCAGGCTGAGATCCTGAAATCCATAGGAGCTGACCAAAAGAAACTGTAGTGTTTTGCTTTCCTGTCCCCTTTTTCTTTGCTTTCACTTAGGACCACATCCTCAGGGATGATCCTGCTGGTGGAAGGACTAAGGATCTGCCCAGTAGCACTGAGCACAAAATTTCTCTTAGGAAGGAGCCAGACTGACTCCTTACTGGAGCTATGTGAGTAATTTGGGGGTATTTAGACCTGCTGCTGAGATCTTCCATCCACCCACACCCTTCAAGCACTTACTTCTGTCCTTCTGGACACATGGGGCAGAGCCACCAGGCTTCCAGCAGCTTTGGAATCTCCCATGAGGTGACTGGTGTTCCTGCCTTCCTGAGGAAGATCTGACACCTCATTGCAATTGTTTGGATGCAGGCCTGAGACTCCAGCCACTAATGGGGCTTAGTTAATTGTCTGCCCAGAGGATATAAAATACTGCTATATTCCAGCTGTGCTCTTTACATGACCACTGACATCCCGGGCTCCTGCAAGGAGCTCTTTTAGATAAAGCAAGGAACAAAAGTGATTGCAGGGATCCTTGACACGTGCCACCTAGTAAAGGAAACAGAGCAGGTTTCAGCTCATTCACCACGGAGCTCAAGGGGATGCACAAAAGAGTGAAGTGGCCTTGGTAGAGCCTGGTCTAAAGTTACACTTCAGGAAGACAGAGGAAGTGTTTCCTGAGGACCTGATCAAAGGCTCTCTCTTCAATGCCAGTTTAGTGCCTTCTGGCCACCTTTGTTTGCAGGTACCATTCAAGAGCCTGATGTGACTCCCAGGCAGGTTCATTCTCACCATATCAGCAAGAACAGAGCTGAAAGCCATCCTTTTAATATTTTGTGGCTAGAATTCATCAAAAGTATCAGCTGGTTTATTCCCCCCTCCCTTGTTTGTTTAGATCTGTGTTAGCACAATCACAGGGAAGGCCAGACAATGCAAGGGAGACAAGGATAACGTGAGACAATGGAAAAGAGTCTGCAGGGAGGCTGCTACAGTGTCAAGACCAAATGGCATCGTGTCAGGAGACAAAGCCATACAACAAAAATATTGGGTCTCTGCTGCCACTCGAGGAGTATCGTAATTCTTGGAGAACAAAACCTCCCATACATCATCCAAAATCAATTGATAAGAGATCTCAGAGAGATTAAAAACTGTTCCCTCCCATTCATTAGTAAAGGTGGCTTCTGTCCAAAGCTGATTGTTGGTGTGGGCCAACTATGATAAATGCTCTCTTACGCACCAAAAAGAAACATGTCTTAATGAGCGATCAGCCTCTGTACATTTTAATTTCCAAATTGCTATTGAGTCCATACACAGTTCCCCAAAAGTGACAGTGCTGCTCAGAGGCATGCTCCCCTGAGGAACACTTTGCTTTCTTTCTAGGCTCATGGAACTTTTTGATGCCAAGCCAATCCCAGGACCTGTGTCTGTGTATAACTAATATTGCAACAATGAGCTATTAACTTCTGTTTCCATATATTGTAAAACAAGAAGTATTCATACGTGGTTAGTGCATGGCACCTCAGCATTTGTGGGGTGTGACTGCAGTGACATGGCACCTACAGCTCCTGTTCACTCACAGTTCCTGATGCTTAACACCTTTGAGCATCAGGACGTTTCACTGTGGGAAAAGCTGCTTCCCAACAGGATGGTTCTGCCTGTTTTCCATGACTTGGTTATGTCCTCTTTCTTCACATGTACCCTAGCCTAAAAAATGTCCTTCTGCAGCTCCTGTGCTCCTTTGGGAGGGCAGGGACTGGGAGGTCCCACACTGCTACCTCCAGGGCAGCACAGAGGAGATGACACAGAGCCTGCCTTTGCTTTCCTCCTTGCATCCCTGAAGTTTGCAGCTCAGCACCGAGCCAGTTCTCAGTCCTGGAAAAGCCTTGAGTGTCCCATCCTGTCGCAAACCCCACAGCTCTTAAGGAGCATCGGTGACATTTACCCTGTGTTTCTAAATTATTCTCGGTAGAGTGGTGCTTGGGCCAGTGACAGTGATGCTGCAAAAGGTCACTTGATGGACCTCAGTGCCTTGTTTTATTTACTTAGTTTGTTTGGCTTGCAATGGAGACAGGGCATGCTTAATATGTTGGCCACATCACGGGCAGCCAAGCTCCAGAGCCCAGAACCTCTTCAGATAAGAGCATTTGTAGGAGGTGTCAGAAGAAATGGAAGGAGTTCAGCATATTTTTTTGGTATGTCAGAATTTCAAAGGATTTCTGAAATTTAATGAACTCATTTAATAGGCATAATTGTCTTGAGTACATGTAAGAAAACTTCTGAAATAGCAGAATTAGGCATGCTCCATTTTGTAGCCTTTCAATGACCTCCAGCAAACGTGTGACCCAGATATGAGAGCCTCCTGTCCACTTGCATAAACATGATGTTTTAAAAAGGCGGGGGGCGGGGGGGGGGCGAATAAAAGAATTGAGCTCTTAATGGCACATGGACAGAGACATACTGCAATTGCAAAACAAATTCAGCAGCAGATAGAGAATCGCCTCCAGACTCTGCACACCAAAACTCCGCCGCCTCCCGTGAGACGGAGCTTTGATGGCCGGGGACCTTCGGTCCCAACCACCCTGGATTTCCCTGCACAAAGGCTCAAGTGGTAACAAGGGGCACTAAGCTGCTTCAGGCCCAGGAAATGCTCTGCTTTAATGCTTGAGTGATGTCCAAGCTGCTGTTACACGATTTATTCAGGGTGCCCTGGAACATACGGCACTTTTTTGTTTCTTGGCCTCGATGGAGGACGTGTAGGGGTTGTAGTGGCCATGTCAGGCAGTGAGGCGGTGGCAGCTGCTAGCTCCAGCCCTCCTGCCACTTGCATACCAGTTATGGCGCAAGCAAAAGCTATAATTTTAAAAATCTCATTAATTAACATGCATTTTTAATACATCATTAACTTCCCATCACATGTCTTGATCGAGAGGAGCTCTGTGGCTGGGTTCTGACCATGGGCTTCTTCGTCCCTGCTTGCAGAGAGGGGTGAGTGGCTCTTCATTAGTTCAGACCCACCACTGCCATAGTAACCAGCCCTGATTGACAGGACTCTGAATTAATATGCACACTTAGGAGAAGGGGAGGGGGTTCTGCCAGGGGTACCACTGCTGGCCCCGCTCATGGCAGCCTGCGGCTCCAGCATCCCACCTACCCAATCCTCACTCCATTCATTGCTATGAGTAAGGTTTAATTAAAAGCAGGAACCTGCAAAGTGTGGCTGGGTTTTAAAATTATATGCTGTTAGTTATTAAGTGCTACAAATTAGGTAGATGTTGTTTCAAGGAGAGCAATTTCCACAGCCGGCGCTGGTGGAGCGAGTTGGCGTGGGGTATGGCACAACTTTCCAAAGCAGGGATTGCCAGCTTTCTCAGAAAAGCGCTTTTTTGGCCACTTCTTGGGTTTTACGCATGACCGAGATTCAGCATTGTTCATGCTTGCTTGCAGCAATGATACTTCCCTGTCTATGAAAACTCATTTTTCATTTTAACAATAATTCCCGGGCAGGAAAAAACACGTCCTGGTTTCTCCACTGAGCCAAGCACTGAAACCGAATATTGGGCCAAATTATGCTCTGATTTTGCAACTTTAAAATCTGCCTTTACAAGTTAGTGCTGAATTTAGTTTGTTTCCCTCAGGCATTTTCCATGCAATAAAAATTGTGTTTCTTTTTCTTTTTCTTTTTCTTTTTCTTTTTCTTTTTCTTTTTCTTTTTCTTTTTCTTTTTCTTTTTCTTTTTCTTTTTCTTTTTCTTTTTCTTTTTCTTTTTCTTTTTCTTTTTTCTCTTTTTTCTCCTGGAATTTGTGGAAAAGGAAAACTCAAATGAGAGAATGAAGTCAGTTGTTAGATTAAAATTATCTGAACTCTTGGTGTTAGAGGAAAACCATAAGGAAGGCTCACTCCAAGTATCTTGCCTGGAAATCTGAATTATCAGTGTGACTAACTGCTGATACGGAATGAGGCATTTTGAGTTGTGGCAGCCAGTCATTGCAAAAAACCCTGAAAAACAAAACTCAGAGAAAAGCAAAACTTTGAGACTTCAACACTTCTGTTCAGCAGTTTAAAGGGAGAAAGCAGGGAGCTGGTTTGAAGATTTTTCCTTCCCCACTACTTTTGCTGCTTCCACAACCCTGCAGGGGAGAAGCAAACAGTCTTTGAGCTGTAATAGGTGTCAAACCAAGCAAATCCAACAAAGTTTTAGTGAGTGAGAACGGAGAGCAGCATTCACAACATTTTATTTGGAAGTCCCTTTATAGGTACTCAGATGTGGAGACTGAGAGTGTGATACACAGAGACAGATTGCTCTGGGATGGAGAATGGGGGATTCGAGGTACCATGCATAGCACAACTTTTATTGGGCTAAGAAATGCAGAGTGCAAACCATGGTCTTTGTCACAAAGAAAAAAAAGAAAATGCTCTTCAGACCAAAGTTTTTATGTTAATCTGGTAAAAACTATAACAGAAATTATCACTGATAGCTTTTTAAAAGCCAGTAAGGCTGAAGGCCACAACCCACCCATATCTTCAGAGTAGATTTTTTTTTTCCAGGAGTTAAACAATAAATGGCATGTAGGAGTGTGTGTATATGTATGTTTGAGTGTGTGTATGTTTTCATGCAAGTGTGAGAAATAAAGTAGTTAGCAAGGAAATGTAAAAGCTCATTACTGTTTATCATCAAGTGTGACAAAGGGACAGAAATTGAAAAGGCTGGGGGAGAAGAGAGCAGCCGTAGCTGCACTGACACCAATAACTTTTCACCAGGGTGAGGCAAAGCATCAGGATATGAGACCCTCACTCCTGCCTTTTTGAACTTGCTTCTATAGATCAGGATGAAATAGAGAAGTGAGAGAAAGCCTCCTGTCCCCAGTGGGGAGAGAGGAAGCCAGTGGCTCATGCAAATAGCTCAGATGAGAAGCTGAACACACGCCCTGCTCACATCCTCAGGGCTGGCCATGTTGACAGCACCAACGTGTTTCTGAGGCGGGAACAGGTCTGAAGTAACAAGTGCATGAAGGAGACCTGTGCCTTCCTCATGTCCACTTGTGTGAAGTGTGAAAGATCAGTTTAGCCATGGTGGGGCCCTGCAACTGTACCAAGTGCAGTGATGGTGCCTCTAAAACATGGGTGATGAGGTGCAGGAGGATGAGCTCTGTGGAGCATCCCAGCCAGGCTGGGGCTCAGCTGTCCCCAGGCACAGGCAGCAGCTCAGCAGGTCATGCTCTTGCCCTGGGTACCTGACTGGTGGCTCTGCCTGCAAGAACCAAGGATGTCACATCCCTGCTGCCACTGGCTGCTGGGCAGTTCACAAGTTGCCCTGTGGGGCCTATGCAAGGAAGTGTTTGTGCTTGGAGTGTTTTGTCCCTGAGAGGTGGCCCTGGACATCCCCTCCATGCTGGGAATGAGTAGGGACATGACGTGGCAGCAGACCTGCTGCTGAGGCTGCTGGCCCTGCCTTTGAGGTAGCCACGGGACTTTTCACTGGGCCCCACCTTGCAGGTGTCGGATGTGGGGTGGCCAACACGCCCCAGTGGCTCCTCAGAGGTTTGTGGTTTCTGTCTGCTGCTCAAATGGCCATGGCTGAGGTCCTGCTGGGTCCAGAGGCTTTGTGCCTTGGTGCCATGTGGCATTGGGGGGCCTACGGTTTGCTTCTAAAATCAAATTGAGCGGTGAGAGGCAGCTGCCACACTCACAGACCCTTCATGAAGACATGGCCCCCAGCTTGGCCTCTTGGACAAAGAAACAAAGCCATTTGCAGGACCCGAATTACCCACTGTGGTGCCACTTTTCACTCACTTTTAGAAATGGAGATAGCAAGGAATGCTCCAAGTTGAACAACACCCAAGCGTATTTTGCTCTTTTGGATTAAAACAAACCCCCTCTGAAATCAGATTTCTGCTGAGGCCAAGGGGTGCTGCTTCTCTCCTGCCAGCTCTTTCTGCTTGATTTCTTACCACACTACCTCAAGGTTCTGGCCGAGACACAAGTCCCACGGTGGCAGGAACTGTGCACCCCATTGAAGGAAAACATTTTCTGTCTCAAAGAGCTTCAGATTTAAACAGAAAATGTTGTGAGGGGAAGAAAGCAAATAAAGTGACTCAGGGTTGCTGGGCTGGCTGTGGCAGGTGTGGGACTGAACTCTGCTATTCTGGTGGCCTCAGGACGAAGCCAGGCTTCGTCCTGGTGTGCTGAGTGTGACAACACAGCCTGTCTGAACTTCACAAGGGCATTAAGCAACAGCAAAAAATCGATGTTTTATGTCTCTATGCATGGTGAGTATCATCATCAAGATTACAATGAATTATCATTGATTAGGAAGTCAACTGCATTGCACTGACATGGACTGAAAAGCTGGAAGCACCCATATTTCCAGAAAACATCTGTATTTTCAGACAGCACCACTGCTACTCAGTGGAGCGCTGGAGGAGAGATTTTACATGAGTGGATGTGTTATTTAAAAATGCAAAGATCTCTTGTTTTACGTGAAGAGGCACATTTTCAAACAGGGAAATGGGTACATAATATCCTCTGAAAGCCCCTGGAAGTATGAGTGTCATTAGTATCTCTGCAAAAATTGCCCTGTCTGCACTCCTCTCACAGTGCTTTGGTGACAATTTGTGAGTGACACTTCAAGGCTGATTTTAGTAAGCCTGGCTCTGCCTGTGCTTTCCAGACGTTATTACTCACTCCTCAGTTGTCCAGAATTTGCTGTTATTACAAAAAACTACATGTCCTGAGAAAAAAAGTTCTGTGGGTTAGCTAAGAGTTTGATCATCTGCATCTGTTTTAAAGTGTCTCCAATAGTATTTAGATAGTCTGGGGACTTGTAAGGGATGGTTGACCTTTCTCCACTTCAGATTTTCACATACTGATATTAGGGTTTATTCTTGACTGTGAGTAGTTCAAAGTGAGCTTTGGTCCAAGCCTCCCTGATGGTAAATATTGCATAGCCATAGCTGCCTTCACCCTTAACAGTGTAGAACATTTTCTGCATTATTTTGTTTTATATTCAGCATTCCTTTCTTTTCAACATTTGATCAATTTGAGTCCCAAGTCTCACCTTGAATGTATTTTAACATTACCAGGTTGCATAACCTTTCTCAAGTGAAAAACAGTGAGCATGTTACTCCTATTTAATTTATTAAAGAAAACCTTCCATGACCCTAATGGCTGCCCAGAGTTTTGGGGAAATTCTCTGCTCACACAACTCTTGAACTGCAGGTGTAAGTATTTTGGTGATACCTCTTCACATAGGTCAGTGTTCACCCAAGCCTCTGCTGCTGCTGGGGACCATGGACTACAAAGTAAAATACTGAATTCAAATGCTGAGAGGTAGAGATATCCTTTTAGGGAGAAACATTCAAATGAGGTGCACAAACACCATGAAAAGTGGAATGGGGCAGGAGTCAGGGAGCAGCAGCCTGTCCCTTGCAAGAGAAGGCAGCAAATAACGAGTTGGTTATAGGAGAGATAAAAGAAAAGCTGACCTCTGCGATAAGCATGGAGGTGGTGGAACGATGAAGCAAGGAGGCAATTATCCCAACTCTCTGGGATGAAGTGGGTACAAGAGCTAACAGAGCTGAGCAGTGAATTTCAGCAGCAAAATAAAAAAAAAAAAAATGGATCATGCACAGCTGCAGGGGTTACTGCCGGAGACTGTATCAGAAAGAAGAAAAATGGATATTGCCTGCAGAGGGACTCAACAGGAGAAGTCGGCTCCAGCGTACGCAGGAATTTCTGAGATGATTTTCCAGCTACTTTAGATTCACTGCAAACAGGTTTCAAGTGATAAAATTCTTTGGGGGATATGGGTTATAATGAATGATCCGTTTTAGAAGAGGAAACAAATAGTGGGATGTTGCAATGTTTTAGCAGGGAGAAAGCCATTGTTTCTAGATTTGTATTAATGATATGGAGTAGAAGGAGAATGGCAAGATGACAGCGTTTGTAAATGAGGGAAGTGATCAAAGATCAGCAGCAGTCCCAGGAGGAAGGGTGAGAGCTGTTAGAAAATACTAAATTTCAGCTCCAATTCTCATATATCCTCTAGGATATTTTATAAATTTATTTGTTCCTGAGTTTTCTGGGCACCCCAACTCAAGACAGTGCATGAAGCCTGCACACCTCTGTGATTTTGCCAGCAGTTAAATCCAGCTTCAGCTCCTAGTATGGATGGGCCTGGAGTTGGGAGAGACCACAGTACTCCTTTCCTATAGGCAACAGCCACCTGACATTGTTCCAAGGCTATTGTCAAGAGTACAGCCTTTGCCATGTGAACAAATGTGTGGATTACTCACAACTTGTAGGAACAAAGTAAAGAACAGCATTTGAACTGCATTTTCTAAACAACCACATGAACTATACTTTGAAAGGGAAAACCTGTCAGGTTTTACATTCAACATTTCTTTCTCTTTAGGAGACATCAGGAAAAAAATATTACCTGCCCTGGAGATCTAGACCTGTAGGCAGAAAGATGCAAACTAGGAAATCCCAAAACACACAAAAATTACCTTGCTCGACTAAGATTACATTACTTGCATGATAATAATTATAAACAGACACGCCATCTGATGATTTACAGATTCATTTCTCTTCTCTACTTAGTTCAGCTAAAATTTGTAGAGTATTTCCCCTCGTTTGTGGAGTAATTGACTTGTTCTGATGACATCCCTGGGCTTACAGTCCAAAGCTGAGTGTGATCTTTCCCTCGAAGCCGGATGTCTCTGTGAAACAAGAGCTGGGATTTCATTGCATCCTGCTGGGCTCAGTACAAAAATTGCTATGGAGATGCAATCACCTGGGCTGTGCAGAAAAGGATGTCAGGGGAGCAGAGGGGTGCCTGGCACCCTTTACATTCACTGAAACAGCAAACCCAGAGGCTCTCTCTTTTACACAGTGTCTATAGTGCTGCCAAACCCAGAAGCTGTGGAGATACAAACATTTCAAAGAACTGCATATCAGGGGACAGCATGAGAAGGCTTTCCATTTCCAGCACTGTGTAGGCTCTCTGGAGCAACCTGCTCTGCCATGGCTGTGAGTTCCCCATGCTTCCTTTGCTTCCCCTGCTCCCACTGTCACCACCCCAGATTGCCTCATCCTCTCTTTTGAAGGATAATTCCTGCTGTTGACATGTTCTCTGGGCAAGTTGGCTGGTTGTCCTGCAAGGTTGTTTGATGCCTTGGCACAACATCAGCTTTGCCACAGCTGGGCTTTGTTGCTGGGCTCCTCCTGAAGCAAAGCCCTTGTGTAGCCTTCATTACCCCTGGCACCCTGATGCTTTCCTCTGGTCGGGGTGAGGTGACAGCTGGGCTCCCGAATCTCCCTGCTCTTATCAGCCTTTCCCTGTCCTTGCATGAGTGTGGCCCTGGAGGTGGGCTCTCCTGCACCACGGAGTGAAGAACCTGTCTCTTGTCTGAAGGCACAGGTAGCTGCCACACTTCTCAGGCTTTTCATGTGGCACAAAATACCTGTCTGTGCATAGAGTCACCTTCTGCCTGCAATCAGAGCCCTCCTCACACATCGTTTCAAGTGCTCTTCTTGGCAACACTGTCTCGTTCAGCTCAGCCTCCCCTCCCCAGCGATCATGTACTGGTTCCTCATCTCTATCAGAATGGGCAGTTTTGTACTTAAAACCTGCTTTGGTCTTTGCAGCTTAGTGTTCGTGTTGGGCATTTTTTGGTGGGGCTCTTGTTTTCCCTGTGGACCACACTTTTTCACACTGCCAGTTTGGTCTATGTCTCCTCACTGGTTTTTCTGAGGAGCTGGTCCCAAGCAGAAGTGGGGGGGGTCACCTCTTATGTGTTTCAAAAATCTGTAAGAAGTATTCATTGGGAATCAGATACTAAGATGTTAAATATGCACATGGAGTTAGAAAATAAAGTATTAGTGGCATAACCCTTTTTATGATATTCCCTACAGATCTTAAATATAAATATTTTCAGTGTTGAACAAGTGCTACCTTAAACCATTCAGTCACTCTCTGTAGGCTACAGCTCACTCAGCAGCAAAGTTTTGTCCTGTTCTCAACCTCTCCTAAACAGGGAACATAAGATTGCTCCATCATATTCACTATGTTCTCTTCTGCTGCCATCTTCCATCTTTTTTGGCTGAGTACTTTTTCCCCAGCAGGGCAACTGGTAAGCAACCAGTATCTCACTGTGATTATTTGACTCCATTGGTTTAGTCTTTGCCCATAATAAAGTGCAAATCTAACCTCTAGCAGAGAGTCAAGAGCTTTTTTCATACGGGTTACACACCATGGGTGACTGGGGCCAGGCTCCCATGGACATCCTGTCCTGTTCTGTCAGCAGATTTACACCAGGGAAAGGTTTGGCACAGGCTTTTAAAACTAAACCTTGACCCAGCCATGAGAAAACGAGAGTGAGGCAGCTGTTTAAAATGCCTGATGGTGAATTCAGATTAAGCCATTTCAATATTGACTGAAATGCTTAATTTTATTGGCACTGGCTCCTGTGAACCCACTTCCCTCTCAGCAACAAGCAGGGGATTACCCAGCTCAGAGGTCACCAGGTGGACTCTCCATCCTTGGCTCCTCTCCGAGGACAGGGCTGGGAGAAGGGATGATCCTTCACACAGACCATCATCCCTGTGGCCTCAGACCTCTGGCCTTGAACACTGGGGGAAAATGAATCAGATGCAATTGGCTGGTGATCTGGTTTTCAGCCCAGCACTTCTGACCAGGGGATGTTGTTGGACTGTGTGGCCAGAAGCCAGTGAGCTGCCAGCAAAGTGTTTGTGTGAAGACACATGTAACATCTTTTGGCTGACAAACTGCATTACATGTCTGTCCCCGTGCCCAGGAGTAGGCAGAGCAGTTCTCTGCTTCAATTCCCTGTGTTATATATATATCTGTATATACAGAGCCAAAAAAGTGAACTTCTTGTGGTGGTGATTTCTCCAAGCTATTGCCCAAGACAAAGCCAATGCCCCCAGGATCTGTCTGGAGGAGGGGAAAACGTTCCGTCTCAACTACTGCTGCTCAATCAACTTGCTGACACCAGAGTTCCTAAAAATTGGCTTAGCAGAGGGCACTATCTGAGCCAAAACTGGCAGATCAGCAGCTGCTGGAAGCAGACACTCCTTCGCAAGTTCTGGCCCTCTCTGGTGTCACCCAAGCTGCTTCCCTGACTTTCAGCGACGGCTTTTTGTTAATTAGGTCACGCATGGCCCTGTGTGTGAAGTGCTGCACGATGCAGCCGGAACAGTTTTGTGCCGGTGTGTCTTTTCACTTTGTAAGTCTCGCATTTTCTTTGCTCTCCAGGTTATGCCGAGACAGAAGGAGGGACTTGGAGAGGGAAGATTAACCTTTCGCTGGCCACAATTCCTTCCCTCTTATCGCGGAGGCTTCGGCAACGCGCCCCCCTCCCGCCCAGCCTATCTGTCTGAATTGCTGAAAGCATAATGCTCCCATATGAGAGATAAGTAAGTGAGCTCTCTTTCTTTTCCGTAGGGATGAACTATAGTGTATGCAGATTATTAGGAGAAGAAAATAATATCAGAGAAAGGTGGCTTTCTTAAAAGGCATCGGTAGCATTAGTGTCATGTGTGAAGCACCCATTTGTGACAACTGTACAGACCTTTCAATGGAAAATTGTGCTGTGCTACCTTTTAAAGTATGAAATGCTAATTTTGGATTTACAGTTTTTGAACTGGAGGGCTGCATTTTGCATGGAATTTTGTTTAATTTCCCAGAGAAAAAAGGCATTTGAAACACAACTGCCTACAGCCAACTGTCAACAAAAATCAACTGTAATAACACGCGGCCTGTCACTGATTTATGTGGTGATGTGGTAATCTTCTCAATTTAGCTGGATATTTCTTCTTCATACCAAATAGCTGAAAGTCTTGCTAGACATTTATGAATATCGTGAGGTGCTATTAGGATGATAATGGGGCAAGATTAAAGAAGTGCTCACTAGTTCAAAGTGCCAGTTAAAGAGACAGGGAATCGAGAGGTGTAGATATATACGGCCCATTGGTATAAGTGAACTTTATATTTTCAGTGTTGCTTAAGATTTGGGAGACGGCATATTGAGATCCATCTGCCAGGAGAGCATCTTTCTAAAGGGAGACTGGGGGAAGCAGCTACATGCTTATTTTTTTTCCCCCTAAAATATATGCTTTTGTTTAGCAGGGGGTGTAGGTTGAAGATCTTAGATATTGAAGCTGGAGCAAAGGAGTACGGATGATGTTATAGCAAGCAGAATGCTGGGAATTTTCCTCCTTTTCCCCAAACATCTGAGCCTTAGCCATGGTCATTTTGCAGCAGGCTGTGTCTCAGCCAGGACTGGCAAGTAACATATCACTCTACATGTTACAGCTAAGAAAAGTAAATGGCCTCTCATAAAGAGCTAGAACTAATGCAGACAAAACGATATCGCAAGACTTGAGCTGCAAATAAAGAGACAAGTTTGTGTTTTACAAAAATGTATAATTTACCAGGCATTTCATTATGCTGTATAAAAAGGCAAAAATGATAATTGAAAATAAATGTGGCTGCCTAGCTACAGTATATGCTGCCAGCGTTACTGGAAATAGAAGTGCTTTCTTGCTGAAGAGAGTTAAAATTTTCATACAACTTCTGTCTGCAGACTTGTGTAATGTATCTTGTTAAATTTGTTTCAGTTTGGGTATTTGTTACAGAGAAGCAGGCAAAATGTGAGGCTCTGTCTGTGTATTTTTATATCTAGAGGGTTGTACAATTATATTAATTATTAACAGCGTCTTCTGCAGATGCACACATCTGTGGAGTCTGAGGCAGGATTCATGTTGCTGAGTTTATTCCAGAGTGGGAAAAGTACATCAGTTGCCTTCAAGGTTGCCAGAGATATTCCATAGCACTCCTGTCTTCCAAGGAACACGGTTACAAATATAGATAAAGCAAAGTAATGTTGTTGGGTTATTTTGCCCTGAAGCAAAGGGAACTCTGAATTGCCATTTTTCTTCAATACATGGGGCTACTTGGGGATACTGAGAATTAGTGGAAGAGGAGAACACAGGTCTAGGAATTGTCACTGCTTCTGCCCTGAAAGCTTCTTTCTGGCCCCCTCATTCTCTGGCAAGAGGAAGTTGCCACAAATGTGGTGTCCCTCTGGGTCTGAATGTGAGCCTTCCTGCAGCAGCCCCAGTGCTCTGCACACCCAACATGGAAAAACCTTCCCAAGGAAGCTTTGGAGCAAAAAACCCCTCCTCTGGATTGAGATTTTTTCCTCCAAGCTCTTCAATTTTTCAACAGAGAGAGCTGTAAATGGCTCTAGGCTCAATTCTTCCCAGGCTCTGCTCATGCCCCACAGCAACAAAATGCTGTGCAGGTTATCCAAGTTACAAGTGAAACTACTGAGTTTCCATTAGCTGTGGAATTAAGCTAAAAAAGAAAAGGTGAGAGGTCTTCCCTTGGCTGAAAGATCTGGACACCATTGAGATAGCTTTAGAGGCCAGGGAGGCAGGGGCAGGGAAACAGCAAATGGGATGAGTTCCTTGTTGGAACTCCCACTCCACAGATCCCTCACTAGGGTGGATGGGATGGCAACAGAGTGGACAGGTACTGGGAAAAGAATTCATCAGCAGGAAGGTTATACTTTCATGTGTGTGTTTAAATCCACTGTTTAAAATTATCTTATTTTTCATTCTTTATTTCCATTTTTTATCTGTAGACTCAGCTGGGCTGCATTGTTCAGAATGGTGGTTGTGTTTGGATGGGTCAGGCCCTGTGAATTTGCTTGGCCTTTAAGCAAAAAAACTCATAATGAATAATGAAAGAAAGGAAAATAATGCCTGAGACAGAATGACTCTAAAAATGATTAATATCTATTCTTTCCCTCAAAATTTGCCTCCAGACTCTTCCCTCTTCAAAATAGCTTGCCATTAGCAGTTGAACTTTCAATAGTCAGTACTTTGATGGAACTGGTGCTCTGAAGCCATAATTATTATTATTATTATTATTATTATTATTATTATTATTATTATTATTACTACTACTACTATGGAATCAAGGTTTATTTTGATAAGTTCAAAGCCCTGGATGAATATAGAAAGACCCAAGTTCTGCTCTCCACCACATCTAGCTGGCTCAAACTGGCCACTTGAAACACAGCAATGTTTGCCAGGCAGATACTGAAATTCTTATGACCATGGATGTGTAAACACCAGTGTCCATTCCCATCCAGTAACTGCTGACAGGAAAGCTGGTCCTCTGCATAGCAGCACCAAGGGGATTTGCAATTATGAAGGAATGGGATATATCAGGGATGCAACTGCCTGCCACTAAGTAGCTCAGCGACTCCCAGGGGCCTCCACTCAGGCTCCCACCACCTCCTCTCAGGCAGGAGATTTTCTTGCTTCAAAGGCTTTTATTAAAAACCAGTTCAGGTAAATGCTGACAATAAGCAAGCAAACCTGTTGAGCCTCGAGTCCACAACTTGCCAGGCAACAGGATGCTTCTCTGTGACATTTAAGAGTACTAACACCTGAAGAAAATATTGCATGTTTTACCCTTTCTGCTTTAAATAACACAAAAAAGTGCTGCTCTTGCAATTGCATTTAGGGGCATTTTGAACAGGCTGTCCCCACCTTTGTCCCCAGAATCTAAGGACTCCCAACTGCTCCCATTAAAGAAAACCTTCTCCATCAGTGCCCTGGCCAGGACTTTGAAATAACCCAGAGCAGCTTTATCTACCCCAAAAGCAGATCCACACCAGAATTTAGGGTGTGCTGAGTCAGGGCTCCTAGCAGGGTGTGGATGTGGAGCAATTACAGCCAATGAGCTCCAGGGAGTTAATCAGTGTGTTATCCCAAACACCGGTGTGCATGGTTTTAGCTTCAGCTTGCTCCAGGTGCAGGCACTTTTACTGTGTACTACTCCATGTTCCCTAAGAGCAGCTCCCTCCAGCTCCCTGGGCTACCCTGAGCTTCAGGTAAGTCTTTCAGTTATTTCTAAAGTTTTACAGCTTTGTAGTATGACAATGCTCCTGTTTCTTTTGAGGTGATGAGCAGAGAAAATTTGATGGTTGTAGGACCTGAAGTTGCTCCTTTCTGTGGCAGTTGTAAGGTGCAGTCGATTTACATCAAGATTGCTGCTTGATGTGAAAGGTGATGATTTTGTCTTTCTATGGTGAAATCCTAATTTTTTTTTTTCTCTTTTAAGCCCTCTCTCCATCTATGTTTACTCCCAGTTCTGTGGTTCTGCTTTGTTGACACGTTTAGCCTTTAGACAGCTGCATACATGTATTGCTCCCCTTGCAAGCCTTCCCTTAGCTGGTTGTCTGTGGAGAGCAGCAGGATTTTATGGGACTTGGTACTTCTTAAGTCAGACTTCTTTGATTTTCTGTCAAAATAGCAGATGATTATTTTGTTGGTAATGGTCAGACGTGCCAGTTCCATGAGCATTATGGTCTTTGCCGTGTGTGAAGTCAGAATTGTTATGGCCTTTAGTCAGGCAGTGCTCCTACTGAGTGTAGGGATTTTACCCCTGGTTAAAACAGGGATTGCCCCAAGCTTCCACTTCATCCCCCTCCTGGTCTTAGAGGAGGGTTGGGAGAACAAGAGGTGCATCTTTTTTCTCAGCTGCCAGACGTCCAGAGAGCCTGGGCAGTGTTAACGAGGCACAGCTGGGCCTCCTTTAAACACTTAAGGCTAAAGGGTGAAGCAATGAGGAGCTTCCAGAACCTTCTGGGCTTTTCCAATCAGGCTGCAGATTAATTAATTATCTCTGCCTGTGCTAGAGGTGGAGGGAGGCCTTTGAATATCTGCCAGGGGATAAAGCTCCTTTTGCTGCCCTCTAAAAGCTGGCAGCCTCAGCTGAAATGGGTGAACCTGTGTCATGTGCTCCATTTTGGGGACTTTAATGGCTCAGGGGAGGAGGTTTTATTTGGCAAACTCCCCTGATTCCAGGGGGTTCACCTGCAGCGTGTGGAAGGCTGGGTTTTAAGCCATCTAAATGCATTTGTGTGTTACCTGCAGAGATAATTGAATGTATATGCACATCCCCAACAGAACACCTGTGCTGCCTCCCTGGCATGCATAAGTATTCCCTGCATGCCTGTGTGTTCTCTGCAAGCTACACTACACATTAATGAGACAATCCATATATTGCATTAGGACAGACCCTATGCAGACAATGCTCCAGGTACTGATTTTTTTTTTGTGTAAATTCTGAAATATGGCTGATATGGTCCACTGCAAAATGAACCTATATTGGAAATGGCAAAATTGTAATGTAAAATATACTGGGGTCAGTGGGGTGTGATGTTTTTTGCATACATTTTTTCTCCCTTGACCCATGCCATTCTCCTGCATATCGGGGGAAAAAAGCTTCATCTCACACAGAAATGTGATGTCCTTTACTGCCAGAGGCTGTTGCTGTTTTAAATGAGGAAAAAGCACAATGCATGAAGAAGGAAAATTAAAGCATATTCATTTTGGAAATTAGATACGGTGTCAGGAGACTCTCTGGAAATAGCATGGTTTGAATGGAGTACCAGACTACAAGACAGTTCACTGAACTTTTGACCACTATTTATACTATGGGAGCTTTTGAAATGGGAAGACAGCGAAGTATTTTATAGCTGTTTAATAGTGGATTGTGGTTTTTACTAGACATTTATCTTCCCTCTGAGTGTATATAAGATAAGTAAACATTATGTACTGTAATTGCGTTGTGTTGGAAGCACTTTAATTTAGGGCTGCTTTATGTTCCCTGTTTGTGGCACATCTCATCCCCAGTCACTGTGAGGGGGTGCAGGTGCCACCTGACTCCATCCCAGGATCCAACACGTAGCTGAGCCTGCTCCTGGGATCTAAGTGATGCTTTTGCTGTTTGTAATGGGCAAACAATTTTAAAGCAGAGGTGATTGTGGCCCTGGACTGTTTGGGAATCTCGGGTAACTTCTAGCTCCAGGCCTTACTTAATTTTCCTCTCATTTCTGTATAGTGAAACTAATTTTAACCACCTCTATGGCTTCAGTCTCTCTTTAGCATTCCAAGTGCAGGGAGCAATGCACCCTTCCAGGGCTGGCAGCTCTCTCATTACAATTGTAAGGATCTATCACCAGGCAGACATGCATGAATGAAGCACTGTTTGCAAAACCAAAAATGTGTTTGGGGTATTTTTAGGTCCTATTAACTTGGGCCGTTGGTTCAAGGAACTAATATGGAAAGATCAGAATTTTGGTGTAATTTGAGAAAACGTGGTAGCAGTGTAGTCAAGACTTGACTTTCCCTTCTCCCTTTACTTTCCATCTACATAAATTTTTAGCTTCAGCTGGCCTGGGGAGTGTTGCATGGTGGCTATGGGTCTTGAGGACCAATCAATTGAGAGGGAAGTGCTCTGGAAAAGGAGCTGCCACTGCCAAACCAGCCACCTCCTGGAGCTGAGGACTGAATGGAGTCATGCTGTACTGGGATTGGTGCATGTGGTGCTGTTNTTTGTGGTTTTTTTTTTTTTGTGTTTTTTTTTTTTTTTTTTTTTTTTTTTTTTTTTTTTTTTTTTTTTTTTTTTTTTTTGTTTTGTTTTGTTTTGTTTTTTTCCTCTTAGAGACAATTATAAAACAGATCTTAGTGCTTAATACTAAGAGGCAAGCCACAAAGCCTTTTTTTCCTTTTATCTTTTTATAGTATAATTTTAGGGGAAGTTTAGGCTGATGGACCATCCATTGCATAGTCCCTTTGTCTTTTGTCAGTTAGCCTTTCATATCATTTAGCCTATGTGGGAAGGAAAAAAAAGAGATTTTTTTTTCCTTCTGCTATGGAAGATGCTTTTCTTCCTTGGACCAGAAGCTCCTCTCCTCTCACTAGCCAGTAACAACCCTTCTGTTCATCCTTATGTCAAAGCCACACTACCGAGCTAATAGAGATCGCTGACAATTAGAGATGAGCTGAAATGATTTGGCAAGCTCCGGGTGCCTGCGAACCTGAGGGTGTTCTCAGATCCCTCGGAGCCCGGCGGGTACGTTGCCAGCCGCGCGCTTCCCACGGCCCCTCTCCTCGTGGGGAGAGCAGTTGGGATGCTGAGTCCAGCTGGGCCTGGAGGTTGGAGAAGAGTGCGAGGGGGAGTCTATCAGATTCATCTCTTCCCTGCTGGGAGATGCAGCTCTTCCCTGCTTCCCTTCCTGGCTGCTCTTTGTTGCTTCTTCTTGCCAAGATGTCCCAGGCACTGTCAGGTCTCTTCTCCTGTGGGAGATGGATGTGACAGTATCCCAGGATGACTCTATCTTTTCCTCAGGAGTATCTTGATGGGTCACAGCTGGAGAGACAGTGTCCCTGGAACACGCAACAGACACAATGCATGGGATAGTGTTTTAAAAGGAATGCAAATTCCCTATCAGTGCACACCTCCTCAGGTGTTGGGTTTGTTGCCTCCGTTTGTAACGGCTATTCATTTCACTTTATTTTTCCCTAGATTTAGAGTATTTCTGTTTTGTGTATTCTTGTTGCCCAAGACAATATAATGGAATACCTTGAGGTCCTATTTATGCCAGAACTTTATAGGACAAGTGGTAATTTTAGATGTTTTCCTTACTCTTTATTCAATGTGGGACTACATAAAACCTAACTTGAAACAATACCCCAAGCAATCACTGGTGAAAAAGTAAATATCCCAAACAAATGTCTCAAAGTTAGGTTTGTCATGAGGTGGTCTATCCATGGAAAAGATGGTTGGTTGATGGCTGAGCCATGATCAGCATCTTGGCATCTCTAGCATGGTTTCCACCCTGAAAGACTGACTTTACCTTTTCTGCTCGTCCTGACTAGCTATTTGTGGGAGTGTGGAGAGAAGCTGCTTCCCCAGCCTCATTAGGGAGCTGTGCTGCAGGAAAATTGCTTAGGGAATTTTTGTACATCATTTGAATCCCGTGAAACTGAAATGAAGAGGTGTATTTTCATTATTTTATTTCACTTCTCTTAAGGCTCCAGAGTCTCTTTCACCATAGTGTGGAAATTTATACCTCAGTGTTTCTGTCTGCCAAGTGTGTCTGATATTTGTGGAGGACTTTGGAAGTGTCTTAGCCTTCACTCCAGCAAAACTTTTAATCTGCACTGTGTGTCTATTAAACAGGAGTGGTAAAGTGCAACAGGTGGCCAAAACCTAGAAATTAGCAAATTTCAATTTGCATTTTGGAGGCGTATGAAATACATCTGTGTAGTCTCTAGAAACACAGAGAGGGACCATGCTGACAGATCTTTATCTTACATGTCTGCACATGCTTTTCTGAGGAAAAAAACACACAAAACCAGACCAGAGCCAAGGTGCAGAGGTAGTGAAACAGAAAAATGAGTGGTTTGGCCCCATTGTTTGCACCGCAGTCCGTGTGAACGCATTAGACACGAATTCCTTGTGCGTGAGGAGATAACAGATCTACATTAATTTCAGAGCTGATTACCGTTCTTTATTAATAGAAATGTAATGTGGTGCCAACGCCAAGCCCTGCCAGCCTTTCCTTTTTATCTCCTCTTTCAAACATAGACAGCACAGGAAGCCTGATCGGAGAATCCCCCAGTCCCTGTTTATTTCACAGCTTGTTAAGCTGAGGGACAGTAATGGCACTTTACCATGGCTGAGGTGTCCGCTAATACTGTAAATATCACCTGGAAATTTTTTTGGAGGCTGAAAATAGTTTCTGTGGAATAATGCTAATTTAATATAGTTTCATAAATTGAACAGAATTGAATGAGTGACAGTAGATTTGTGAATAATTTGCAAATTGAAGCAGTGATAAAATTTGTCAAACAATGTGTTTTCTATTAATAGTTTGCCCTGCTCCATGTACTGCTGAGCAGTCTTGGTTCTCTTGGTTTGGTTTTTTGTTTTTTTTTTTGTTGTTTTTTTTTTTTTAGGAAAAGATAGAATAATTTTTTTTATTATTTCTGTTATTTTTAAGCACTATCTTTTTTTCCCTTCCCTGTTCCAAGAGCCATTGTTTACTTTTGAAGTAGATGAAAGATGAATTCAGGTTACGTTCTGACATTACAATGAAATTGTCAATAGAAATCAATGCCTTGTCAGATGATGAGTTAGGGGCTGTAAGACAGCCTAACAGTGTCCCTATATCTTCAGGCTCCCTCATTGTGCTGCCCTCCTTGGGAGCCAGGCAACTGTACTGTTATGGAAAGGTGTTGTCATCGTTAAGGGGATAGTAATGGAGTTTAATAAACCTGGCAGCCAAGGCATGGAACCCTCATCCCGGTGCCAGTGTTATAAAGCAGCACGTTGTCTGTCAAACCTGGTGTTCCTATCTGCATTTATTGACCCTGGAGAGGTAATATAAACACAAGAGATGGAGGTCAAAGAGCTCACCTTCAGCTGCTACACATGGCCATCGATGCCTTGAAATACCAGCGTGTCAGCCCTGTCCTCCCAAAGACCTCGGAACGCTGAGCCACGGCTGCTTCCTAATGCTTGCACGGGAACGGCCGGGGGGAATGCCAGCATTGGAGACGTGGTGTCCCCACCCTAGAAGGCTCTGGTGTCCCTTGCTGGTGGGGTTTGAGCTCTGCCCGGGGCATTCCTGCCTGATGGAGCAAGGATGTAGCCACACTCCTGCCTTAGGCCATCTGGGCCGTTTGCAGCCTGTTCATTCGGGGCAGCTCGGAGCTGTCCTCTCCAGGTGTGCCTTTGAACTGGGGGGCTGTGGGTGCTGCTGCCAGGAATGGGCAGAAAGTCATCTCTCTCTCCCCCCAAATTGCCCTCAAATCTGTCCAGATTGTAAATTCCAGATCCTTTCTGGAACAGAAGCTCCTTCAACTTAAACTAGTTCAGCCCCAGAAAGCAATACCCCTAAAGAAAAAATATTACTATTATTATTAAAATATAAGCCCCAAAACACACCCAAAGAACCTGATTTAGAACAAGATAACAGGAACAATTTATTCTCTCTTTCCATGGATTAGAGGGGTGGTACTTGGAGCAGCTTGTTAAACAGAAGTGCTTGGCCCCTGGCCTTGCACTGCTGTTTAATGATCCACTCTTCATGTGCCACCTCTCTAATCCATGGAGAGATAGGTACAAATTGTATCTATAATGTTATATTATTTAACAGTATAATGTATTATAAATCGTAGAATTGCATCCCTGCCTTGTAGTTGGTGAGATGTGTTGCATGAGAAATCCCCTAATTCAGTATAAAGTGGTTGCTCTTATGCATAACTACCTCTCTGGATCAAACCAATTCAGCCCAGAAGTGGTGAGGGGAAAGTTGAAGCTTTTTTTAATTAAAAAAAGCAAAAATATAACTTAGTATGTTTTTTTTTAGGCCCCTCATTGGGCTTATAGGCTCCTGCCCTCAAAGAGCTGTTCAACAGAGGGACTTCTCCCTGCAGCAGGAACTGCTCTGCAGCGTGTCCTGCCACTTCCAGAGAATTTTTCTCCTGCACACTGGTCTCTCTGCACAAGGACTGATCCTCACTTTTGGTGCTGGATCTGCCAGAGGGAAGGAAAAATGTCAGGGGCCCTTGATCAGCCTGTCCCTGCTGTGTCCCCAGTCCCTTTTGCAGTGCCTGTCTCAGTGGTGTTGGAGCACTCCTGCAGTAAAGTCCAAACTAAGACCCCTGTTTTATTCCCCCCCCTCCCCTTAAATCCAGTCTTGTCCTTGAATAGTGACCAGAAGCAACCATAGCTTCAAGGAAGACTTGAAAGTATCAAAAATATCCTCATTATGTAACACATCAGTAAAAGAAGTATTTTTTACTGACCCTGATAGTGATCCTCTCATGTCCTAAAGCAGTTTGAGTGATGGGCTGTCTGGTTCATCCCGTGAAGTTGCAACTAACAGATGTCTCTTCCCCCTCCCCAATAAATAACTAACCTTTCTTAAATAAATAATAAATAAACCCTGGAGCTGTTCTAGACAAACTATGCTTAATTAAAGCCAGTGATACTAAAACAAGTTACCTCTCTTTTCAATTAGAAAATGTACTTGTGGCATAAAAAAGAAAATTTAGCAGTACTAGATTGTCTAAATTCATGATAGGGATGGGCCTTAATGAAGGCAAAGGAAAAAAAGGCTTTGAGTTTTAGCTAAACTTGGCTCTGAGATTGAGTGCTGTGATGGGTCCTACCAGGGTAGGTCTTGACCTCACTGGACAAGATCCTTTTGGTCTTGTTCCAAAAGTAATGGAGACCAGCAGTCAGACAGGTATCCAAACTCTTCAGGCCTCTTGGAAGCAAGAAGTCTGGAAACATCATGAGAGTAGCAATTGTTATTATTTGTTTTCCTCTCTGCTGAGTTTGGGCAAATCTGTAAATATATGTAATATTTATTTTGCCTTTCCTGTGGTATTTCACCTGTGAGAAAAAATGTCAGGCTTAAAACTAAGAAAAGGAAATAAACTTTGTAGACCTTTTAATGACTTAAGCCAGTGCAAATTTGCATTGGGGCTGGGGGGAACGAGTCAGTCTCATTTGAGGAGGAAGTGATGTGGGGTTAATTTCTGAATCAAAGCACACATCAGCCATCCCCATCTCCTCCAGCACTCACAGGACAGCCTGAATTACTGACTCAGAAAAGTTCCTTCATGTCCTGTGATGCCTTATTTAAGAAGGCAAATATTTCTTCTGTCCTTGAAGGGAAGGTGGGGAGGTGGATGCTTGGTTCTCTTAGGTTTTCTGAAAAACAGAAAGCACTGAACTGTTTATGTTCGAAGTTTGTTTGGCTTGGCAAATAGGAAGTAGTGAGAACCTAGAAGATGATACTTTTTATTTTTTAAACGAGGCAAGTGCTTCACTCTGAATCTGAAACTTGAATGAAGTGGGGGATGTACAGAATCAATGCTCATCCCTGCAGGAGGCCTAAAATCTTGATGTGCTACCTCTTTCTGCTTTTGTCTTTTGCCTTTGAATTTATTTTTCTGAGGTGCAAAGGTGCCACCAAAACTCAGAGTGATGTTTTCCAATTTTTTTTTTTTTTTTTTTTTTTTTTTTTTTTTTTTTTTTTTTTTTAAATGGTGAAGCCATTGGAATAATGACAATACTTCTCAGGGCAATTAGACAAGACTGTTTTTCACCCACGTTGTTATATTTGTCTGTGGTACCCGAGTTTCCTTCCTGCTCGAGTTGTTTTGCTTTTGCTGTTTGAATTGTGTACAAAAGGAACGCTTTTATTACTTACCTCCTCTTTCTAGTCAGTTTTACCTGCTTTTACATGTGAAAGCCTGGGGGTGGGAAACAAGGAAAAAAATAATTCTTACTGTTTTCCCTCTGAAAGGCCCAAATAATTATGTGAAGTGGGGCAGAGCATTTTTCTCTCCTGTGATGGGCTGCAGTCCCCACTCCCCTCCCAAACCTCTGTGGGCCCTGGGGCACAGGATTTTCTTCCCCAGGGCGGTCAGGGATTCCTGTCCTCCCCACCAGTGCCCCTAGACAGATCATGGTCTGCCTGGCAGAGTGGAGATGGGGAGAGAAGAGTGGGATGAACAGAAAAAAGAAGGGAGGGGGTGGGGAAAATGCTTCTTCTTGGCGAGCTTTAATCGGTGCTCACCTCATACATTTGTAAAAATGACTGCCTAAGAGGTGAAAAAATCTATTTCTCCAGCAGCATGCACTTACTCTTAAATCAATCCAACGCAGTAGGGCACTTATTTTTTTTTTTCCTCCTGACTTTTCTATTTATTTGCTTTATATGACAACAAAGTTGCCTTTTCGTGGACCAAAGCGAGCAGCAGAGTGCTTTGCCTCCCTCCTTTCCCCCCGCTGTGGGATTATTGGAAGTAGGGTGTGAACGCCCATTCATTTTGTGGAGTGTTTTTATGTGCCTGTCTGCATAAAAATAGGATGTAATGATGTTGAAGATTAAAGGTATGGTCAGAAACTTTTTTAATATGGTATGAAATACTTGCACTGGGAGCAGCTCCTTCCGACCCTCCAGGACCTCCATACTGAACATACAATAGCAATAAATCCTGGAGCAGATTAAGCAATTTCCCCACAGTAAAGTGTCTATTGGAGTTTCCAATAACCCAGAGTAGCCTGAAACATTTGGATATTCCAGTCTGTATCCCATCTGTATGTAGAAAGTTGATGGCAGGGCAGCATCCTGAACTTTGACTCCTTGTAAAAGTTTAAATTGCTGCCCTGCTGAGCTGAGTGAATGCTAATTACTTTGTCTCTTACAATACATCCAGACTAGTTATTTAAAAAAAATAAAAAAAAATCCCTGAAGACACAGCTTTTGCATGCCAAATATATTGCACTCAACAAAACACAGGGAACAGTGGGCCTGTTTGCATACAGCCAATGGCATTGTGAATTTGCTGGGTTTAGTAGCCTTTAAGAATAATTTCAGTTTTTCACTGCTCATGCGAAAATTGTCAAAGCCTAGCAGTGCCTGCCTGAGCACTGCCCTGATGGCAGCTGGGATGCACAGAATTCATGCAGGAGCACCTTGGAGCGTGTCCCCAAAACTAAGATGGTCTTGAGACAATTTATTTATGTCTGAATTAAGCAGGGTTTCTTGCAAGCAATTAGGAGCCTTTTCCAGGCTGGTCCCAGGGCAGGCATTAGAGGTACAGTCAAAATAAGGCCAAAGCTGTAACCCATGGAAGCAGAGTCCAGCAGGCTCTGTCTTCCTGGAGATGCTCAAAATCTTTGATGCTGCATTGCCAGAGTCTAATAATTGTTAACAGTTCTTTAATAACAATATTAATTGCTGGGAAAGCCGAAGTTCACTGATGATTTTTTGGTTCCTTTCAGCAATCATTAAGCACAATTAGAAGATCAGACCTGATGAGCTCCTGGCAGTGATGTTGTTTGTAAGGGCCGCTCCTCACGTCATGGCTGCAGAGCAAGGAGCTGAGGGCAAGAGGGGCTGTTTGTGGGGTTCAGGCTACAGGCGTGGCATCAGGGGATCCTGAAGGGAAAGAGAAAATGTCCCAAAAAGAAAAAAAATTGAAATATAATGGAGCTTATGAGTAGGGATGGACAAATCACGCTAGAAAGTGAGAATCTAAGCAAAGGTTAGACCCTCTATTATCTAGACCTTGCCAATTCCAGGGCTGTCAGTCTGTAAGCTCACACAAAAAGCTGCTTGTTGGTTACTTGGGCTTTGCACCACACCAAACTCAATGCCCTAAAACTTAATCTTGAGATGTGGTGGAGAGCATGGGGCTTGTTGTCCCATTTGTTCCGTCCTGGATTAGAAAGTGGTGTCATATTGTGGGTTTTTTTTCCCTCATATGTAAAGAGAAAACTCGTTTATTTTCAGCCAAGGGTAAGCTTGTCCTACACAATGGTGACAACTGGGGTTTATCTGTCACCCAAGAGTGCTGGGGACATGAACATTTGGGGAGGAACTGTGCTTTTCTGGCTATGATAAATAATTTTAATAGAATATGGTATCCCAGACCCTGGGCTGTGAAAGCTGCATGGCTCACACTAATCTGAAATGTTGCATCCAAGTCCTACTCCCTTGTCCCTTTCCAGGGACAGCCCCGAAAATACTGATGTGCTGATGTGTCCCGGCTGCAGGGAATTAAGGCAAATGTAGGGAACCAGCACTGGGATGTCCTGGGCTGGAGGGTGTTCATACACCAGGTGATGCTGTGTGGCCCCCTCAAAGACCCTTGGAAATCCCCCTTGCCCTGATTTTGGAGCAGCTGAGTCTTTATGTTGCCCTGTGCCCCTCCCATGATCGGGTGAGGGGATGGGTAAATGTGCTGCTAGCACTGCACATGGGGCTAAGGGAGTATTTTGGAAATAGGTTAAATGAAAGGCATTCCTAACATGCTACCCACCAAATGTCCCGATGAAAAGGAATTTCTTTTATGGAGGTGAACAACC
Organism: Aegithalos caudatus; assembly: GCA_013389925.1. Taxonomy (NCBI): domain Eukaryota; kingdom Metazoa; phylum Chordata; class Aves; order Passeriformes; family Aegithalidae; genus Aegithalos; species Aegithalos caudatus. The sequence continues at coordinate 545,801 of WEIU01001089.1, read as the reverse complement.
TGCAAATAATTAATTGAGGAAAATAGGGGCAGGGGGGAAGGGGCAGAATTAAAGAATTTCATAATATTTCAGACTTGGAAAACGTGTCACCAAATCAACAAACAGAGCATTCATTAGGAGAAATTTGCTTAATTTCAGACCAGGGATGTGGAAGTGCCGTGAGAGTTGTTCTGAGGGAATTTTTAGCCCAATCAGAAATGAGAGAATACCACAATTATTATGGGAGTCTGTTCTTCTGAGAATGCCAACCCAGTTTTGCAGACCCAAGAGGTCTGAACAATCTTAAATCAGGTCTGGCTGCACAGCTCTTCCTCTCGCCACTGTCTGTGCCGAGCCAGACGTGAGGCTGCTCGTTACTGTTTTCAAACCAGTGTCATGTTTAACCTCCGAGACTCTCCTGAGCTCAAAGTGGAGAAGTTTGTTTATCAGGGCTATCTACTCAGATCTTCCTTGCAAGTAGAGGCTGACTCCAGAAAGTTGGCTGGATTTGCTGATTCTCACAAGGGGAAGGGCTGTGTGGTTTGGGAGTGTTGTGCGCTGAGAGGACTCGGCGCTGCCTGGTCTGCAATTTAGCTGATTACAGATGTGCAAAGTGCACATCTGGGTGTTATGTTAAGAGCCTTGATGAAAATCATCAGACTGCAGGCTGCAGCCCCTCCCTGGAGGTGCCTGCAAAAGGTCACCCTCCAGCTTTTCCCACTGGTGAGCAGTCCCAAATCCCCAGCTGGAAAAGGCTGTTTTGGATGCCTCGTTGTCCAGAAGCCACTGCAGGAGGATGTGCAGGCCCTGATTGCTTGTCACCAGGGCTGATTCAGTGGGGTACCCACAGCACAGGCAGTGGCGTGGTGGTACTGGAATTAACGACTCAGTGTTTTAGATTACTCCCTGGATTTATTACCCTCTGGGAAAAGAAGTTATTTCTAGACTCTCTGCCAACCCTCAATTTCTAGTAAATGAGAATATACTTGTTCTGGGACTTAGGATGCTTTATGAAAGGAGAGGGGGAGAAAAAAATGAAGAAGGGAAAATGATTTTGATCTGAGACAGAAATTCAGACAAAGGATTACCCGTGTTGTTTGAACAGACAGTGCATAAACATTACCTTATATTAGAAGGAACAGAGACTCGCAACATCCAGGAAACTACTTTATTCACAAAATAAAACTAGGCCCATTTCTGCTTATTCAAATACCACCCACAACTTTCTGGGGAAAGATCATATGCAGAGCATATTTGGAAACATTATTAGGAATGCATAAAGTACAGTATTAGTCAATTTTATATGCTCAGTTGCATGAAATCTGTGTGTTTAAAAAATATAATAATTTGCATTTCATGGCTTTTGATAACCTCAGGAGTGCACTTGAAATTCAGCACATGCCCACAGCACCTCCCAGCTCACCCCATTTTTAACTGAAGACCAATGGTTTCTATTAAGGGATCAGGCAGGGACTCTGACAAGCCAGTCAATAACTATGTGAGGTTACTTCATTAATGCTATAATGGCTGATAGAGTGAGAGGCAAAAAACAGGTTCCTGACAGCAGCAAATGAAAATGATAGAGATTCCTGAAGCAACGCGCCTTTCCTTTGTCATTGTCTTTTGCTTGGCTTATTCAAAATGTGGCATTTATGTATTCAGCCTTGATGAATGTTGCAGGCTTTAAGTACTTTTTCCATCTCTAATGCAGTGCCGATTGCACATTGTTCTTTCTTTCTCTCCCTCTCTTTTTTCCCCCCCTTTTTTTTTTTTTTCCCCTCCTATAACCTCTGCTGTCAAGGGATTGCAGGCTGAAGGGTTGCAGGCTCTGGCTAAATGGCTTTTTTGCTGTAAACGGTGAGGGTGACGGGACGATGGATCATGAGCACCGCCGGGGTCACTCAGCGAGTGGGTGGCGGCGGCTGGAGCTGCAGAGAGAGGTGCTTCAGGAGACCCAGTCCTGCAGGGAGCACGGCTGCAGCCATGAGAAGGCAGCACCCCACCTCCCCAGGTGTTACTGGGGGGATTTAGGGCACCCCACTGGTGGTTTGGGAAGCTCGTTGCACAAGGGCCTTGCAATTTCCCTTTTGAGGGATGGTTCTTCCCCAGGATGAGCAAAAACTCCATCCCTGGCATTCCAAATTTGGGTTTCCTCTCTGCTGGCTGTTCTGAGGTGGTCCCTGAAGGGGTGTCACATTTCTGCCATTCCCCCAGACCAGAGTCATGTGTGGAATTTGAACATCAGGATAAGGGGCCTGGATAATTGAGCTTCTTTAAAGGTTTGTAAGTATTGCATATAAATGCCCAAATTGAAGTTGGAAACATGATAGAGATTCTTACAGTTTGCTTTCACTCCTATTTCCTTTCATTTAACTATTTACAGTATTGCACATTTGATTTTTGGCTGCAAGTCCTTTCTGGGAACTGTTTTTCTTTAGGCCACACAGACCAGAGGGTCAAGGCAAGGCTGGCCCAGTGCTGGCCCCTTGCAGAACCCGACACCTTCAAGTTTGTGCTGTGGAAAAAAGCTGCTCATTTATCATTGACCAGTCTTAAAAGACAGTGCTAAAGGTGAAATAGGACTCCTCATAGTTGTTGAAGTTGCCATATGATGACTTAAAAAAAATGTTCTTTTTTAAAATCGTTCCCTTCTCCTAATTATTGCTGATATCTCAGCCATGTGTTGAGTATTTTTGTCCAAAACAATCTATTCCTTTCATAGTGTGTTTGTGCACACCTGCTAAATACCTTCCCATCCTCTGGTTTTCTATTCCAAGGCAATTCTTTATGTGCCTAAACCCCAGTTTGTTTCAAGCCAGCTTCTGAAGATGCTGAGGCTTAATTCAGCACAGTGTTTAGGCATGTGCTTATCTTTAAATAGTCCCCCAGCAGTCACGTTGCAGAGGCAATATTAGACACATGCCTAACTCTCTGCTGACTGGAGCCTAAAAGGCCTAAATATCCAAATAATTAGATTAATTTGTGGCTTGATAGTGGAAGACTTTTGGCCTAGGAAATGAGAATGCAAAAAGTATGTAAAGCAGTTGCAGATGTGTATTTCCCAGCGAACTTGGAAGAGACCGCGAGGCAAAATGTTGATACTGGGTGTGCAAGAATGTCTGAACATTAAAGTGCTTTAAGCTTCTTTAAGAAGTAGCTTGGGCACGAACCAAAGCTTGGGTTTAAATTGTTTCCGCAGCAGAAGCAGAGAGGCTCAGAGCTTGCATTATTTATTTTTTTAAGGCATTGGTAACTTCAGGGATTTTCCCATGTTTAGGGTTTAACGAGGAGGGGGCCAACTGTGCTGTGGTTAATGACATAAGCATTAAAATAGAAGGATGAGGGAGATCCGGACTTGCAAACCTCTTTGGGGATTTTGGGCCAGCCAAATAACCCCCTCAGCAAAGAGGGTGGGCTGCTGCTTTCTCTAGCTGGTTCTCTATGAGCTTCTGGCAAGTGTTGCTGCTCACTGCAGGAAGGGTCTCCAAGAGATCCATGCCCAGTCTGGGCATTGCTCTGATAACGACTTAAAATCACCCAGATACGGAGGAAAGGCCCAAGCTGCTCATTTCCAGTGGCACAAGAAGATCTGTTGGAGACCTGGGGCATGGAGAAGGGCACTGGTGTTTATAGCAGGGGTGGTCATGCAAAGTACATTTGCCTGTCTCTCTCTGTAGGCTGGAATGGTAAGCCTAGTTTGGAAACATAACTCTTTTCAAGGTGTGTGGTTTAACAAGTCATGAAACCTCTCTTGAGGTGGATAAGTCTGTATTTATTCATATATTGCAAAGTGATTTTCTATTTTAACTAGCCATGCTAGGAGTATTTTCCACTTATTTGTAAAAACAAAACTCTGGAAACCAACAGTTTATTTCAAGGAGGAGCAACTCTCTCAGGGCTTTTGGGGTTACCTGCAAAAGGTTTGAAGTGGCCCCAATTTCCAGCCAAATACTCATTCAGTTGCTGAACACACTCTGTGTGTGTAAACTGATGTCATTCTGTGCCCTGTGGGACTTCAGGACACTTCCCAACGGGGTGATCTCACACGCTGTCCATGGTTTGGCTCAGCCTGTAGTTGGTTTAGTACCTCCCTGTTGGTCTTCACACAACTCATTTCTCAGTCTGCCTTCAGCCTTAAATTATTCCAGCTTCTTCCAAGCACTCAGCACCTCACTTCCTCAGCCTGTTTCCCAGATGGGAAAGGCTGTGATCCCTCCTGGTGCAACCAGAGCAGGCTTGGCCTGTCCCCAGAACTGCAAATACTGGAGCTGTGGCAATTCCTTCAGACTCAAGCGTCCAAGGCTCCCTGCTGTGGAGCTGAGGCTGAGGAGTGTCCCTGGATGAAAGCTGCTTTCCAGGAGAGGATTTGCTCAAAGGGTGGTTGCTCAGCAAAGCTTGCCCTCCGTTAGGATAAACCCTCCTGGAGAGGCAGCTCTGGGAGTTGCAATTTGCACCTCTCTGCACAGACAGATGTGTGAATTGAGTGAGGAAGCTGCCAGGCTTTGCTTCCTCCTTGGGAATCCACCAGGATTGTTTTCCACTGGGCAACGAGGAGAAAGGGACACTCATTTTGCTAACACTTATTTGCTGTCCTTGCCCAGATTGTTTTTGTGGGCCCTGACAATCTGGGAAGTGGGTTTGTGGGTGATCCAGCACCTCCTGCCCTGCTCCTGTAGGATGGACGGCATCACTGGGCTGGACTAAAGGTGGGAGAAGTGGTGGGCCTGGGTGACAAACCTCATTTGTCTGCCTTCACTCCTTAAAATTACTGACAGTCCTTTACTGTTTCAACTGATATTTGCATTCAAAATCCTGCTTTTTAAAAGGTAGTAAAAATTCACAAGTTAACACTAACCCAGTGTGGTTTTATGTGAAGAGCTGTGTGGTGGCAGAGTCAAGTTTTCTTTTTTTTTTTTTAAGTTGTGAAATTGCTCAGGAGTAACTGGAAAATGTATTTTCCAACAGGAAACATTACACCCATCTTACCTTTTCACATTCACAGAATGCTCTGGGCACAAAGGAGGGCTTTTAATAAACTTAATGAATCCATCAATTAAAGGAAATTTATATGCTTTCCATGATCAGATTCTTATTTCAAGGCCAACCTCTATTCAACCCAGCCCAGTATCCCCTAGCAGATACAAATTTAAAATATAATATCAATTGTTACATGTGTATATTTTTTAAAAGTGGTATTAGGTAAAAGTCATCAATGCCTGTATTACACAAAGATAGAGATGTAATGAATGCTTTCACAGAAATAAGATTTTTAAGAGTCTCCTGCCAATTTGTCTGCATTTATCATTTGCTCTTTTAAACAAAAGTTAGAGAAATTATTGCTAGCAAACAAAAATCTATTTTAGACAAACACAGTATGTCCTCAAAGATCCAGTTTGTCGTGCTGATAGTCTCATTGGCTGTGATTTGTATATTAAAAAGATTTTAATTGCCCAGGTAAGTGCCTGCACCTGCTAAGACATTGAATATTAGAGCACTTTATTCTAATCTCTTATAATATAGGGCACACTTCACCCATAAAATTATTCTCTACACAATTATAGCTTGGTTTTGCTGAGGTAGAAAGTGCAACTTAACTGTTTGGTTTTTCTCATTATTATTAAAATCATGCAAATGAGGACCATTAGGTAACAGTTGTGTAGTTAACCACTCAATAGCCTGGTAACTGCTTTTCCTCCCCACTACAGACAATTACAGGGGTGGGGATGTGGTATCTTGTGGCTGTGCTGGGTGGGCAGTGGGCTCTGGGAGTGTGAGGAGCTTATGTGTAATATTGCCACCAGTTTTGTGCAAACTGCTGGGTTTTCTCATGCAGCCTATTTCCATTTAACTGGGAAATCTGTGATTTCAAAATGCAGAAATCTATTCTGAATGGAACAACTGGCACAAAGTTTGAAATTGTCTGTAAAAAACACATTTCTTGTGTTCTTTTGAATTAGTCAGAATGTTCTGGTTCAATAAATCAGAAGGTTTTGTTGCATTTCAGTATTTCTTTCATAATTAGGGATATATGCAAAGTAACAGTTCAGAACAACTTTTTCTTTGGCAATGAATAATTTACTTGCTCTGTTCCAATGAAATTTAATTTTAGGGTTTATTCTCACCAAAACACCATGGTTTAACTTTTGTTCTAAAGGAAATTCTATCAGAACATGCTGACCCCTGCATCAAGTTCCTATCCAACAAAATGGCATTTCCTGATGGAGAATGTTTTATCCCAGCTGCTTTGACCAGCTCTCACCTAGGTCCCCAAATCTCTAAACAAAACAAGGTTATTCATTGCTGTCCCTATTATTCCTTTATTGAAAGAATCCCATGCAGCTGAAAAGAGAAAAATCCCATGCTCTGAAGTCCAGGACACCCAGTAGCTGTTGACTGCAGCAGGAACACAACACAACTGGTCTGTGCTACGGACACTCCTTCAAATTAATCTCTGGAGTAACTCCAGGGCCTTCAGTGGAGTTGCTCCAGGAATAAATTTGACTCCCCAGCTTTCATCCAGGTGGGTTTATTTGGATATCACAAGGTAACTGTGTGGCCATAAATCCATAAAAGGATTTATGGTTCTTACAGGCAGCTCCTGCAGGTCCTGAGGTGAGATGCTGGAATTATCAGGGTGATTTATTTTTTTATTTTGTCATATGTGAAGGAGGAAATAAATAGTCATCATTTTATTTAGATGTGTAACCCAGAAATGTTGGTGCTGGATGCACAGGCAAAGGTGTTGGGGAGAGAAACCATAACCTCCTGGGTTCAGGGTGAGTTTCCACCCAAAGCTGGGCTTAGACTGAAGGCTCCTTTGCGATGTGAGAAGCTCACACAGCCATAAATGAAGGATCTGACATTGGAAGTAAATATCTTCAGACAGCTCCTTGCCAAAGTGGTGAAATCCATCCTCAGCAGACGTGGCTGCTTGGCTTCTTTAGGAGCAAAAAAATTCAAGATGTCTCCTGTAAGGAGTTTGGATAGACAGGAAAGCTTCTGGTGTATGCATAAGGAGAATTATCTGGGATGTTTTAAGTGGAAAGAGTAATGGGATGAAACTGAGCTAAGGAAAACTTCAAGCCATGGAAAAAATAATACAGGCTAGTGGTCTGTGGACTGGTCTCCTGAGAGATCTAGGAAAGCTATGCCACGCTGGCCAGTGAAAACCACAGTGGGAATAGACTAAAGAAAAATATTGTAGTTGTCAGCAGGATGGACAAGGTGTCCTGTGGGACTGTCAAAATGATTCAAGGAGCATTTGTTTTATGTTTTGTTTTCTAATTGGCCAAAACATATACAGCAGTCTCTCACAGGACTGTGCTGAGCCAAAACTCTGGCTGAAGTCAGATGAAGAATTTCTGAGCCTGCCCTGTTGGAAAATGGCCATGGGTGAAATTCTGGGAGGTACTACAGGCGAGAAATTCCCTCCAAAATGCTCATTTTGCTGTACATCCTCCCTGTAGGGGACATGTGTGTAATTAGCAATTGCTTCCAGTAAATGGCTCTCTGATCATGATGAAAATCCAATTTGGAGGAAATAGTTGTAAAAACCACCATTCATAGCTGGGCCCTCACTGGTAAGTGCCTGACTGGTGGAACACCTCTGCTTCCAACCAAGTGTGGTTGTATAAAGTCTTGGGTTTTGTCTGTCCCACGCCTCTGGCAGGGTGGTGGGGGAAGGAAGTGCCCTCTTCAACAAGGCTGATCTTCCACTCCATGACATCTCATGGCTTTTGTGCACCATGGCCATGTGGTGCCTGGAGGATGCAACCTCTGAAGAAACCTCTTAAAAACAGCTCTCATTCTGTTTTTCTTTTTCCTTGGAGTAATACTGTCTCTTGATGCACCGCTGATGTAAAGCCCTTATTGTTAGATCTCCCATGGGGGGATACTTCTTTGCTCTTGCCAGCTGGGTTGTCTGGGCCAGGCATAACTGAGGATGGAAATCTTTCTCTCATTTAGTCCATTCTTTTTGAGACTTTACTGCTTCTTCACACCAACAGTCCCTCCAGTGTCCCTGTGCTGCAAAGGATGGACGTTCACTGCTGTGCTGCTCATCAGTCTCTTGTCTTGTGTGTCACCAAGGGTACCTGTCCTTGTCCTGCTCCTTCCAGGGCCCTTGATGGTTGCACTCACACACAGGAGCAGCTCAGCACTCTTGTAATGCTGGAAAAGAAGGGTTTTGACCACCCTAAGAGCTAAAATTGCCGTGCTACTGAGTCTCCCAAAGTGAGGGGAATACACTTGGAAGTTCATACTGTTTTACTACTACTTTTATTATTATTTTCAACAAGATCATTATTCTGTGACCACATCCCTACCTGGTGAATCAAGTCTGCAGGCACAATAGCTCCCTCACAGGCTGTCTCCCCCTTGGTTCCTTTTCTAAATCATAACTATTGTAAATTGTGGAGAAATTCTATAAACAAAGGTGTTCAGATCTGAACTCATCAGGACAATGATGTGTTTATATAAACTGCTACTTGTGGTGAGGGGGTATATGACAAATTTTTATTGCTGGCAAAGGACATATTATTCAAATATATGTAGGGGAAATAAAATGAGCTTGATAAAATTAGGATGCCCCTAGCAATCAGAGTTTCACTTTAAAATAACAATAATAATTGAAGCACCATTCTGCTCACCTGCACAGCAATCAGTGCTGTACTCCTTTTGCCAATACCAAAAGTTTCTTATTTTGTGCAAGTGGTGTGTCTGTAGTGGGTGAGGAGTTATCCCAGCTCAGGGTGAGCTGCTTGGGAAGAGGCTGGAACATCCCGCCCTGCTGATGGATGGGCTGCCCTGTGCTAGGATCTGGCTCCGTGGGGCTGCCGCTTCCCAGCTTCGCCTGCTGACCTCGGTGCTTTTATCCAGAGTAACCACACGTGCATTTATCACACAACTTTATGAACAGTGAAGGTTTATTACGTTGCACTTAAACCTCGTTTAACCTTTTCTCAGGAAGCAATGCTCTAAAGTGGGATTGCAGGAGTTTGCAAAATTCCTCGAGCGCTTCCCGGGCAGGGTGTGCACAAGCTCCCCCCAAGAGAAAATGCAGGTACCAACCCCACATCTGTTGTCTTCATCGTTCTGCTGTGAGGAAAAATATTGCAGTCTAGGAAAGATTTATGGGAAGACATAATTTTTTTTTTTTCTAAATTAATCATTGGCTCAAAAATACACGTATCTCCCTCTTGTATGGTGGCACTTGCAGCCCCAATACCTCTCTGTGCAGGTGGCCTTGGGGCAGTCCTCAGGCCCAAAGACCTCCTGCAGCTGTCACACTGCTCAAAAAGCTCCAGTCCTGGAGGGAAAAGGGAGAAATAGAAAGCTAGGGCTGAGCAGTACAGAGAGCTTCCTGGCAGAAGCAGTGCCCCAGGGGAGCTAATGCAAATCCTGTCACTTGGGATGGTAGAAGCTTGAGTGAATGAAGTTCTGGCCTAAAGACAGCAGGGAAGCATCCTTCACAGGTGAGAAAGGGACTTGGGAGACTCCGAAGCTGGGTAGTCTTTTTCCAAGTGTACTTCCAATGATTTACATTTCTGTTCTGGACCAGCCCTTAGCTAGTAAAATGTTTGTGTCATTTGGAAGTGGAAAAACACAATGAAAAAATGTGAGGGATGATCAACAGCAGTTAGTGAAATTACAAAAATCTTAATTCTGGCAGAGGAAAAAAAAACTTTGCTTTTTGGTTTCTACAGAGCCAAAAACTATTATAAAATTAGCTTTGATCACCTCACACCTGATGTCCCCTCCACCTCCTTGGATGCCTTCTCTCATGGGAGTTGTAAACACAGAAGTTCCTGACCATTGTGGATGAAGACATTTCTTAGGAAGTCAAAGCCCCTCAAGAAGCAGCCAAAAATAAACACATCTTCCAAGTGGGTGGCAAATGTTGCCAGAGGTTGATAGGAATTTTCTGTAGGTCTGGGGATGAGCAGAGGAGTTCTAGGAATGGCTCTATTGAGGGTGCTTGGGTGCAGCTTGCAAGGCAACCTGACAACGAAATGAATAATTTACCTCATGGTACGACTGAGATGGGTTGCGTCTTCCCAAGTCAACTTAGAGGTAAGCAAGAATGTGCCATAACAGTGTGTTTTTGAACCACAGGATAGAGGCTTAATTGATTTGCTCTTTCGTCTTTGCAAAAGACAGCTGAATGTCAAAGGTCTTTCTTTTGTGAAGTACTGGAAAACCCGTTGTCAAACAACCTCTACTCATTTAATAATTTATCCCATTTTGTAAAAGAAAGGCAGCTGACACGCACTAAATCTAGTCCATGTTTAAATTACTGCATTGAACAATAATAAGAGGAATGAATAATCTAGTACATCTATTTAAAATTAAACATATATGAAACTGTTTTTCCAAATGATCACCAAGGGCTATAGTTTAAAGGCAGGACAGAAGCCACGAACAGAATGAAAATGCCGAGCAGTAGTTTGCAAGTGGCAGCAGAATTATTTATTCTGTTTTTTCTATACATAAGGAATAGAGCTAAATGAACAATGTTTAAGCATGTCAGAATTTCATCAATTTTGCATGAGCATTCACAAATATCCTGGTGGGGGTAATTGCTTGCAAATACATTTAAACTAATGATATGTTATGTCCTTACTTGATATAAAACTATTAAAAGATACGTTATTGCATTTGACAATGCCATGAAGCTGGGTCAAAGCTTAATGACAGATTTCTGCATTCGTAAATTAAGATATACTCTGCTGGAAGCAAATATTTTGTAAAAATAAAAGCCATCTACTACAGAAGTTTGATCATTGATCTAAGGTTGCTTTTTGGCTTCTCCAACCACTGGGCTTGCAAAAGTAGAGGAAAAGGAAATTCCATTGCAGAGGCAACTCTGGAAATTCTGGTGTGGCTCTTGCACATGCAACAGGAGTAAGGAGGCCTGCAGGAGACACAGAGTGGTTTTAACAGTCCCACTGGAGACTTGGAGTCAAGCTTGTGCTCCAGCTGGTGACAGTGCTTGGTTTTCCTATGGGAAGAGCAAGGGATTTTATTCTACCTAAGGTTCAGTGTGCTGGAGAGGCTTTTTAGCCTGAGAAGAAACTCAGAAAACAGGTACTGATGGCATCAAAAGACTCTGAGGAAGCCCTGGTAGGCTGAGGTTAGTGTGATGAATTTGTTGAGGTCTGGCCATTGCCCAGATCCCTGTCTGAGGTATGTATCCCTGGCTGGTTCAGTGTGGCAGGAGTGTGCCATGGACCAGCCCTGTGGGCACCAGCTCTTAATTTGGGACATTGTGTTGGTGAGAGAGTTCAGTTATTTACTGAAGGTTATATTAAATATTTAGAAAATTAAATGTCAACAAGATGCAGCCTTCACCAGGCAATAGAAAGGTCTTGGGGCCCTGCAGATGCCTGGGAAATAGGTGCTGCCCCAGGAGAAGCCATGGGATGTTACAACTGTAAGAGAGAGGGACACTGATCAACTTTTACTAATGGTTTCTAGGTGGTGTGAATTTTGTGATGATGGGCACTGTATCCATAATAGCAAAGGAAATATTCCTTGTGTAGGGTGGGCAGTGCTTCCCACAGATGTGGCTGCCCTCTGCCCTGCAGCAAGTGGAGAGGCACCAGGAGTGACAATAACCCCTCATTTACGCCATCAAAAAGGCCAACCCAAATTGTTGTGATGGCCATGGGATTGAGCCTGGATGGGTGCTGGCCTGTGCTTGGGCATCTGGAGGGGGTTTGAGCAGCTGCTCTGGGATGTTTTATGGCTTTTGCTGCAGCCGGCGGCCTCCGCTGCATGGAAATCCTGAAATATCCCTTCCCGTCACCTCTCGCGCTCTCTTCCACTTTTTGAATTGCTCTGATTCCCAACATCATTGAGGATTATTATAACCTCCTCTTGTAACGTACTATAAATTTTATTATAAAGCACAAATTCTTCAGCTCCCCAGCCCCATCTTGCAGGGAGACAGCGTGCTGTAGTTCTTCCGCTCGCGGTAATGTGAGCAGAGAGCTAATGAAGATCTTTATGTAAATTTTCCAGTTATCAGGTGAAATCTTCACATTGAAATCTGTCACATGTTATAAAAATTCTTTATGTTATCAAATGCTAATGATAACTCAGAACACAGAGCCCACGGAGGAGCTTTGAAATCCTTCATAAAAACTGCATTCGGCCCCATCAACCAGAGCCTTGGATTTCTACTCCGACTACTCCAGTTTGTAATTAGCATAGTGCAGGCTTCTCTGCCCTCTGAAACCATAATGTTAATTACAAAAATTACACTGTGTTTAAAAGTGCAATTAAGAGACTGTGCTGCACAAAGGGAGCTGTGGAACCTCTTTGCACACTTTGAAGCCAGGTCACAATGCAGCCCATGAAAGAGAGTCCAAGGCTCACTCCCTGCTAAAGGCTTGGGAAGATCATAGGGAGAGCTCAGCTAAAATGAGCTCTGGTGGGCTCTGCTCAGCCCTTAATGAATAATACTCTTCCTTGGGAGGGAAAGTGGTAAAAGCCAGAGGGTGGGGGGAGAATATTGAACTAATTAAGGACCTGATCCTGCCATGGTTCTTGCATCTGCTTGGGATGACTGCTGCAGTGGGGAATGAGTGCAGGATCAGGCCTTGGGAGGTCATGGTGCAATCACAGCTGCAAGGAGCCTATGATTGCCTTGGTATTTACACAGCACCTGAGAGAGAAAAAGCCCCGTGTTTCCTTGTGTCTTTGCTGTATTGAATGACTTGGAAAAAAAATATAATTCTTCTGCCCTGGTCCTCAGCTTGAGGGTTTGTTCTGCTCTGGGGAGCTGGGGTGTCCCCTGTGATTTGGGTGGTGCTGGGTGTGAGTGTGCTGTTTGCCAGGGAGCCTTTGGTCCTGCCCTTCTCAGCTCACAAAGGGAGGAGAAGGCAGCTCCAAAGTATTTGTGGAGGGGCATGAAAAAGCTGGAAAGCTGAATTGCAGAGTGTCAAGTGTTGCATGAAACACTTGGAAAAAAAAGATGAATTCTCTTTTTTGTGGCCTCTTAAATCACTTGATAATATGAACTTTGGTAGACGCCTCCACCAAAGACCTTCCAAGTGCCTTGCACAAGGTGTTAATTAATTAATTAAGACCCAGAGCACCCCTCTGTGGTCAGTATCTGCACACCATCTAGTACATAGAGAAATCGAGGTATGGCCAGTTGCCAGAGGGGATGTGGGCAGCTGTGCCCAGAGCAGGAGAGCCCCTAGAGCTTCATCTCTTCCTTCTGCACCACCAGAAAGTTCTTCTTGTCCATGTGCCTGGCTGAAAGAAACCAGGCATTCCTGTGGCATCGGCTGCTGTGGGTGTGGGAGGAGGGTGGCGTGGGGAGCAGACCCCACTGTTGCAGCCCTCTGCTCCAGCTGAATTCCAAGGCCACCCACCACCTCCATGGGCACAAGCAGGAGCTTGCAGTGACACTCATGGGGCAGGATTGGGCCGTGTTGGTGTGGAAAGGCTGTCAGCTGGGTTCTGATACAAATCACAAGCTGGTTCCTTGAATTTTGCAGTAACTTTTCCATACAGCTTCATGTAAAAAAGCTTCAATAACTGTTCAATAAATCATCCAGCTGACCTTTTCCAGTAAAAACGAGCACTGCTGTGGGTGATGCTGAGAGTGTGTGTGTGGTGGGGGCATGGGGGGAAGGCAAGAGGGAGACCAGCTTTGCCAAAAAACTTCAATGCAGCCAGCAGCCTTGGGTTTATTTTGCTTTGGTGTTTAAAAAAAAAAAAAAATCCTCTTTCTTTCTCTTTGCCTTCTACCTGCCCAACTGGTTATAGACCCAGACAGTTTACATATGTGATCCTTCCTATTTAGAAAATTAATGGTGTTTTCTGGCTCCAAATCACAGCTTGTGGTGCTCTGCAGGCGATGAAAAACTTGGCCAGCTTCAGCAGCAAAGCAGCCATTAGAAAATTAACCCTTGGTGGCAAAAGAGCAAAGGTACCCCAGCGAGGTCCACGAGAAGTGGCAGGCTGCAGCTTTCAGGTGTACCTACATATGTTAGCAATGTAAAACCAGCGCAGGCAGTCCCCCCAGAGAGTGCCCATCAAGCGTGTTTGTAGCTGGATACTGTGGAGAGGGCATGGCCATATCACTTGGCAGCGAGAGCGACCAATATGCCACGGTTTTCATTAGAGCACAGGAGAAGTGCTGAGCGGAGATTATGAATCAGAGATGCCTCTCTCAGCTCTACCTGCGGCTGCTCTCCGGTGTTCCAGCGATTCCCTGCTGCTCTGGCCTTAGCTCTTCTCCCATCCTTCTGTTTGTTGTTGGCAGCAGTGCACAGGAGCATGGATGCTGCAGAAAACTTAAAATAATTAAAAAAAAAATAGATGTGAGGGGGCTAATGCATTGCTGCATGCTCTGTTTTGGCTTTGAGATGTGAACTCTTCTGGGTGGCAAAGTGTGGTTCTGTCCAGTGCTGTTATTCCCCCTGTCCTGGGGAGAGGTCTGGGGACATGTGAGTAGCTTGTGGGTTTTGCTAAGATCTTGAATGTTCATGATGTGAAAGCTGTCACTTTGTGCCAGGGGCATCAGTGGTGCTTCCCCAGCTGTCCCAAAGCAGAGAAAAAATAATGTGGAGCATCCAGAGAATGAGTAACTGCAGCTCTGAGTGCCCCAGTTGTGGTGCAGCTCCTGGGCGAGCAAAGCCAGGGACAATCCATACCCGACACCTTTCCCTGTGCAGGGGGACAATCCATACCCAACACCATTTCCTGTGCTGTGGGGATGCCCAGTGTGCCCAGAGCCCTGCAAGGTGGCCATAGCACACAGTTCAGGGCTGTGCTGCCTCTAATTTGGAAGTACATGGGGCAAAATTATTTTGAGGTGGCCTTGCAATGGGGCAAGTGGGGAGATGCTGCACTGATACTGGTGGCACTGCTCTTTGTGGTGAGCTGAGGCATCTCTGCAGTGGAGCCTTTCAGTGGCCACTTGGACTGTGTGTGGCTGTGGGATTGTACTGGCACCATCCCTTTGGGAGAGGCTTCACAGTGCTTGTTGTACCTCATCAGGAGGTGCAAAAGCTGCTCTTTGGGTTTTCCTGTTGCTTGCTGGAGAGTGAAACATCTTTGCTCCCCATGTTCCTGCTTGTGCCTTGTCCTACAAAAATATTTTTGTCACAACCTGTTTTTTTGAATGGAAAAGCATCAGGACAGGGAATGCCTGTTGCTGGTACCTATAGCAGAGGTGCCAGGACCAGGGTCCTGTGTTGATTGCAACAGAAAGGGGGTGAGCATTGCATCTGCCACCCCTGGCCCCGTGCAGGCTCACCCTGCAGTGCTAAACCTAAAGCTGGTTTTATCTCTGGGCTCATGGTGCCGGAAACCACGGCCGTTAATTTCACTGCCTCTGACCTGGGGCTGTGTGGAGCTGAGTGAAATCAGCCTCAGCCCGTCCTCCTTCCTGCCTCCCCAAAACTGGGGGCAAACAACAGCAGAGTGTGAATTACTCCTCTCTGGTTTACTTTGACAAAAATGCCCTAAACCAAAGACTGACGTGATTACAGATGATGCATTTTCAATTAGCCTTTGTTAACACTATTAATAAGATTAATAACGTACAGTAAAAATGCCAATAAGCTTCTTTCCATAATTTTTGGATCAGCCTTTTGGCTGGCTAGCAGCAAGCCCTTCCCTGCACAGCCTCTGCGGGCTCAGGAGCGAAGTTGCTGCAGTAGGATTTGATTTCCAGGGAGCAGAGATAGGGCATGTTTGTGCTCTCCCTTTGGCAGCCACGGCTGCAACACTGCCTGGAGACCCAGGGCTTGCGCTCAGAGCGCCGGCAAACTCAGCACGGCCAGGGACTTTGCAAAGTTGCTGCACAGCAAAATCTCCTCTAAAAAAAGCTCATTTTGTATTACCTGGGCTGGCGTCGGTGACCCCGTTATGAACTGGATGATAAATCGTGCGAGGAGCTCGCGTCCCTTCTCCGGTTTAAAACGTGCAACACGGCAGCGACCGGTGTTAATGTACAAAATTAATTGCCCCGGTGAGACACTTCTTCCCAAAAAGTAATAATAGTCAGGATTTAGCCTGGTGAATGTGAAAACCCTCTGGTATACTAATAAAATGAAAAGGTTTCGCAAAATAATATCCCAAATAATTGGGTTCCCTCTACCAAAGGACCCCATGTTGTTTCTCTTAAGCAATATATAAAAAAAATTGTGATTATTCCTTTGGACTTAATAAAACGTAATTGGAAAAAATCTTGAAAGAAACCTTAAGGTAATCGCTTTCATTTTTCCCAATCAAGTTGATGTTGCTTTCCCTCTTCCATCCTTCTTGTAAGGTGAAGAAGTCTTTAATGCATTTGGATCATTCAAGAGAAAAAAAAAAAAAAAAGGGGGAGGAGGAAAAAAAGAAGCAAGACAGCTTTTTTCTCTTTTTATTTACAAATGGACTCACAATATTTATTTGTGGTAGTAACATACTCACTGTAGCTCTCTTTGGTTTGAAGGACTGGCTGCTTTGGTGATTTTTAAAATTTTTGGGGGGAGTTCATGACCATTGGAGGGAGATTTGGGTCTTGATAATTTTTAAATTTTTTTTTTAAGGCACATTTGACCATTCAAACTTTTGAACAGCCCCGGCTTGTAAATCTAGTGCCCATCGCCCCCTCCTCCCGCTCCCCAGAAACTGCATGCTCCTACTGTGCTGCATTCATAATCAAATTAGTGTGCTGTGAATAGGTTAAAAAAACTGTTATCCAGCCGCTGCCACGAAAGATATTTTAGCCCACTCCCCACAAAGCCCTCCCTTCCCCGCTCTCCCTGCCTTTTTCCTCCCTCCGCGCGACATAAAGGCATCCACGCGGACGGAGAGATCTTTACCTTACTTCTCCTCTGCAATCTTAGCCCTCTTTTATTTATTCTCCCCCCCACACCCTCCCAACGTAAGAAAACAAAAGTAAATTCTCCAGAAATGAGCTGCTGGTGAGAGAAAAAGGGGCGCTGGGGGGGGGTGGGAAGGCGGAGGGGCTGCTGCGCGAGAGATGCTATAGGGAGACAGCGCTGGAGATAGTTGTCCCAGCTACGAGATAAAAGCTACATTACATGAAATTAATGGAGGCTGTCTGAGACATACATGAATCACTGTTTCAACACTAAGAAACCAGCACAAAAGAATAAAGAAATCTGAGTACTAACTATATCTTCAAAGGTCTCCTATTTACCCAGCTATACCGGGTACTGACACAAGTGGGGGGAAAATATAAGAAAAAAGCACTGCTGTGATCGAATGAATGAGACCATATGAGCTATATTGGTGCCGTATGCATTCTATTTAGCTGATATCAAACACAGTTTAATGAAAGTTAAATAGTTTCTGAGGAGTGCATGAGCTGGAACAGATTAGATTCCACCGAGGGGTCTGTCAGCATATTGTTGCTCACATGTATTCCCTGCTCAGAGCTGCCACAATTCCAGCACTCCATTAGCAATACACAAAAGACTTATGCAGATAGCGGGCATAAGCACGTACCGCCATGTTGGGAAATAAAAAAAA
>WEIU01001089.1:469503-523137 GCA_013389925.1 Aegithalos caudatus | reverse complement strand
TTTTTCCCCCCCCATGGTTTTGGGTTTAGATTCCACCCTTCCACCTTTTCCATGACTGAATGTGTCAGAGGAATGTGGTGACTCAGTGCTCCTGAGGTCTGCGTCAAGCTCTGGGGCGTGAGTGTGGTCCAGAGCAATTGTCATCAATCAGTCACTAGGAGGAGAAGCAGAACCTCAGGCCTGCAGCATTATTATTACACATAGTTAAGGAAAACTCTAAGGTGATGTCCAGTTCTCTACAGTGCGTGGATTCTTCCAAAAAACACCTTCCATTTTGTTCCTTTTGCAAAACCACTGTGGCACCTTCCAATGCATTACAGTGTATTTGCCATTTCAAACCTGTATTTAAGACTTTGAATCATCAAACTCCTCTCTTCAATTCATCTGGAAATACATGTGTTTTTAGCTCACGTGTTTTTTTAGCTTACTTAAGCGATAGTTACACAGAGCTCCACCATTCCCTTGCTATTTTCAAGGGCAAGAAATGTCCGTGCACGCAGCATGTGCTGGGGCCTGGCTTTTATTATTATAATTGTTATTGTACTTAGCTATCTGTCAATGCAGAGCTTCAATTTGACACAAATTATCTCCGCAGTGGTGCGTCCCTACCGTGAGATGCTCTCGTGCCTCCCAGCTCCAGGCACGGAGGCAGAAGAGTAGTTTTAACCTTCTCCCATCTGCACCCAGTCTAATTTTACCTCATGATCTCACCTAATTTTTTTTTTTTTTTTTTTTTTTTTTTTTTTTTTTTTTTTTTTGTGAATGCCTGGATATGCAAATAGTTCCTAAGAATTATGTCAGGAAATATATAGTGATAGGGAAGATATAACTTGTATTTACAGAAATCACACGGGGTTTGGGGCACCTCAGTTCTCATCTTTCCAGGGTCATAGGGAGGCTCAAAGGGAGCACTTGCCCATGAATGCTTGGCTGGCTCCCCTCGGAAGCTCTTTCCTCTCACTATTCGGGTAGTCTTTGTCAATGCATTATTTTTTAATCTTAGTGACCATTTATGATTTTTTCCCCTCATACCCAGTGTTTATGCTGGAAGCAGTGGCACAAGTTGATGCTGTTTTGGGGTAGAGGGCTGAAAGGCCTCTCTTTCCCCTTCTGATGAGCACAAATAGTGCCTGTTTCTAAGCAAAGGAGACTCCGTGTCTGTTGAACTCAGCTTTGTGCTGCCTTCATTTTTCCAGGATAGGTTGGGAAGTTCATTCAAAGTTCTTCCTTTACTGTGGGACATCCCTGACATTTTCCCATTGACACAGACCAACTGGTGTGATTCAGTGACCTTCTGCACCGACCCTTCAGTTGGATTCTGTTCCTGCTTCCTCACCCAGCCTGCCCCACCAGCATGTCCTTGTCCAGCTCCACTGTTTTGCTGCCATCAGCTGACTCCCAGTTTCATTGCTTGCCCAGGCACAGGGTCTCTTTTAAAAAAATTATTATTTTTATTCCTACAAGTGTTTTTATCTCATGACTTAGCCCAAACAGCCTTACTTTTCCCCTCATTTAGCACCGGTTCCTCTCTGCAGAATCTGTGTCCACCCAAGCAAGGCCAGCTGTAACCCATCTTTCCCATCCCATATTTCAGTTTTGCTTGACCTGTTATGCTGTGGATTTCTATCCATCCTCACAGTCTTCCTCTTCCCCCCCATTAAATGAAGTTGTTTCCTTTTCTGTGTCTCCGGGACCCGGAGATACCCAGGGAAAAATTATTCCCGTTGTTCTCTCCAAGGTCCCTCTTCCAGCAGCTGGAAGCTGCAATTACATAAAAAGTCTGGTTTCAGTTTGGCGAAGTTATAAGCAAATGAAACAGTCTCTTAAAATCGGAAGTGTCATACAACCTTAGTAATAGACAGTGCCATCAGCCCCACCTATAATATGTGCATGTGTGTAAAAATGAAACCTGAAAACTGAATGAACATGAAAAGGCCTCGACCTACTTTCAAACTGATAGGAATGCTCCCCATCCCTAATGGAAGCAGACAGGACAGGCCTTGTACATCTCTGGCTTCATTTTGCAGGAGTGTGTTACAAGTGCAGAATCAGTGTGGAAAGCAGTCTTGCAGACAATAAAAGCAGGGAAGGATTTTTTGCAGGACTCATTTGCACAGAGGTAAAACGCACTGGCCCCTCCCAAGGCAGGGAGTCAGGCAGATGCTGAAACATGCGGTAACCAAAAGGTGGGTCCAAGCCTGGGCCCTCCAGTAGACAGATCTGCCTTCTGACAGGCCCAGGGTCTGCTCTCCAGCTGCAACACAGAGGAAATTCAGAGGGAGACTGGGATTTGGAGCGTCCTCTTTAAGCCCACCATTAGCTTATTAGGAAACGGAGCGCTCTTATTCCTGGAAGCAACGTTTTGTGAACTGTCATACTCATTTCCTTCACACGCTGGCACAGATTGCCTGCTTGACCTGAGGGCTGAAGCCATTTACATTTTTGATCTGCTCATCTCTCAGAAACCTCCACAAATTAGAAATACCACAAACCATGTTTGTTGTCATGAGGGCAGAGAAGTCTGAAGCAAGGTCTGGGTGCTGTGTTTGACCTTGGCTGAAATACTGGTTCAAAACAGGCCTTCTTTGAAGAATCTCAGAGTCTCTAAACTTCAAAGCACCAGCTAATGTCTAATTGACTGTAGGTGAGTATTGCTTTACAGGAGAGCTCTTCTGCACCAGAACTCTCAGACCAAGCTTCTCTTGTGCCTTTTAGGTGAATGAAAGAATTCAAAAGCTATTACGATCTCCAAAAAGATTTTGAGTTGAAGCTTCGTAATTGCAGCACTTTTTCCTTCTGTGTTAAGATTCCTAATACACTTTTTACAGAAGGCTCTCAGTCTCCCAGCTGAGAAATACTGTAAGACAGCAAACACTTTATTTCCTTAATCTTTATTCTTCCTCACAGTGTCTATTTGCCATGGGTGTGTTCTGCCTTGTGCTTTTGCAACGAGGACATGTCCATCTTTTCTGCTTCCCTTTGGTCCCAGTACCCTCAGATGGGCATCAGGGTGGCAGATGTGGCTCTCTGGATGGGACCCTCGTGTTCTGGCCTAGGAGAGGGTAGAGAGTAGGAGCAAGCTGGTAATGCTGCAAGATTGAGTGTTCAAAACCTCAGTATTTTTCTGTGATGAGGCCATTTATAATTTACCACTATTTCCTCCTGCTGAAAAATTCCTCTAATTCTTCCCATGTGAATGGAGAGCATGAAAAGAGCACAGAAAGTTTCCTCTCTTGTTCTCCCATTCATTTTCTTATGCTAAAGCCCTGTGGATGAAACCCATTCCAGGTGCCAGACAGCTTTTCCTGTAATTTACCCATGGTATTCTTATCAAAAGTGTTACCTCCAAAAATATTTCCTTTTAACGTTAATTATCCCTTGAGCTGGCTCACTCGCAGCACACAAAAGGGTACAGAGGCTTGGCAGGATTGTTTTTTTTTCCTTTTTTTCCCCTTTTTCATTAAGTACCACATATACCTCTCTTTGCATATATGGAGGGACTTCCCACCACCTGAAAACATCACATCATGTTCTGTAGGAGCCCAAGCTAACAAGTATTAAATGGGTGGTTATTGTTTAGTGATGTGCTGTAATGCTTCCTGTATGACCTAGTGAGGAGGCTTGTGGTGCTGGAGGTGTTAGAATTAAACTGAAAGTCTAAATAAATAGTAATAATTAAAGAAAAGGGACATGAGCTGTTGCTGGGATAACAGCTTTGGAGGATGAGTCTTCCCTGGAAGGTTTGGTGTGCCCAGGTGGTTTCTGCCAGCAAGGAGAGATGAGGATGTGATCAGCCCCATGGGTGTGGAGGTGGCTACCTGAAGGCAGCCCCACAGGAGCTGGGGGAGAGAGAGGGGTTAATCTCCTGTCCTTATTGCCTAGCAGGTTGGGTCTCCTTTCCTTAGGTGAGTTAAGTCAGCCTCTGCTTTGTTTGATGCTGCCCATTTGAGGAAAGCTTCTCCCTGACCTTCTGCCAGAGAGACTGATGACAAGGATGGTTTGAACTAACCTTGACATTCACCAGGGTAAATGGCTTTTTCCACAAGTAGTCAGCAAGCCAGGAGAGCCAGTCAAGAGCTAATGAATCTGTACCTGAGGGAAACCAAACAACAGTTGTACTTTCAAAGAAGGAAAGTCTTCCCTGGCTCCATCTGTGCTTTAATGCTCAAGGATTAACTCTTCCAGCTCACACCTGGGCTTTACCATGTCAGCTTTTGGCTGGTGGCAGGGAGGCCACCAGTGGAGATGTGGGTAGGGAAAGCCCCTGTGGGAAAGGACAGGTGCTCAGCTGCCTCATTGGTATGGAGATGGATGAAATCACTCCCTCCATGGTAGGTGATAACCCCACCAGAAGCCTGCAGTGCCCTCAGTACAGAGCATCAGATGGAGGGATGCCAGCAAGGACTGAAGGGTGCTTGGGTCACTGCTGCCTGCAGGTGCTGTGCCCCCAGATGCTCCTTTAGAGGGGGTTTAAGGCTGAGTTTCAGTCCTGGCCTTTAACTCTGGGCAGTGGAGTGACTGCTGTGGCTGTCACCAGAGCTGGCTCAGGTCTTGGTGGATGGGGATATCACACGTAGGCTGGTTTGGAGCACCAAGGAAAAGGGAAAAGGGCCCTGCTGCTGCTCCTCAGCCTGGAGTTTTCACTGGAGTGTCCTCAGATTGCACAAGCAGAGGCATCTGGAGCCTGCTGTGCCCTTTTCCTGCCCAAGGAAGGAGGTTTCCTTGGCTGCTCAGCTGATATTAGGAACAATAGAAAGAGCGTTGGCAATTGCAACATATTTCACTTTTCTCAGTACTGTCCAGATGATGTATTCCTAGTCCTAATTAGGTTGTTCAAAGCCCAGTTTTTGTGAATAAGCCATCATTGTGGGAAGATTGGCCTGACAGTCCTCTGGCCTGTTCATTCACAAATCTTGCCTGTTGCTTCGTTTAGCATTAACTCATTAGGGGATTCCTCCTGTGGCTCAAGGAAGGACTGGAGGTGTTGCATTGAAAAGGGCTTCCCAGAGGGGTGGATGGAAATTAGGGTAGGACTGATTTCAGCCCACTTTGGTGAACCTCACTATTTCATGGGATCTCAGGCTCTTGAAAGAAGTTTGCAGGGGGACTGGCTGGTGGAGTGAGAGTCTATTTTTCTGGGATGCTTGGGAAGTGACTGTAGCCAGCTTTTGTCTGGCAGCACTTGGACTCGAGGCACAGGGACTGCTTTTCTGAGTCTGCTACTAATTCGTGTGTGCATAACTCCTACTGGCTGGACTAAATCAGCCTCTGAAAATGTATTTATTATTACTTACTTCCTAGGGCTGTTTATTTAAATGTTTGCAAAAGGCTTTGGAAGGCTAAGCAAGGGGAAGGCACGAGCTCCAGCACTGAATCTTAAGCACTGGCAATGGAGATGGTTGGCAAAAACACAGCAATACATTTTCCTCGGGATAACAAAAGTAGCGCCGATGCCATCTCTGTTGCATGATCATCTTCCAAGGGATGATTTAAAGGAAACCACTCCAGTGGTTCTAAGGAGGGAATGAAGCAACACTGGGAAAACAAAGTGCAGCTGGGATGTGAGCTGGGTGTGTATGCTTCTGAGATTCCCCCCATGGGGCTTTGGCCAGGTTTTGCCACCCTGTGCGAGGGGCAGGAGCAGAAATGGGTGATGGGACTGGGGACAAACCAGAAGGGACAAACTGGGATTGGGGTGAAGTTCTGCCAGATTTTGTGTCTGCTGATCAAAGAGATAACAGTGAGGACCCCAAGCACAAAGCAGACCATGGTGCTGGCACAAGGAGTGCCCTGCAGCCCCCCAACCCCACGAGGGGCTGGAGATAAAGCCCTGGCACTTCTGAGGCTCCTGGGGAAAAAGTTGTATACAGAGGAGGAGATAATATTTCATCCCCCACGAGTCAGTTGGTTCCTGGCAGTGTTCTCTGTTTGAGATTTGAGGATTTGCAGACAGACAAACTCCACAACCCAGCAAAGGTCAGTCTAAATATCAGACAGATAAACAGCACCTTCTCTGTAAGCACAACTCCGATTTATGGTGCTCCGTTTTCTCTTTCCTTTGCATGATAAAGTGGAACGTGTGCTTCTTCAGAGGGTGGCAGCTGAAAAATTTAAAGTAACATAACTTCCTGAAGTGTTTTTAAAGAAATATGCTTTCCTGTAGCCACAGTCTGCTTCCTCTTTAAGGTGTTTTTTTTTTTTGTTTTTTTTTTTTTTTTTTTTTTTTTTTTTTTTTTTTTCTCTTGGATTATATTGCTTTGGAGAATTTCTCCTTCCTGAGTCCCCAGTCCCATAGAAAAATGCAACACCTGCCTTGTAGATGTTTTTCCAAAAACAAGACCTGTGTGAAAGTTGTCTGTGAGAGCATTGCTTTGGCCAAGGGCCACCCAGGAGGTGTTGGTCCCTCTCCTTTGACCAAAGCTGTGCTTTGGTGTTTCAACCTGCCCTTGAAAAATCCAGCAAGGTACAGGGCAGCATTCTGGATCTGCTTTCAGTTGATAACACAGCTCCTTTATCCCAGGCTAAATCCTCGTAGTTAGAATTTGCTTGTGTCATCCCCAGCAGAGCCCACATCTCCCCATGCCCCGTGAAGTATCTTCAAAGTGAATATAAATTATGTTACAATGGAAAATCACCTTTAACAGTATGGGAGTGAGGATAGGGAGACACAGTAAATCAGGATCAGACTCCCTTTAGTTTTCTTCTTCCTGACCTTGTGGACATGACCTTTGTAATTAAACCCTCTCTGTAGGTAGTAAAAGTTCTGAGTGCAGAGGCTGTACCAGATCCCTTTTTTAAGCTAAACTATATTTCATTAGTCACATAATTGAGGAAATATCACACTAAACCATAAAAGCATTTTAAAAATTCAGCATTTCCACTCTTTAAAAATATTACTATTGGGGTTTAAGGTTTTCTGGGGGTATGCATTATTTTTGTTTGCAGAAATCCAATGTATTCTCTCATCAAGATTGAACTCTAACCAACTTAAGGAATTGTTGGTGTCTATACCATGGGCTCCTGGATTCTGGGACTAATTTGCCTCTAGGCTGACTTTTAGAGCAGTTATTTAGTAAATCTGTGAAAGGTGATTTTTTTTTTACATCACTGTAAACACAATGTAGTTTAATGATCTGGGNTGTTTGTTTGTTTGGTTTTTTTTTTCTTTTATCTGCTTCTTGATCCCTGCAAGGTGACGTTTTTCAGGAATGTGCATGGCTATTGACTGCTTGTCACAGCATTTATCCTAACATTGGTGCCAATGCAGCATCATGGTTCAGCTGGTCAGCTCAGCATTTGTGGCTGCAGCCTTAAAATTGCACAAATTATCTGCCTAGTCTGTAATATTAAGGCCAAAAAGGCCCTTTTAAATAATTTTTAAGGTTTTATAACACAATACAATCATTGTAACATTATGAAAAATGCTAATATTAGCTTCCGATGCTTTGAAGTTTGTTTTGGGAATTTGGATTTCACAAGGATGTCCCTACAGGTTTTACAGTCAGTAGAAGACATTTGGGTGGAGAAAGGGAAGAAAACTGAACTTCCTTCTCTCTTCTAAGTTTTGTAGGCTTTTGGGGGCTCAGGGCAGGGAATGGGAGGTTTTATTTTTTTAGGCAAAGGCAACCTTAAAATAGAACCCAAAGTTTTAGTGCCTTAAGTTCAACATTTTATCCTCTGTTGTGGAGAAATTTGCTTTCCTTGAAAGCACAACAGATTAGTGAAGAGGAGGCAGCTGAGCTAAAGCAGCAGATTCAGGCAGCAAGGCAAGGATTGGGATAGTGGTGGTGGACACCAAGGGGCGGGTGTGTAGATGCTGCTGATTAAATCCCTCACGAGGCAGGCCCTGGTACAGGCAGGTCCCCCCACTGCACCTCTTACAGCCCATTCACTGCTACTTTATGAGACAGAACAGTGACACGCTATTAAAATTGGTTATTCTAGATGGTTCACCTGGGGATTTGCTATAATTACTGGAATATTCCCCTGCTCCCCATGGCCAGGGCAGTGGAGAGGCAATGCCATATTTTGCTGCTGACACAGCCCAGTGTACAGCGGCTTCTTGGGGCTGCAATTGAAGTAGCATTCTGAAATTATTTTCTTTCTGGGGATTTTTGACTCGCTCTTCCGTGACCCAGGTGGACACAGGCTGATGACTGAGGCGGGTGCACATCCCATAAAAGAGTAAATAAATCCATCAGTGCATAGGCATGTCCATATCCTGACATGAATTCTGTGTCATTCTGGCGTGGTAGAAATGAGCACTTCTGTGCAAAACATTGTGGGTGAGAGCAGCAGTGACAACAATTAAAATTTCATCTCCTTTGGAGAAATTCAGTTTATAAGCTTTTTACTTACTTGGACATGAGGGCTGTGTTCATCTTGCAAGGCCTGTGCTGGTTGTGAGTTGGAGACAGCCAGTGCAGCTGGGACAAAGTTTCATGGCACCACTCCATGTGTCATGAAAGGCCATATTTTTCAACTTTTCTCTTCTTGGCATTTCTTTGGGAAATGTTACAAGTCTTGCTGGAAGACCATGTTGCCCAGGAGGAAGGATGAAGAGATGTGTGGTGTTTTCTGCATCTCTGCTGTAATGTTTTCTTGGGTGTTGTTGGTTTTCCCAGGGTTGGGGTCATGCTCTCACCTCTGTGGGGTCAGCATGGGACAGTCCCCTTGTCACCTCCCCAGTGCCTGAGCATCACCTGAGCACTGCTGGGAGTTTCCATGGTGACCACATCAGGGCCAGTCTCCATGGATACAGTGGTACCCTGGCTCTGGGATGGGGAGCTGATGCTGGTGCCTGGGGTCCCTGTCCATCCCAGGACAAAGTGGCCTCGGGACAGCAGGACTGGCAGGCTGCGGACAGCAGCAGGTTGGGAACATCAGGTTACAGACGACAGCAGCTCAAGGACAGTTTGTCACTGCTGCCAGCCTCAGGGCACAGAGCTCTCCTCTTGGCATTCTCTGAGGCCTGCACTTTCTCTATGGGAATAGGGACTAAACCCCAGCCCCATTAATCACCCAGCTCCAAAGATCACCCGCCGTGTCACCGTGTGTGGTGGCGGGAGCAGCATCCCACCTCCGTGCAGGTGTCCCTGTCCCCGGGAGGGCAGGGAAGCTCAGGAGCAAGGCCCCCCACAAGAGTCACAGACAGGTGCTTTATTTTGGTTGGGCTCACATGATATTCCTGTGCACCTGCACCAGACCCACGAGCCCTGTTGCACCCCCTGCAAGAAGAGCGGCTGCTCACTGCCCCCCACACGCAAATGCTCTAAGGATGAGCTTAAGTGAGCAAATCCTGGTGGCCAGGGATGGCTTTCTGTGTCAAGGAAGGCTCAAGTGGTTAAGGTCAGACATGAAAATAATCTATGCACCTGCTGAAGATGTTTTTTTAAAATTTGTACATTAGACTCTGAAGGTGAACTTTGTATTTCTTGATCACTGGGCAGTGAAAGGAGCTGTGTTGGCTGCTTTTAGCCCTCTGTTAGTTTGGTTGAGTGCTGCCTGCATCCCCAGACCTGACGGCAGCTGTTAAATAACCTGCCAGTTCTCAGGGAGACCGTGGGCTGTGAGCGAAGGCACAGACTGGTGCTGTCTCCAAAGTATTGGTGAAGGAATGGCAATTTACTATTTCAAATGATCTAATCTAGTAAGGGCAAAGAGTGACATAAGCACAATAGTAAACAGCGCTAGTGTCACCAAGGGCTCTGGGAAGTGTTGCATCCTCTTCATGTGATGTGGCTGGAGGCTTCTTCTTTTTTTTAAACTCTTCTTGAAACACTATCAATGATCCAACTATTTATTTCTGTCTCCTGGGAGACACAGAGCAGGGCATGCCTGCTCTGCCATGGGGCAGGGGGAAGGCAAGGGGAGGATTAACCTGGGATCTGTGCTAAAAATGACTGTGCCAAGTGAGAGACAAAGATGATGAGGGAAGTGGATTGGAGGGGCTGAGTTCAGCCCAAACATTCCTGTTGAGAAATCTGTCCCCTTTAAAGCACCTCCAGGTAAACAGGTGCAAAAAATGAAGCACTTCCTTTTCTCCCCAAATTAACCAAGTCACTGTTGAAAACCACTTCCCCCTGCTTTCCAAACCTTTTCTGCAAATGCTGATGTGTCCTGGTCCTGCCCATGTCCAGGTAAAGCTTTGCCCCAGCTGGATGCAGCAGAACTAAGCCCTGCCACAGCCTCTGGGCACAAGCACTTTCCCAAGTCCCCATTTACCTGCTGCCTTGTGGGTGGCACCAGGTGTTACTGGCACTGAAGAAGGGAAGAGAAAAGAAAAATATTTCTCCTGGTTTGCCCAACTCCCTTGCTCTGTTCAGTTTTCACTTGGCAGTTTCTGCAGGCTTTTTCCAGAGCAAGAGGGAAAAATCAACAATGATATTGATGACCAAAGAAACTCCACCGTAGACAAAAGTTTCCTTTTTCTTTTGCTGAATTGGGATGAACCCTTGGGTTGATCCCAGAGGCCCTGTGACCTCTGGGCTGCACAGGGTCCAGGAATGAGCCCTGGGGCCGCTGGCCTTCATGGGCACTGTGGCAGAGAGGGCCTGGAGCTGAACTTACGAAAAACTGTGGAAGTGCCTTAGATCACTGTACCTTGGACCAAAGCTGCCCAGCACTTGCTGAAGTTTATCCTCACTTTAAAATATATAAAAGAGTTTAAGTGTGTGCTCCATTGGATTTGTCCAGTGCTTGAGGATTAGAGAGGTGCTTATCAACTGTCTGGGTCTGGGTGGAGTTAAAAATAAAAATCAGGGGTGATCCTCACCGATACCCCAAACCACTCCAGGGAGAGTGAGGAGGCAGGGACAGCCTTGCCATGCAGCTGCACCCCTTCTCCTTCTCTCAAACCTGCTTGTAGAGAAGAATTCAGAAATCACTGTCCTTATCTCCTGTCACTCCCTCAGAGCAGCAGCGCCGGCCAGGTCAGGGCCTTATTGGGGGCGCGAGTGCCCTGTGGCACCTGGCTGAGGGAAGGTTGGTGCTGGGACAGGCCTTTGCTTTCCCTCCTCCTCAGGGTCTGGCTGCCGGGGCACTGAGAGCCCTGGAGATTGTTAAGCACTGGATTTTATTTATTCCCTCTTTTATACAAGCGTGTTTCACTGGAGGAGAAGAAGCAGGGCTCGGTCAGTCACCACATGAGCATCCCGTCTGCATCCATTTTAGGGTTGTGCCTCTCAGGAGCAGCTGCAGTAGGGGAAGGAGCCACAGTATATGGGATTGGGCAGGAATGGAGCATGGGGCCACAGGAGTGGGGGAAATATCGCCTCGCCTTCATCAGGGATTTTATTTTCCCTCATGAAAAGAGAGTGGCCTCTGAATGTCAACTCAGCCTGCCTGTCAGTTCTCAGCTGCACCATGGGATAAAGCTGCTGATCCCTTTTATCCCCTTCTGGGAGTAGTATTAATAGTATATTCATTTTTGTTCCATTTATAATTCATTACTGCCCAGTTATTTGGATTTACTTGTGTTAAAAGGCATAACGAGACAAAAACTTAGCTGGTTATGAGCCCGGGGAGAAGGGAAAGCTCTTCCCCTCCCTCCTTCCCTGCCTTGCCTCCAGGGCACGGGGGAGCAGCCGGCCAGGGCTGAGTTTGCTGGGGAGAAAGGAAGTCACTGTGTCCCTGGGATGTTAAGCTTTGGAGGTCAGCATTGCTTTTGTGGCCATTGCCTCCAAACCCATAGGAAGAGTGTTAGTTCTGTCCAGACTGGCACATTCCCAGACTGATGTACCTAAATCTCACTGAATTTAACTGCAAATCAAGCTCCCGTGGGTGTTTAAAATCCCTCCATACAACTAAAATATTTATACTAAACAGATAGGAGCATGCATTTTAAATTAAAATTTCTCCTTATTGTTTTAACCTCCCACTTCCCCCCGCTCCATTGCTCTCATCTGTCACATGTCTGGCTCTCCTCTGGGCATTGCAGGTTCAGGGCCAGAGGGTCTGCTCTGCCCACAGCACACGCTCCAGGAGAGGCCCAGATGTTCGGAAAAGGGGCAGGAGGGGGAACCTCCACAACCCAACAACAACAACAAAAAAAAGCTGTGGCTTTTAAACCACCTTTACGCTTTCCTGCTCCTGGGGCCAGTCCCCTGCATAAGATAAAACAGCCTGGAGTCTGCTTTCTCTCACCCCCAGCTGCCCACCCTCCCGGGGGACGCTCCCGGCAGAGGGGCTCAGCCGGACACGGCTGCTCTGGTGCCCAGGGAGGGGCTGTGGTGGCACCAGCCCCACGGGGGCCCTGTGGCCAGGCCTCGCCCCATAGCCAGTTGTGTGGGGTTTTCCTGTCTGTTTGCTTTGCCTGAAGCAGCTGCGGCTGCTGTTGAATTGTTTTTTCCCTAAGCTGCCAGGCTGCCTTCCCAGTAAACTGTGGCTTTTGTGTTGGCTCTGGGAACCGTGTTTACACCAGGACAGAATTTAGTAGGTCCCTTCTTACAGCTTGGCCCAAGTAGAACAAATTTGCTCTTGAGGCTGCTCTTGCAGATGGTGCTGGTGCCCCTCACCCTGCTGTGACCACCCATGGTATTTTTAGCTGGCTTAAATTAGCCGCTGATATAGGTCTGGGCAGGTCAGCCTGGACATTCACATCCCAAATATGCTTTTGGGAAATGATCTAAAATGTGGGCAGGAAGTTTTATTTTGCAGATAGACTCATGCAGAGCTCTGCAGACAGGGAAACATAGATGGACACATCAGTCAGATGGGGAGTCTTTGATCCTGAAAGCTCCCAGTCTTTGAAGGATTTTTTTGTGTATTACTAAGATTCCCAGTCTCAGCCCTGACCCAATTGCTCCCTTCCCAAAGGACATTTGCAGATGTAGAGCTAGAGTTACTGGTGGGCTCCCAAGAGGAGAAATCCCAAATTACTGAGGAGTATACTGTGGGTTTCCCAACTGTAGCTCCCCAGCTTTTGATTCAACACCCAGAATAGCCTTTTGGGAGCCTCTTGGGAAGGGGTTTTCCTATGGTACTTGCTGTTTCATATGGCACTGTCTCCATAATTTCCTTTTATTTCCTTTTTGGAAGACTGTGGACTAGAGGGTAGCGTAGTACCAAAGGCTGGTCCTGTAGACATAATGATCGTTTATGATCAGCACTGGTAATAAGTACTAGAAAAAAAAAATTAATTTTAATTCCAATTTTCCAACGTAATTGGAAGTAATTTCAAGAATTTCCTATGAAACTTCATATGTTCCCAGGGTGAAAGTGACAACATTTATGCCCACGTACTTTCCAAACTCTTTCTGGGCTTTGGGCTGGATACTGGCCTTCACCAGTAAAATCTGGACACTCCTAATTTTGGAAAAGTTACTCAGGATTTGGTTAAGCATAAGTGAGACGAGGTTAAGTGTACCCTGTAAAACTTTTAACATATTCTGCTTTTATCTTATGTTTTCTGTGAAGCCATTGCCTTTGCTATAAACTAGATGGGAGAAGAATGTCACAGTGGTGGGTAAATGGTTTCTTTTTTGCTTTGTTTTTCTCCAAAACCCACAACGTAAAGAAAACTCAAACCAGGTCTGAACCCCACCCCTCATTAGTGGTGCCTTGTGGTGCATCTAAAAAAGCCAGAACTGGAGGCCAGTGGCCCACCCCAGTGTGTAACCCTGGTGCTTTTGCACTCACACAGAGGCAGGAGCTGGGCTTGCACTCACATTTTTGGTTTTGTCATTGCCACCAGTTTTAGTGGCACATGGGGCCACACGGGGCAGGTGGCACATGGAGAAATTATGTAGCCATCAGACTCCCCTTCTGAAACACAGCACCTACTGACTTTGTCCAGCCCTTTTGGTGTGCCTTTGAGATGTGTTTCTGAAAGGGGAGCAGAGGAGAAAGAGAGGGGGCAGGGAAGCTGCTGGCAGCCCCTCTTAACAGGAGCACGGTTTGCAACCCCATTCACAGACATTGTCTGGCATTGTTGTACCAGACACGCTCCATTCACGGCCCCTCTCTTGTCCCTTTTCAGCGAGTGCCCACTGGTCCTGCTCTGTTTGTCGGCAAGAATGAGCCGCCGGGAGGAGGAATGTTTCCCAGACAGGGGGTGAGGAGGTCAGTCTGGACCTCTGGACATTTGCGGCGCGGGCTCGCAGCCGTGGCATGTGAAAGCAGGGGGACCCTTTGAGGGCCTGGCAGCCGTTTGTTTGGATATGTGCAGCTCAGATCATGAGATTAGCTGTCAGGTCATCTGCTGTGAAATCCATTATGAAAAACACCCGGAAACTGATGCTTGACTTGAAATCCTTAGTTGGCTAAATTGCAGAAATTATCTTCCGAAGCTTTTGTCAGGTCCGTATGTATGTGTAATATATTTATACACGTGCAGATATAAAATAATGTTTGCAGTATTGCCTCATGCAAAGCGCTCGTTGAGTAAATCTGTCACTGAAACTTCAATTCCAGATTACTGCACTCCAAGATCTGCTATTATCAGTGAAAACACATCTTTAGAAAGTTCACAACAGTCTGAAGTAGATGAGCTATTGAAATGCAATAGAAAATCTACCCCTCACGGATTAGTCAAACAATGAATGTAGCCCTGCACGTAAACATCGTCTAACTGTATTGGCAGGGTAAATGGTTCCTGATTTACTGCTGCAGGAATAGGTGGCATTTCCTCACACTGTGAATACAAATATCAATTATCTCAAGGAGAAATACATTTCTAATCTGTAAACGTGGTCAAGCGATGCAAATAGTGGCAACAAATCAGTCAATTATCAAATTATTAAACATTTCCAATATTATTATTATTAACCTCTGGTAGCAGCAGTGTACAGTTTGCCAGAAAATAAATCATCGGTAGATCTTGGAGTACTCGAAAAAGTGGTTTAATCTGTGGACATCCTGAAAACCCACAACCCTGAGTTAGGGAGATCAAAGAGGAATGAAGAGTCTGGGGTTTTGGATTTCAGAGACAGCCTTTTCATGGTGGTGGTTGTTGTTACCATTCTCAGTGTTTTCATACTGCCTTGTGTGCATTATGGATTTATGCAGTAATAGCCACACTTACCTCTGCAGCCATTTGGATATAGCAACAAAGTATGAACTCCTGAAGGAGAAAAAGATAAAAGAGGGGAGCGGAGAGATGCAGGTATTGCTCTCTCTGTTGATGGCCAGCATTTTCTGCTCTGTCTGCAAAATATTTCCACGTCTTCTAAATGATCTTCCTAAAGAGCACTCTCAGCCCAGTGTGTTTTGATGGAGATATCTGAGGTACAAAGACATGGAGAAAGCAAGGACTTAGATTTGTGGTAGGTAGAAAGTTTAGATCATTTTGGTCCAACCCATTGGAATCTTTGTCAAGTTGTTTTTAAAATGTAATACCCTCGCCAAAGACCCTTGGTACACCAACTCAAAATGCTTATTGACTTATGCCCTGGGTGCAAAGGGAGCTTTCATCCACCCTTTTTCAAAGGGTAATTTTGATGAGGGGTTGGACTTGGCAAGTTTTCTTTAATTCTCTTAAATGGCACACATGCACTCCGAGCAGATTTTTGCAGTGCCCCATCTTACAGCACCAGCCTCATCTCAAAGCAGCTCCAGGCCTGACCAAAGGAAACTGGGATCCAAAAAGATCAACAAACCAGTGATGATGTGGCAGAAAATGCCCTTTCTGGACAGGTGATGATAGACTTGGTCCAGCCCCAGCACAGGCAGCTTGTGCAAGTCATGGATAAGAGTGTCACCATTGTACTTTTTTATTTGCATAAAACAATTATCACATGGACAGTGGCTCTGGAGTTGTCTAGACAACATGCTTCCGATGGTATCGCTGACCTCAGACACACTGGGCTGGCTCTAAATTAGCAATGAGCAGGGCTGGAGGGATGTATTATGGCAGTTATAAACCATAAGAAGGTATTTAAATAGATAGATAAGACACATGCAAATCTTTCCATTGCCATGACAACCATCTTGATATAGGTTTTCCATACGTAGCAAGAACGGCAGAGCAAAAGGCACTGGAAAAATAGCAAGAACCTGTAATGATAATGAACCCTGACAGTGTATTAGTCTAGATTTTGGTCACTTATTAACTCTTAATAGAATACAAACTTCTATAGTAATACAGTGTTCAGTGGGTCAGGGAGCAATTACTTCTAAACCTTTGCTATAAGGATCTCTGCTATATGGCTATACCTAATGTACCAATTCTTCACAAATTGATCTGACTGATTAAAAAACACTTTGCTATTAGATGTAAATTGCTTAGCTGCTCAAAAGCGCTTCGCAGGGACGGGTTGCACAAAGCATGAAAATATGTCATTTATGGACATCTCTATATTTCCCTCCTGGTTTTATTGGCCGGGCGAGGAATCTCGTAAATCTGAGTATGTGGATAATTGTCATGTAAGAGCTGGGGCCGCCAGTTTCAAAAGGGAAATGCAGGGCGGCCTCCAACACGTGTGTGACCCCTCCATACATTACCTGTCTGAGCAGGGCAGAGCTGGGTGTTTATTCTTTTTTGTTCTTCTTTCTTACACTTCCTCATTTCTTCTGAGTGCAAACCCAGTGGTTTGAAGGCCAGCTCACGGCTCTAATGATGCCTCCTGTGGCCAGTAAGGGTCCCCTCCAGCAGTGTCTTTTTCAGATAGATGCACAGGATAAAAGCAGCTGCTGGAGCTCGGACCTGGAGGCATCTTGTCCAGCCTGAGTCCTCTGTGCTTGTTCTCACACAGTCCAGGGATGCTGGGGTGCAGGTGGCCGGGTGGGAAGGACACAGATACGCTGCCCTACTTCAAACAGCTTCCCCCACAAGACAGGTGTTTCAATAGTGACTGGGGCCTTGGGAAATGAATTAGGGTTAACCTTACAGGGCTTTGTTGTTGTTGTTGTTTTTCCCTTGATGCTAGTGAAGATGCTTAGGCTTAGAGGTGACCTAATTGCAGCCTTCCAGTACCTGAAGGGAAGAGAGGAGGAGAAAGAATTTTTATGAGAGCATGTAATGACAGGACAAGGGGGAATGGCTTTAAACTGGAAGAGATTGGATTGGAAGGTTTAGATTGGATATTAGGAAAAAACTTCTTTATGGTGAGGGTGGTGAGGCGCTGGCACAGGTTGCTCAGAGAAGCTGTGGGTGTCCCATCCCTGGAAGTGTCCAGGGCCAGGTTTGATGGGGCTCCAAGAAACCTGGTCTAGTGGAAGGTGTTCCAGCCCATGGCAGAAAGTGGAACTGGGTGAGCTTTAAGGTCCCTCCCAACACAAACCATGCTGTGATTTTGTGATTCTATGCAGTTGTAAGGACCAACCCTATTGCAGACTGATTCCTTTTACCACTGCTTGCTGTTCCTGTAATGGAAGGTTTTGTTGTGGAAGGATGTTTGGAAGTGGATGGCCCATGCTGTGCTTCCACGTTGCCCCGTTCCCTTCCACCCCGGCAGCCAGTGGGACCCCTCCCTCCCCAGCCCAACACTGGATCCAGAGCAACTGAATCTGTCACAGCCTCTGTGCCATCTCCTGTCACCTCCACCCGCTGCCTCTGTGCTATCACACTCCACATTAAACCTTTGCTGTCCTTGTCAGAGCCTTTCCTGAAACACCATCCTTTTATTTATGCTTTCAAGTAATAACTTTGGCCACACCATCAGGCTTTCACTATGCACAACACTCACACCAATCTTCCTCCTTCAAACTCCCTTGGGGCTCCTCTGAGCCCTTGAGGAGAGCAGGCAAGGTAGGGTGCTACAACTGCTGGCTGTCTGAACTGCAGCCATCTCACTGCAGCCTTGTGTTACCTCTCTGCCCAACTTCCAAGGTGGGGGGAAGCAGTTTGGGTGGGCCCCATCCTGTCTCACTGCAATGTGCAGCCCCAAGCACAGCAGCTCTGACCAAAACCCAGCGGGTGATACCGTGGTGCAGAGAATAATTAAAAAGCTGCACTCGTTTCCCAGATGAGATACACTCCTGTAGTGTGTAAATCAGTCACAGTCCTGGAGGAATAATCCAGGCGGGATAATTGTGCAGGGGAAAGGCCCCAGACGTGATAGGGGTTTGCATTAGCAATGCCTTTTCATCCATCTGTCTTTTGACCAGAGCTAGAGAGGGCCAGAATTTTACTTATAAGGATGTTTTGATCAACTGATTATTTCAGTGACAGAGCTCCTGAAGTACAAGCTCCTGAAAATACCTTATTTGTGTACAGGAGCAGCTAGGAGCCAGGGACTGAAAGGTTTCTTTCTTCAGAGATTAATCTGTTTAGGATCTACCAGTTCTCTTATGATCCAGGAGAATTCAACCATCAGCCTGACTGGGGGAAATATTTCACCTTGAGTGTTTATCTGCTGAGAGTGGTGGAAGCAGAAACAGGACAAAGAAGAACGTGGCTCAGGGCAGGCATTGAACTATACAGCTTATTGGTAAGCTGCTGTTATTTATTAATTAGGCTAAAGAGGAGTTGAAGAGCCCTGCTCACGGTCTGAGCTTGATTGTGGTGTTCAGGGGTGTTGGGAACCCTCTCTGACACCTGCAATATGTATCCCACTTTTAGGTGTCACTAGGGGAAGGTTAAAGGTGTTGAAGCTGTCTGGTACCAAAAAGTATCCCAAGAATGAGTGTGAAGGCAATGCAAGGGCAAATACATTTGTCCTGCAGTCAAATGCTCTTACAAGTCCTAGGTAACAAATGTGTTGCTACAAAGCTGGTGAAAAATGTATTCCACAGTTTAGAAAGGCATGTTGGTGCTGTGGAGGAGAAAGTGTCCATGACAGACTCCACCTATGTGCTTTCTTTTTAAGACCATCTAAACTTTATCGAAGACTAACCACAGAACTGAAAATTGTTGGTATTAACACTCTAGGGCATCCTGTGTTCTGAAGACTCAATTTCTTATCCTGAATACGTGTTCTGGCTGACAAATTTTGGGGTGTTATTTTGCCTTCTAGTTATTCAGATGTTCTTTGGACATCTGGGAATTTAATTAACAGCTTTTGCATGTATTTAAGGCAAAGTAAACTTTCCTGGAGCCTCCTGGTGGTGAGGAGCCATCTTATTTATGAACACTGGCACCTGTCATGTTAATTTGTACAAAGTTTTTGATTTATCCTAAAAAAACACATTACACAGTGGATTTGGAGGAGTTAAAGGGAACCTGCAGGGTGACTTTAATCTTTATGTCTTTATATACTTGAGGGCATTTTACTGCACCTCTGCACTGCTTTCACCACACAATCATTTTCTGCTTTAGAAATGTAGCCATTTGGATCAATAGCTGCAGTACAATATATGGTACTTCTGATGGGAGCCTCACAGGACACCTAAGAAGCACCGTGGTAATTTTGCAAAATGCTTGGCTACACACTGAAATATATCTTAAGAGTAAAAGTTGGCAAAACAGACACTGTGCAAAATTACAAGAGCCCTAGTGAAATTGTGCTTACTGTATTTGCATGTATTAATAGTAAATTAGGAAAAATGGTGTGTAAAGGGATATTCCTTGCCTGAAACATGGGTGTTTTATTAGGAAACTCTGAACTATTAAGGGCTGGGCTATCTGCATTTCTCGTAGCAGCAGTTTTAAATTCCTGTGGAGCGTGTTGGCTTCTTTGGAGGGATTTTTGAAGGGAAGGATTTCTAGCTAATGTGATATGCGTGTGTTTCCTGGGCTTGATTTTAAAGAAAGCAGAAGTAAAAAAGGATGTTTGGTGACATTTACTCAGTGCACCGAACAAGAAATGAAAGAGGATCTAAAAGCATACATCCCTTAAAGCGTTAACAAACGTATCCTGCACGTTGCAGATTTTACAGTAAATTCTTTATCTATAAACAAACCGGGTTATCACAGCTGTTTATTGTACTGCTAGCCCTGATCCTAACCTTTATGTCTTTATTGCTTACATACCATTCCCTTGTTTATATGTCTGTACCAGCCTGTGCCCTTGAACTTGGCCCCAGCGAGCCCCGACCCGGCGCTCACTCGCTCGCTCGTGGGGGTCACGGCGGCATCAGAGATGGGACATCAACACCCCAGCAAAGCCCCACTGCCTGCCAGGGGCACAGACCACAGGGACACGAGGAAAGAGCAAGGAAAAGGATGAAAGGATGAGCAGGATTCCCTCTGAGCAGTGTTTGTGGTGCTGCCCTGCTCGCCAGGGCCCATGAAACCTGTCTGGGAAGCTGCACTAGGAGGGGGCAACGCCTCTCTACAGCGGAACCATCAGCCCCCTGCCCTTTCCACTGGCCCAGCTGGGGCCTTGGTGCTGCCTAAGAAAGACTTTTCCTCTCTTTCCCCCCCTCCTCTGATAAGCTGACAGCCAGGCGTGCCTTGTTCTGATAAGTCCTCAAAGTTTGGTTTTCCTACAGACAAACAGCCTGTGCCCTCCAGTGTCTTCAGCAGCAAGGCTTGAAGGGCAGGATGGAGCAGGAGCGCAGGGATAAGCAGGGACAGGGATGTGGCTGGGAAGATCTGCCTCCAGATCACTGATAAACTTCATCCATAAGCTAAAAAAGGGTTTTGCAACCGCCACAGTGTCCCCCACATGGTGGGTTTTGGGGCATGAAGGATTTGGGCTTAGCTCAGTGGGCAGTATTAGAGTGTTCTTCCACGACCACAGTTGGGGCATGCTGTGGGATGAGCCTAAAAGAGGGGCTCTGAAATATGGGCAGCACCAAGCACATTGGGGCAAAATCATTCCAGCCTGAGCCTTTTTCACCACTCCTGAAACTGCTGTCCTGGGTCTGGTTTCAGTTAGTTGAACAGGCTCTTCACTAAAAACAAACCTCCTGGTTCAAACATCTCCAGGTCGGAATCACATCCTTCATTTGCTGCTAAATATAATGGCAATGAATGGAAGAATTTGCAAATTCTCCCAGGGAAAAGAAATTATGATCCCATTAACCTACATTACAGCCATCGCCATTAAGAGATACCATTAACCTGCAGTTCCCACACTGCCTTGTCGGAGATACTACAGTCATCCCTATAATTCTGGAGATACTGCAGCCATCCCATAATTGTGTGGTAACTCTTGGCAAACGCTGACTTTTTAATAGGCAGTGTTACAGCCTTTGTTGGATTATAAGCCCCAATCCATGTAGCCTTTCGGCTGCTCTGTCTCAAACCACATGCGGGATGCAAGCTCCACAATAGGATTGGGCCCCCCCATGCCATCCAAAATTATAGGATTTTTACTGCCTTACTAGGTCATGAGTGGCCATAATTGATCAATACAGAGGATGATGTATCAAGAGTTTTAATGGCATAACAGTGTGTGATAGGAGTTGTTTCACTTTCCAAACTAACGTGTGTTTCAGTGGCTTTTCTTTGCACATTTACTGATATTCAGCTTCCAGGGTGAAAGTGCTCATCTAGTGAATGAGTTTAGCAGAGTCCTACTAGTTGGAGAATTGGAATGTTACTGCTTATTATAAAGTGTGTGTGTATATATATATATATATATATATATAATGTATATAGGGTCAATAGGGCAATTTCTACTAATCTTTTCTACTTACTTGACACATTTAGGCTCTGATTACAAATTTTCTGTTAAGTCTATGAATCAAATTTTCATATCTTCAGAAGCTTGAATTTTCCTCAGCTTTTTACTTTATGCTGTCCTGTCTACCAACCCCAAATTTTGCCTTTTTTTTTTTTTTTTTTCTTTCTTTCTTTTCTTTTCTTGTGAAGTTTTGGAGATTTTTTTTTTTAACTCAGAGGAAGCAACTGCAGGGAAGTCAGTGTGGTTTTGCAGTAAAGGAGCTGGAGTGGTCCTCAGGACTCATAACTTGACTTATTTCAGGTTTTTTTTAGTGCTCAACAACTTTCTCAAATCTAAAAATAAGCAAATCTGCATGTTGAGGGCTGCAGTAAAGCAGGTTTTTCTCATAGATTCAAAAAAACCCCAATAAACCCAAGTAATAAGATGTATATTTATGTAACAAGAAGTCAGATTTATGAAAAATGCTGCTGTGGATTGCAATTCCACATGAAATGGTCCAGTCTCGGAATAGGAATCGCTGGATGCTGACATGTAGTGATGTGCACACTCTCCTGTCTGAGCTGAGTATATTTCTAACTTTGCTCTAATTATCAATCACTTGATTCATGTCAGACCACTCACATTTAAATCAAGTTTTTGTGCTATTTAGACAGGTACTCTGTAAACACGGGCAGAAGAGACGGTTTCTGGAATGAATGGGAAAGGATGCCTGAGTGGCTGTCGGAGTCCATGTTCTGGATGAACAAATTAAAAGCAGGAGTCTTTCATGCTGAATTTGTATGGCCCTCTGCACAAATTGCCCGATTTATTTAAGTATTTTCTGGTGGTGAGATGTTTTGGGACGTGAGGGCTGATAAGAAGCATTAAATAAAACACTGCAAGTCGAATTTAAGGATAAAATGAAATTCTTTCTATGTTGGGTTTGATGTTCTTAATTTAATCCCTGGTGGACAGTAGTCTGCATTACAAAACCTTCACACATAATTTGGTACAGTTTGGATGATTTGCAGTCTCTCCCTGGCTGTCTCTGCAGAGGATGCCCCGAGCAGGTCCTGTGTGGAGGCTGGGTGACCTCTCCTCTCTCAGGAGGGTGGTCTCCTCAGGTCACCGTCGGGGTCATTGCTGCAGCAGAGCAAGGAAGCTTTGACTGTTCCTTTGCTTGTGGGGGTAAACAGAGGACTTCAATCTCCAGCACTACTGGTCCCTAACCTTCAGAAGCTTCAGAGGGGGGTGGGGAAGAGATGCCAAAGGAAAGTGCAGAGCAAAGAATGTAAGGAATTTTGCTTATCTGTGACAAGTTTCTAAGCGTGTTTGATTATGGTAATAAGGATACCTCATTAACAAAGGATTTTAAAGGCATGTACGCCATTGATAATCAGTCAAAGTACAGCGTACATTTTTAACTTTTTTTTTTCCTCCCCAATGGGATATGTTTGAAATACAGCAGCACCTTAGTTAAAATATGGAATTTCACTTGGTGCAGGAGGGTGGGGCTGTGGCAGCTAAGGAAGGAGCTCTATCTCCTGAAGATAAAGTCCCCATCACCAAGAGATGACTGTAAAACATGCACAATTCCCAATCCTTAAAACTCTCCCTAATTGCAAATCTCCTCATTGTTTTAACTTATCTCTGCCTATGCTGTGCTGAATTAGTCCTTTGGAGTCCCTGAATGGGATCAAGGGAAGAGAGGAGGAAAGGAAGGAAGGATGGAAATGAGAGCCAATGAGGAACAGAAAGCCAGAGAAAAGGAAAATGGGGATGGGTGTTCAGTGTAATTGCTCTTTGGCTTCCTGTGAAACTGCAAAACCTTTTGAACACCCTTGTTGAACCAGCCCCAGGGACGATTTCTGCACCCATGCTGCATGGGAGGCATCTGGCCTGGTGCTGCGGTGGGTAAAAAGGGAAGGAATGGTGAAGCAGGAGTTTTCCTTTTCTGCTTAGATAATTTCCAGTGTGTGTTTTGCTGGAAAGTGGTCCGGTCAATGTCCCTCCCACCAGCCTCTGTGCTGATCTCTGTGTTAGGTCCCTTGGCCAACCCCCCCTGCCCGAGGTCCCCACCTGAGGGTGGGAGAGAGACCCTCACCCCTGTGCTCACCCTCTTTCTTGGCCAGCCTGGCCCTGCAGCAGGCAGCTGTTTCCACCAACCAGCCATCCCTGGGAATTTACTCCAGCTCCACCTGATACCTGGAGTATTCCTATTTTTGCATCCTTATCTCCTAATGAGTTTATAATCTAGAACAGAGCAGTACCCCTGCAGTTCTCCAGCTTTCTTATCAAATGATTTCACTATCAGGCACATTCAGACTACTGACGAGCTGCTTCTGGCCCCACACGGGCTCCTCTGTGGGGGCTTTTTTTTCAGGAGGAATAGATTTGAGCAGAAATTCTGTGTCGTGTTAAATGGGAGAAAAGCGAAACCCACCTATGCATGGGGCTCTTCCAGCTTGTTCCAGGTATAATATTTGAGTGCTGGCTGTCCAACCCTAATTGTGGTGGATATAACCCAGTATTTTTTCTTCTATTGCCTTTGGGTTGGAGAAAGCATTTTAATATCCACACACCTCTAATAAACTAAAGCTGTAACGAGCCTTTCTCTATTTGTATTGCTCTTTTGTTGTCTCCTATGTGCATTTACCATTGATTTTTGCCAAACTCCCCTATATTGTAACTATGCAGTTATAAACTGGTGTTATTGAGGGGAACTGAGGAGGGAAGGGATAGCCATGAAATTACTGGTTGCAAACAAACACTGTAGCTCTATTTGGGCATTTCTCAGAAACACCTGGAGATTACTGCATGCAACCTTCCTAATCAGTAAATCAGCCAGCCACCACTTGTTTCCTTAGCCACATCAGGCACAAATGGAACAGCTGTTTAATTTACTTTTTTTTTTTTTAAATGGTAGAAAATTCATATCCTGAATCACTGATATCTTTGTTTTGCAACTTGCTGCCATTAATTCTTTTATTTTCTTTCCTCTCAGTGTTGCCTGCCATAAAAGGTAGGAGTGTCTCTGTGTGTGAATGAGGTGACCGGATGTCATCTTTCAGGATGGTGCATGGAAACCGAGTGAAACTCTCTGGAGCTTCACTTGCACATCCTTTCAAATCCAAGGGTTGAGGAGGGGAACGGGGGACACTTGCTAATGTGAGCAGGAGCTGAGGGACCCAAAGCTTTGCAAGCTCTAGAAACTCCAAAGTAAATGGCTTCGGTTGGCTTGAGACTGAGCAACAGCCAGCTACAACTGAATGCTTTATTGCCGTCTGGAAGTGTTTATTTTCTGAACATAAATTCAAGGGACAGATTCAAGGCATGTCTAGAAATAAAGCATATCATCATGTGAGCTAAGCTGACAAGGACAATTTACTGTACCCTGCATTCGTTCTGGGCCAATCGGAAGAGAAGAGGCTATTAACATCCTGAAATTCCCGCTGTTCGGCTCTGCCTGTCCCTTCACTGAACTCGGGAATGGCATGTATTAACCCCTTGAGGGCCTCCCGTGCGTGGCGCACATCCCGGGAAGGGGACACTTGTTTGGGCCCCGGGCCATGCGCGGCGTGTCCAGCTCCTATTGACAGCGGCAGCAAAGTGCTCCGAGAGCCCGGCACGGGCGCTGCTCTCTGGAGGCCCAGCACAGGGTTAACATCCCTCCTAGAGGCGCTGTCGGTGCTGAACACCAGCACTGACTCCCTCTGTTTAAATACGAGAGTTCACTGGTCAGCTTGACCTTGAATTCTCTCGCAAAGACAGGAGCAAGTTGACATACTGCTCGTGTTTCCAGTGGCTGCAAAGTTCAGGGAATACAAGGCAACTGCAGCTCTCATGCCGTGAGCATCGCTTAGAGAAGGGAAGGGAAAGTTCATTTCCTACTTTATAAACACTGCTAGCAAGAAAAGTAACAAAACCAGAAGAGAAGTCAGAAGGTAAAACACAAAGGGCATGGCAGTAGATATTGCAGAGGAAAGGTGCCATTCATAGTCAGGAAGGTGTTATAATAAAATCCACAAGCAAAAGTCCACAGAGGACTGTTTGCATAGCAGCACTACAATATCTACATGTGTAAATAGAGGGAACAGCCTTTAAATCTACATTGCAGCAGCAACTGCTGGGTCTTTTACCTGCTGCTTGAAGTGACTTCGTGGGTGTCCTTGCATAGGACAGCATGACCAGCCCCCATTCTAATGTTGCAGCTGAGGGAAATACGTTATTGTGGCTCTGAACAGGAATTTTCTGAGTACAGCACTGCAGAAGGTCAGTGCAGTTAGCTTAACTGGTCTTCAGATGCTTCTTTTCCTCTGTTAGGGAGTATGGATTCAGGACAGCTGATGGCTTTCACAGTAAAAGTCTTGGGCTGGTGCTTCTGATTAATTATTAATGTTTGTCATCTTGCTCCTTTTTTTTTTCTGATGAGTTTACAGCTGAGGAGCCTGTCTCATTCATTCCCTGGCACTGCACAGGGTTTAAGTATTGCAGCCTTCACTACCAGACCAGAATAATATAAGAACCACAAAGAATCATTTATCTGGCATGACATATTTTATGCTCTTGTGTAAGTTTTCCTGAGGGACTTCTGAATGTCCTACTGGGTGACTGTGAAGACTCCAAGGACTCAAAGTCATGGGCCTCATCTTTATTACAAGCCCTAAAACACTCAGTGCAAAGACAAAGCTGAGTGATTTTAACTTTTCTGAAATGAAGAGACTGTATTGTCTCACCAAAGTCCTTCCACAGATCTCTTTA
This sequence comes from Aegithalos caudatus, assembly GCA_013389925.1. NCBI lineage: Eukaryota > Metazoa > Chordata > Aves > Passeriformes > Aegithalidae > Aegithalos > Aegithalos caudatus. The sequence continues at coordinate 496,948 of WEIU01001089.1, read as the reverse complement.
AGAGCAGAGGGTTTGGGGCTAAAATTGATCCTTATCTTCTATTACTTATAGGAGTGTCTCTGGGCTTTAAAAATTCAGTCCCCATTTCTTACTTGCAGACTACCCTAATCTCAAATTAGCCTTCTGAGCAAAGGTCAGGAGTGCAGGAGTGCAGGTCTTATTGGTTCAATTAAAGGAAATAACAAAAAATCAGACAGGCTATTGCAGGAGACTTGGTCAACAACTTCCTGAATGCTGAGAGGCTGCTCAGGCATAAGCTGCCTATACAGCGAGATAATGCTGTTAGTAGAAACATCTTAGTGTGAGAAATTGGAAAAAAAAAATACATGGCTAATAGATACATTCATCTGATGGCTTTCACAGCAAAAGTCTTGGGCTGGTGCTTCTGATTAATTATTCATTAATAATTTGTTGTTTTGCTCTTTTTTTTTTTTGGTGTGTTTACAACTTAGCCTTGCCTCTCATTTTTTTTTTCTCCAAAACACATAACTAAAGCTCAGATAACTATACTGGTATCTGTTGTACTATTACTCGCCATAATAATGTCCTTAATAATGATGAAATGTTATGCTTCCAATAATGTACCAATAAATATTTTGGAGTTAGGGAACTGGCAGGTATGTGGGGAGGGCACTTTGTGTTAACAGCTGATATACTGTTGTTACACTGATGAAAACTGGGGCTAATGCACTTGTGTAAAGATCTTCTTTATAAAAGTGATTTTCCTTTCTTTCTTTCCCTTTTTTTTTTTTTTTTTTTTTTTTTTTTTTTTTTTTTTTTTTTTTTGTGTCCTTGTGCCTGAACATTTGACCCTGGAGGAGTAGGATGGAAAGATTGTTTAAAGAGCAGAGAACTGTTTATTTCAATTTTCTCCTCTTTCCCCCCCTGCCCCCCCTTGCTGTTCTTTTTACAGGTAAATCATTCGCGATATGGGAGAATCTCAGAAAGTTCAGAGGTTTGGGGCAGGAAACGCCTCCCCTCCCCCTGAAGTTTGGATTCAGAGTTAAATTTATCTGAATGCTGTCATTTCCCTGCTTTTCCCTCTCTACCTCCTTCATTACATTCCTCTTTCTCCCTCCCCACTCCCAGCCACCCAGATCTTATCCTTTCCTTGACCTGCAGCTCCCCCTCCCTAGCCTGCCACAGCTCTAAAATGTCCAGAGGCCTCGGCTGAAGGTGCCAGCTTCTCCTGGTGGGGTTTTTTCCCTTCCTGAGCTGAACCATAGTGAGAAGTGCTCTGCAATCCCCTTCCATCAGAGATGCTGAAAGCAGGTTTGCTGGCCACTGAGAGGGGGAGACAGCAGTGGTGCCCAGCAGAGCAGCCTGGGCTGGCTCGTGCCTTGCTGGGTGTGAGCATCTGCTTGTGATGCAGCAAAGGGCCCCTGCAGGTACAAGCAATTTGATTTAGGCAAAAGAATTCAGAAATAGGTGTTGAAGTTCAGCCAAATTTCCATGCTGCTCCTGCTTTTCCCTGACACATTCTGCACATTTGCATCACTTAGCACAATCTTGAACAGGTCTGTCCTGGTAGGAAATAGACAGAGTTCAGCAAGAATCCCCCTCTTTTTGTTTTTCCTTTTTCCCTTTCCCCTTTTTTTTTTTTTTTTTTTTTTTTAATTATAATCTTGCACTGTGGCTATTCTAGTTTTTCACAGAAGTGGCAGGCAGCCAAAGACTGGAGTCATTATTTGCAAACTCTAAAAATAGAGTCAAGATTTATAGGAAGAAAACAGATATGTCTTGTTATAAAACCATGAATAAGGATTGGCACAAACATAACGGTTTATTCTTTTTTGATATTGCTTATTGTGAATTGCACTCTATCTTTCTGGGAGATACACAAGATAGTTACAGTGCAGAAATGCTTTCTTTACTTGAAAGTGCTGCAAAACTGCAGTTTATTTATCGTAAAGACTTGGATATTCAAAGAAAGTGATAAGAGATGAGGTAGCCCCTGGGAATTTTGTACATTGTTGGGGTGGATAGTTTGTTTTAAAAAAATTATTAGTGATCTTCTCCTGCAGGTCACTGCTGATAAAAATTACATTCTTCGCCCAGCAAAAAGGCTCCTCATGAGATGCGCTTCTGGTTAATACTGCTTGTTACTGTACACCATGAACATCACATCCCTGATCTAACTGGGGGTAATAACAGCTCCCTGCTCTGTCTCCTTCCTTGTAGGCTCTGGCAGGGCAGCAACAAAGAAAAAAAAAATGGAGTGGAAAAAAAAGGAAAAAGAGGAGGGAGGAAGTAAGCAGAGGGAAAGAGAGGGAGAGACTTTTACAAAGAGTTAAAAAGGCCTGATGAAATCCTTACAATGTACACCATATGGCTTGACATTTACCAGATTAGTTAAACATTTCTACTGGGGATAAATATTCCTGCACATCGATGTAAAGAAATTGCATGAGACAAGGGCACATACAGCATATTTATGCCATGGAGTAATCTTTTCTATTTTTTTTTTTTTATTTTTTTCCCTCCCTTCCCCTTGGCTAGCAGAATTCAGGTTACAGAGCATGTGAGGGACAAGTGTACTAACCCCAAACAAACCCCAAATCTGTGCACTCCTGAGCTGCTGGTGGGGTGCTTCCAGCATTTTCCCAAACACATCTCAAAAGTCTCCCCCCTAAAAGAGTTCTGAGTGAGCAATCTTGCTATAACAAAATACCAAAACCCCACCTCTACAGAGAGGCTGAAGCATTAAAGTTTGTCAAAATCTATCTGAGCACTCGGATTGCCCGTGGAAGATGACTGTGATGGCTGCCAAAGTGATTTGAGTGGGTTGATGCAGAGGAGGTGACTGTTGGTGCCCGTGTCTGGTGCAGCCTGCCCCGCTCCATGGTGAGCAGCCCTAAAGCCATAGATTTCATCTGATCTTTGCAAAGGCTAACATTTGTCTGCTGTCATTTTAGTGAGATTGATGACAGGCTGGGATGGGGAGGAGGAGGGGGAGCGCAGCGGGAGGAAGGCTGATCCCTGCAGCCCCGATAGCTGGGGCCAAGCCCATCCAGAGTCACTGTCCTGGGCTCTCTGATCAGCTCAGGTAGTGGCAGGGAGTTGTTCCTGCACCACTCCAGCAGGAATTGCACGGGGTTGTTACAGGAGGTTGCAGAAACTGGGAGACAGGAAGGCAGCACTTTGCACCTTATGTATCTTAATAGATTATTCGTGTCACAGGCAACACAGGGCAAAATGTTATGACAACCATAAGAATGAAGTTTACTGTGGCTTAATGTGGCTGGGCAGGGTAAAGCTATCAAAAAATGTTTTATTTTTTTTTTAAGTTTCCAGGACAAACTAACAGATGTGGACATGCAGCTATTTTCATTCAAACCCCGGAATTTTGGCAAACGCTTTCCAGGCTATAGCAGAAAAGGCTTACTCTTTTTATTATTAGTAGTAGTATCCCAGTGCCAAACTAAAAATCAGACACCTTCCCACTTGGAAGCTTTCTTGCAAGCTGATGTAATAGGTGAAATCTTCTGCAAAGGACACATGCCCAAGCTGGGCAGCCAGTTACTGGCTGCAGCATGTAATGTGTCTTGGAAAAAAATTAGCTTTCACACTTGTGCAGGATGAAGTCCATGTATCTTTTTCCATGAATGAATGAGTGACTATCAATGCTGACATTCGATCTTACCTCAAAATCCTGGAGATTTGTGTTTCACCAGGCACACGTATGTATACGTGGAGGGATCTCAGCACTTCTGGGAGAGAAATGCAGAGTGAATGGGTTACTGCCCTTGTGGAGAAATGTGCCTGCAAATCTTAATCCCAATATTAGATTGGAAACTGTTGAGGCAAGGGCTGGAAGCAGCCCTAGAATACTCTCTGGGAGCTGAAGGGGAGATGGGAGCATGAGCCAGTAACTCTAATAAGCTGGAATTCAAAATATGCCTGACCTAAAACCTTGGGCTGGGACATGTACAGGCTTGGGGGAAAGCTCAGCTCCAGCCCCTCGTGTTGAGATTTACTGTGGCGAGACCAATGTCACGTGGATTTTAACCACCCAGTGTCCCATCACACCAAAATGACATCGTGTGAGGATAGGGTTTCAGATGCAGACAGGGAAAAATGTCATAGAGAATGTGGAAACAAGGTGTTCCCTTATTCCTGCTGGTCAGAGAAGAGCAGAGACTCCCACCTGAGTGGGAGGGCGGCTTGAGCCCCGCACGAGCCTTGCGCTTGGGTGATCACGGGTGGCGGGGTTGATAAAGAGTGAGCCAGAGAGATAAATACCCATACCAAGGAAAATAAGAACAGATAATGGATTGGTGCAAGTCGCAGTATATTTCCTCCTGGTGATGAAAGGCTAAGAGCGAGTTATAGATCTTTCCTCATGATAAGAAGGGATATTTCTTTCCAAATCATTTATCTATAAGATACTGAGATATTATTTTGGTCTGCATTGGTATTAATCGGGCTCTTTGCATTCCTGTCCTGGTCTTTAGCAGGTGACAACTTGGTAGGGACCCCAAAGGTTCTGTCTGCAGCTCCCATGGGTGAGGTGTTGCTTTTCATCACTGGGAGCTGGGAAGAAAGAGGGAATGTTTATCCAGGTGTCTCAGGTGATGGTGATATGGCTATTTATGCATGACCAGGTTTTAAATCTTGCTTTGTTCAGGTTCTTAATGTACAAGAAGCATTGCTGAGAGTGTTATAAAATCTGTTACTGCTCTGGGATAGAATTAACTTTTTAAAAAACGCAAATATTTACACGTTCGGGTAATAGGACAGGTGCGTGCAAGTGCAGGACACCGTGTGGGGCGAAAAATGTAGCGTGGCTGTGTCAGCTGGGAAAGACCAGAGCACGAGGTATGATAGTGAAGGGAAACGTCTTTTAAAATTTAATTATTTTGTTAATAGTTTCATTATTGAGTAGCTATTCTGTATAATTTAGTAAATGGCTGTTTCTCGGCCCCCTTTCCCCGGGGCGGTGGTTGGGAGCCGTGTGGGGCGGCGCGCGCCTGCCCTCACGGAGGTGCCGCCATCTTGAGGAGAGGGTGGGAACACTTGGGGCAGGGGGGAGCAGCCGAAACAAATAAAGCACAAATAAACTGGTGCCAGACAGGGTTTGGGCTGTGGGGTGAGGGATTTAGGGATGGGCAGGTGCCATGCCCCAGCGGCAGGGCTGTTTGTGGGCAGAGCAGCTAGCGGGACAAGCGGCACGTGTTTTCACGTGCTGTAACCTCAGCCTTTGCTGTCTTGCTTAAACCTCTGCTTTTGGATCTTCAGAGAAACCTTTGCAGCGGTCAGTAAATCCTAATGTTGCATTTGCCCTGGTTTATGAGATTTCCAGGAGATTTGTCACTTTGTGGATCAGGCAGCTCTGAGGGCACAGGTTTGGACTGACTGAGGAGGACTCTTACTGTCTCCATTGTGTTAAAATGAGCTTCATGTTCAGTACATTAGCGTGTTAATAAGGGAGCCCTGTGTTCCCACACTGCTCTTAAAGGTGTTTTCACACTGCTGACCTGACCCCCTTAATCCTGGCTTTCCTGGAGGAAAAGCTGATCCATCTGGCCTCCTCTACCTAAAATGGAACGAAAGCGAGTGATGGGGCTATTTCAGTGCTGGTGTTTCTCAGGTACCTCAAGCAGCCTTGTTCTTTTTGTATTCATCANAAAAAAAAAAAAAAAGGACAAAAAAACCCTCTAGATGTGAGGGCTCAAATCACTGAAGATGAAAAGCAGCAAAAGGAAATAAAGAGGTCAAACACCTAAGTTAGCTTGTGATTAAAAAGAAATTAGTGGGGCTATTTTTAATTTGTTTAAATATATTACTTTCTATTAAAGAGGTCTTTTTATTTCACTAAGTATGAGATGAAGTGTGTCACCAGAGGAAGATTTTTTTCAGTTTTAGTGTCTCTTCTCTTCAAAAATTAGCAGTCTGATGCCACTGAAGTCACAAATGTGGAGACAGCAGGAATGGCAGCAATGTGGGACTTTTCCTTTACAACACACCGCAGTCCCAGTTGGGCTGGTGTGCAGGGAAGAGAAACACAGACTGTGCATAACAGGTATGTTGTGGGGAGGTCTGTGGTACCACACAGCCCCCCAAATACTCAACCTCAGAGTGTTGTGCAGCCTTGAGAGCCAAAACTGCATCTCTGCCCTCAGACCCATCCCAAGCTGCTGGTCCCAGCCCAAGGTGCTGCTGGCAGCCCCCTTGGAGGCTGGAATGCATCTTGTATCTGAGTTTAGCTGCCAGATCTTATGTCTTTTTTTGTTAGATCTGCTAGACTATGGATATTTTCGGGCTGCAGCTGACAGAAATTAGAAAGGATAGTTGTAAATGAAGTTTTGTAATGCCAGAAGTCTATGACGGAGCTTTTATAATCAGTGCACAAGCTGAACGGTGATCTAAGTGCTTTCCATGAGATTGCTGGTTTTTCCATTTTTCTTTTCTTTCTTTTGTTAAATGAAGTTCCTTGAGAATAAACACAGCAACTGGGTGAGACTGCAAACCTGTGAGGCTGTGAGGGAAATACACCATAAGGCTTGAATAAAAATGATAAAGTGTTTGGTTAGGAATTTGTCACAAAGCTCCAAAACAATGCAAACACCCTCAGTCTCTTGTTTTGTTCCCAGCTGGGAAGCCAGGCCAGAGTCACTGAACATTTCACCAAGTCTTGCTAGCCTTCTGAGCTGAGTTGTGAGAAATTGTTCTTGACATCACATGAGCTGGGCCACAAGGCAGGACTAATGTGATATTTGCTATCGAAGGTTTCCTAGGAAACATGCTACTTAGAGCACTCAGGCCTCCCTGCCACCCTTCCCGCATCCTCCAGCTTCCCACACCCCCACAGGTTTTGCAGGGGGCAGGGATGTCCCCTCTGACCTCCGGACACCCTTGGCACAGACCTCCCCTCTTCCCAGCTGAGCAGAGAGGGGCTGTGGAGTTTCTGAAGCTCACCCACCTAATTGCCCTTTTTTCCCTGATTTATCTCTTTTTTTGTTTTGTTTTTCACCAGCACTCTGCAGTGGGAAAAGTGAAAGAAACTAAGCTACATCCTGCAAGACTAGAGATGGAGAGGAGGATGTTTGAGCCTTCTCAGTGAACTTAAGCTTTCCTGCCACGGGGGAACTGGTGGAAAAAGGTTAGGAAAATCAGCAGATAACTTACAACTTAACTTGCCACATGTTCTGCCGGCAGTTTGCATTGCAGTAGCTGCTATGGTACATAACCAATAAGTGTTTTTCAGCAAAGTGGAGTTCCCTAATTCCTTCCCATAATTTCACCTGGTAGATCTGTCCTTGACATCAGCCCCACAAAATGATTCCTGCCATCCAAAGCCAAACTTTTCAGCTTGGCCATTTGGAGCAGCAGGAGAGTTCCCATTGAGGATGGGATGAATGGAGTCAGTTCACACATGTTAACCAAATGCAAATCCTTCGATGGAAACTCATGGTCAGCTTTTTCCACTGCTATTTTCAGAACTTCCACAAAAGACCGTGCTGTGATTATATGTATTCATGATATGTATATCATGTATTCAGCTCAAACAATATTTGAATGATGCATTTAGAATTCTTCCTAAAAAAGGACCATGCTTCTGTAAACTGCATCATATTTGTAAAAAGAGGGGGAAAAATCTAGCTTGCTTTTCCTTTCTTCCTCTCTTGTTTTTTAATATATCATTTCATAAGGCTGTAAGAATTGGTGTTAATGCCGCATTACACACAGACACACTTCCACATAATCTTATGCATTTGCCAGTATTCCATACATAAACAACCCTATGGAATCCCGACTCTTCATTGTTAAGTTTGTCTCCATATTTTTCAAAGCAAAGCAGCTCTGGGTGTCAAGCAGTTGCTTTTTTCACTCTCGTTCACTGGGCTTTGTGGAAAATGTAGCCAAACAGATAATGCATTGGGAGTTTAGAAGGTTGGCTGGGGTTTTNTTTTTGTTTTTGTTTTGTTTTGTTTTGTTTTGCCATTATTGGGTTTTTATTGGTGTTTTGGTCTTTGTTTTTGATTTTGGTGGTGGTTGGTAGGATTTTGTGTGTGTTTTCTTATATATTTATTTTGTTTTTTATACCTGGCCATTTATAACTGCCTCTTTTCCCTCTTGTTTCCTCTACTGATAAAACACCATTTTTATGACTCTGTCATCATGTGTCCTTCACATTGCCAATATTAATTTCCCCAACCCCTGGAAGGCCCAGAATGTCACCTCCATGAGGCTCCCTGAAGCCACTGGTTTGGAAAACAGGAGCACTCAGGTTGCTGTTGCCAGACACTGGATTCCCGTGTGGTGGGAAGGAGACAAGTACCCGAAGTCACTGGGCTGATTCATCTCCCTCCGTGGTGCTGTTCCCTTCACCTCCCTGCATGTCTGTGTAGTGAAGTAATGTGGCCAACATGCCCCATATGCCTTGTCTTAGTAATCAAAGTGCAGGGGATAGAAAGGAAATTCCATTCTGGATTGTTTAGCTCTACCTTCAGTTTCTGGTGGCATCTCAAATAATGGGGTGGCTTTTGGGCTGGCGTTTGGGCTTGCCTTCACGTTCAGGAGAGCAGCACCTGCTAAGCCCTACAAACTCAGTGGAAAATCTTCTCTTTCTGTTCCAGTCCAGAAAAGATTCCTCCAGGTGTGAAGTCAACTTCAGAGAAACAGCACCAGCTGAGTTGAGAATCTGCAAGCAAGACTCAGGTCTGCACCGATCTCTTAGATCAGCATTTTTCTCACTTTTCCTTGCATGGAATCATGATATGCAACTCAACCTCTGCCTGTGAGATACCATCCTGAAACCACATTGCTCACAGAAGGCAGAACTTTTCTATGTTATGACAGGCTGTCCAACATGTGAGATTCTGGTGGTCACCCAGACTGTTAGTTGTTTTCAGAGCACTCTCAGAATGTCAGTCCTTGTGGCACCACATGAAACGTGTGTCAGGGGCTATTGTTAAACCCCACTGCCAGCTGAGGGAGGGAGGAAAGGAGATACAAAACCACAGCTTGAATTATTGCTGGAGACAGCACTGGAACTCGGCATTTCCTGGGCAGATTACTACCCTTTGCTTCTCCCTCAGCTGGTATAATTAGCAGTGTCCTGGATCTCTCTTATTCCCATGCAAGCACACATCTGAATGCATTTTTCTTTGAAATTGTCTGTCTTGGGGTCATTTGTGTTGTGCACTTCAGGCTGTTGATGATCTGTTGTCTGCAGTGAAATGCTCACTGGTACACTGTAAATCATGTAGAGATGCAAAGGCATCCATTTGTTGCTACTGATTGAATCTCTGTGGATTTCTGGAATGGGCTACCTGTAAAACTTTGGGAGCCAAGTATCAAAAATTCCCAATCCTTTGTGGCTCTTTAATTTTTTTGTTCTTGGCTGCTAGCCATGCAGACGGATGTCTTACATCCTTGAGATGAACTTAGTGCAGTCCTCATTGACCTAGCAAGCCATTTTTTCCCTGATGACAAGCTGGGATCACATTTTGTAATGACTGCTGCAAGATTGTCTTGTTAGGGAAAGGGCTAAGGTGGGATCGTCTTTAATGACAATGAAAGCACCTCATAAAACCTGATTCTTTGGTTTTACAGGCATGGCTGTAAGAATTTTCGCCAATGCAGACTTAGTAAATCAGTCAGTCAAAAATTATATCAGTTGAAGTATAATGTTCATGGCAGTCCAAAAACCTGAACATGTAGGTGATTTGGAGGGCATTTTGTTAACTCTTTAATTGGTCGTTTGAGTGCTGGAGGCAGTAGCTAATTGCCTGTAGGTCAGAGTAGTCCTAGAGCTTAGGTAAATGTGTATTGTCATATGTCACATTTTCATATGGCTCCTTTGCACAGGTTGGTAAAAATGATTGCTGCATAATTAAAATTAAGACAAGGTGGGAAAAGTGATTCAATTAAACCCCTGAAGCCATTGCACAAATTATCTGAAGTACCAAAAACTAATGAATAGTTAAAACTAGTTTTATCTTTTTACGCTTCATTCCCGAATCCTGAGGGTATCAAAATGGCTGAAGTCTCTCTCAAAGTTCTCAGAGGTGAGTTTTTGGGTGGGCAGTGCAAGTATGAGTCAGCACAGAGGAATTCAGGCCTTTTAAAATACCAGCACACAGAAACTTTGTTACCTACTTGTTTGGAATTGAAAATAACCAGACCTTAAGCACAAGAGACCTTTTGGTTTCTCCACCAGCCCAGAATTATTTTGAAAACATCTGCAATATTTCACTCTGCATGCAGCAGGTATTATATACCAGGGAGGGTGATGACAGTAAAAATAAATGAGATATGTTGTAACCAAAACATCCCAAGTTTTACATCATACATTTCACAAGCCTAGCAAACATCCTGTGCTTTGACTTGAAGGCTGAGGGCATGTGGTAGTTTTACAAATGTCTATTAGTATTAACAAATATGTTCCATTATTAGACCGTATGCCACTGCCCCAACCTCCCAGTGCAAGAGGTGAGTTAATATGGCTTATAAAATATAAGAGTGCTGCAGGCACAAACTGTGGAAATCAGAGCCCTCTCTAAGCAGGAGGTCTCATTACATTTTGTGGGACAACTTACTAGAGGCCTGAACATGAGCATTAAAGCTGCCTCCCAGCTAAGGTTTTTTATGGTTCCTGTCCTTTCCCAGAGCCATACAGCTCTAGGAGGTTTAGAGCAGACTCTGCACCTTTGGATACTGGCAGTGGGCTAATTCTGACCGTGTTTAAAATGAGAGAATTGAGATGGGTATGTTTGCACTGTCCCTTTGCTTTTTAACAGAGTTGTTGGAGCCTGAAAATAGCAGGGCACTGAGGAGCTGTGCCCTTGTTGCTTTTTGGTTTAGTCTTTGGGTTTTTTCTTGCATGGCTCTGTGCTGGTAGCTGTAAACCCCCATTTCTTGGAAACATTAGTGTTTCTTGGCCAGGTTTCCCAGGACTGTGAGTGTCTGCACAGAGAAGACCCAAGGTGTTGAAACTGTATAAAACAGTACATCTTTCAAGGAAGTAAAAAAGTCTGGTTGCTCTTCATTAGAACAGATACTGCCCTGCAAGATTTTAAAATATGCCCTGGTAGGGACCGTCTCCAGCCATCCAAGTGGAGGTGTCTGTAGATATTTCCCCTAGAGGCGTGGTGTGTATGCAGAGATGAGGAACACGGTGCCTTTTTGTGCTTCCACCTCTTTGGAAGTGATTCTCACCCTTCATTTGAAACAGTTAAAAACCTTCTCCTGGTGCTTATCCAAACTTAATCAGAAACCTTAAATAGGAACTAATTTACTGTCACAGGTAGCATGTTCATCTTAGTACTAGCTTTATCAAAAAAATTCCCTGCTGAGGACCAGGGTGATTCAGGGAATAGTAGGTTATGAAAACATGATGATGTCAACTCACTAGGTGAGTCTTTCATTAATGGGTAAAGCTTCTGTAGGCAGAAAAAATAAACCTTCCTAAAGATTTCTGTGGATCAAAACCCCAAGAAATGAGGAGAGCAGAGAAAAAGGAGAAAGCTGAAGCACAGGAGGTGTTCAAGTCACATGAGCTCTCTGCTTTCATATGCTTCCTAGTGGAAAAGCAAACAGCCAGACATTGTCAGGAGTGTCCTAAAAAGTCAAAATGTGAGTGGACAAGTTGCAAGTCTCCCCACCAAAACATTTTTTTCAGTCTTTTTTGATGTGTGTTCAGCCTAGACTGCTGGTAATCAGAGACGAAATTTCCACTGCCTGTGATTCAAGAAAAACAGTACTTATGTCATTAAACAGAGTGTTTTTCTGTAGCCTTTTCTGTATGGTCTTGGCTTGAGACCACCCAAATGCCAGGTAAAGTAGTGCTTGGGACAAGTCAAGCTTTTCCTTCCACTCCAAGGCATAAGCAGCAGGCTGCAGCTGATTTAATAAATGCAGACTGATAATTTTAGGAGGCTACCAACAAAAACCAGATTATGGGATGAGCTGTTGTGGAAATGACCCAAGTGTGTTTGGGATCCCTTTGTGAATTTCATGTATGTGCATAGTATAGTATTATGTTGGTAGAGATGTATATGGCAATGCCATGCAGGACTAATATGAGACATAAATGTTGTTAAAAGGTTTTATGTGACACATTCACAATTTTTCCTCTGGGTACAGAGAGTGAGTCAAGGTCATGGCACTAAATTCATCTTTCAAAAGTGCCTCATTTCACTGACTATGGAAGGCTTGGACCACTGCCCTGTATTTACAATAAAAATATGTATTTTAAGCTATTAAAAAAAAAAACCAACAGTACTTTGATCTGTTAATATAGACCTTTTCAAAGAAAAAATGCAGGATTTTGCCACCAGCCAGGTCCATTCCCATGTCATACCCTGCAAATAACAAGTGTATGAAAAAGGTTTAAAACTTGGATTGAGGAATGCAGCCAGGGTTGCTGGTTCAGGAGCCAGGAGCACAACCCCTGCCTGCTGGGCTTTGTGGAGAAGACCTACACTATCAAAGCTCTGGAAGGTAAAGGAATGCATTAGGGCTTTGAAGAAATTCTTTAAAAAGCCTCTGGAATTACAAAGACAGTGAGAAAGGCTTTCCACAGACTTTCTGGAAATGCCCTGTGAGTCACTGGTGTGTTTCCCTGGGAGCTGAAGGAGGCAGCAGGAAGCTGGTAATGGCCTATTAAATTCGATAGGATGTGCTTTGGTGGTGGGTGGTGGGATCACGGTATTTCCAAGTGTTTGCAGGAGTGAGCAGCAGAAGGATGTGTACATTGTGCTTCCTTTGGGGGGTGTATTTCCCATGGTTTTAATATGAGACAAACTTAAACCTCGTTTCCGGTGAGCCTGGGGTGCCAGCATCCTCATGTTCTCAAGGAGCACACTCTTAATCACAATAATTCCATGTGCAAGGACCAAATCCTTAGACTGTTTGAGGCAAGAGTTCTTGGGTCAGCCCAAACAAAGGGTAGGGATATGAGGTATTCCTTTGGCAGTGGGGTTGCCCAGGGATACATCTGGCAGGGAAGGTCTGCTCTGCCATGGATAGAGTTATTACAGTGGTGTTACTGCCTTTCCAAGAGGATAATGTTCTTCGGGTGTTCCCACCTTCTCCTGGCTTATACATAAGGTGACAGCAAAGCTGAAAAAACCCTGCTGGGTTCCCATAAAGGAATAAAGTTAATAATGACCAGTGTGCAAAGAAAGATTAGACATGAATAGAATTGGATTGATTGCCTTAGACAATTTTATGGCTTTGCTTTCCTTCCTAAAGTTTTTTTTGTGGGTTCTTTTTTAGTAAAATAAATCACAGATCATGAGATGGCACTATGCAAGTATGTCAGAGAATTTTTCGTGGCTCACAATTAGCCTTGATAACCCAAAGGATAGAGGCTGGCATATGCCATGGGTGGAGTCAGGGCTGTTGTGCATCTTTGTGTCTGTGAATGTGTGACAGATTTCTTCAGTCAGATGCAGGCCAGGCTGAATTTAGCCACCTTGGCCTGGATATTATCCATGTGGCTAAAATTGCCAGATCATTTACCCTGGAAATTATTGCAGTGGTGCACTGCCAAATGCACAGTTGTATTGTTCCTTTGCTTCATGCTGTTGGGTGTTAAATGTACCTCTGAGCCTTAAGCAAGCCTTGATTGAGTGTTTTTTGTTTACAAGAAATTATAGAGGGGGAGAGGAATCTTTCAGTTTTCTTTGAGGATCTACCAAAACCTTTGTCATTTACTTGTAGCTTAGGTAGTTATGACTTAAACGGTGAGAAGGAAGTAAAAGGGCTTATGTAAGAGTTCAGATGATGGATCACTTGACTTTATAGTGGGAAATCTGTGTTAGTGAAGGCTGGAGAAGGAGCCGGAATATTTTAGGATTTTCTACACACAATGAGGGATCAATGACTAACCCAAGTTTGTGAGCCATAAAATGAGCAGACTGTTTAGACCTTAGGTAGGTGGTGACAATAAATCTCCTGATGATGTGGAGATGAAGGTTCTCCTGTCCCTATCTACAACAACAGCTGTTTGCTTGGAAATATGTACAGAGACACTCTGCTGTGCTAAAAACCCATCTTGTGCCATCGGAATGCTGAGACCGTCCGGGCTGGGAATTGTGGGAGTCCCTTTTTAAAACATGAACATGTTCAGGTATCCCTGAAGAGCAGCTGTTTGGGGCACCACATCTTCTGGAGAGCTGTCAGGTTCTGCATGCTTGAGAGGCATCCCAGCTAGGGAGGAGATGTTTGTTTTCCAATTAGCTCTTGTCTAAGGAATAGAACTACAAGAATGAGCCCTCCATTAGGAAAATGACTGTAAATGACAAATTCTCCACTGTTGTTCCCAGAGCAGAGAGATTCATTCTGTTAGGGTCACCCATTCTGCAACAGAACTTTTCTTACAATTTCATGAGGAGATAGTCTTATGTCTCTGTGGGGAAAGGTTCATCTCTCCATGCAGTCCTCCTTTTGGGTAGGATGAGGAAAGCAGTTGCCAGGATGAAAGAGTAGCAGCTCTCCTGGAGAAAGCCAGCTGGCAGCCCTCTCTGGGAACCAGCACTGCCCACCAGGAAGAAGCTGTTCTCCTCCTTCAAACCACACATTTCACTGTGCACTTGCAAGGCAAAGGTGGGCATGATACAAACCTACATTTCAGTCAATAAAACCTCAACATGAAGGAGAAATATTATGTCCTTTCTAGTTTGTTTTACAGAAGAGAACAGAGGCTTTGCTGGCACCAAGAGACACTTTTATTTTTCTTTTTCTTTTGGCTTCCACTGCCATTTTTTCCTCTGTGGAAAGAGGGAGATATTCTGGCTCTAGTTGCATCTGTTTTCACTATTACCAAAAAGAAAACTTCAATTTTCCAACTGAACTTGAGGTCCAAGGACCAGGTTTCCTTCAATAATTTGTGAATCTTTCTCATGTGATCATCTCTTGTCATGATGAGCATGAGAAGGAAACCAGGAAGGGCAGTCCAGTTTTTCCAAAGCAAAATCTTAAGGCACTTTGCTGAAGTTCTCACAAATTTGGGTCAAGGTCTATTACCAGGTTGAATTACAAACATGCATGGCTCTAGATGCTCTGTTCTATGCTGCCTGCTTCTGAACCTTGAATGTCACTCTGTTAAGAGTTTGCAAACCAGAGTAATCCCACTGCTGTCTTTCATGGATTCAGCCTTGACTCATGGGAATAGACAGTCAGGGTGCACATCCTAGGTCTGTTTGAAATTCTGCAAATGTTTCCTGAAATACAGTGTTCCTTTTCACCCCATCTTCTTCCATTTCTCAACACAACAGCAGTTTATAAACTCCTTTTCCCCTCCATCTGGCACTTGCCTCCTTCCTCTTTCCCTGCAGCCCACAAATGTTTGCTGCTCTGAGAGCCACTGCCCTGGGCCCCAGCTGCTGTAGGATAAACAGGGGCTAATCTTGGAGATCAGGGAAGCAGTGGTTTTCCTCAGAGCTCTGTGGTCAGGTCCCCTCTGGCAGCGAGGCCCAACTCCCCATCTTCCCCTTCCACCCCTTCTCCTACATCCTTGCCCCCAGAGTGAGTCCTGAGCATGGGAAACACAGGAGTCCCTGCTGAGCAAAGATCATCAGATTCAGTTACAAATGAAAAATGTCATGGATTAGATGGATTAGACAGAAGATGGATTGATTTTTCTTCTTTACTTGCGTAACTTGAATCTTTAATAGTAACTTGATAATTTATGTATTGTAAGAATTTTTTTTTTCTTCATCGTAACTGGCTAAAGGTAAATACCTGCAATTTTAGCAATAATGCTTTGTTCTGACTGCAGACTTGGTTCTTTTTAGTTATGGAATGAAATACTGTACACACCCTTCCAGCCCAAATATGCATGTTCTTTCTAAAGTTTTCTTTCTAGGAATGAACACCCCCATAACAGTCATTGCTGAGCTGTTTGCAGAAGACAAACACAAAAGGGCTATATATGCAGCCAGATCAAAATCAAAAGAAAGATTCTCAAAAATGTTTGGCACTGTTTGCTCACCTTTGGAATATACATCCTGTTCCTCTTCTTAAAATATTTTATTTTATTTTTTTAGTATAGCTGGGTAAACTGGTATTTCTTCTGCTCAAGCTGTCTCTAAACTTGTATTTCCAACAGTGGCAGCAGATTATGAGACGATACTTATAGAAATGACATTATATCATTCTTTAAAATACCCATCCTGAAAGGCAAAATCTGGAGAAATTATAGGACTAAGAGGCCTCCTTTGAGAGGCAGAAACTATTTTAACTTGTTATTTTTAGAGCTCTGCAAATCACATATTTTTCTCTTCACTGGCAATTCAAAAAAAATTGGAAATTGTAATAAGTTTAAAAAAAAAGAATCTTTCACAACTTTTTCTATAAAATGGAAAGTTGAAATATGTCATTTGTGGGCAAATGAGATGCTTCACTTTAATTTCACCATTTTTATTTTAGTTCCTTTCCTCAGATGATAAAAATTAGACTCAGAGTGGTCTGTTTTGAGCTGACTGCTCATGTGGATTGGATAGGGGTTCTTGGCCAGGACACCTGTCCTGGGGCATGAACAGTGACATGGACACAGGGACAGCTGTCTCCTCCTTAGTTGGCTGATCCATTGTTAAATGCTCCTGTGGATCTTGAGTCTACCTCCACCATGCACCACAAAGATTAAAAAAAGGTTTAATATGGAATATTTCTGAGGAATAATGCTGAATACCTCCTGTGATTATGGTGTTATCCTTGAATTAGCCTTGTACATCACTTTCCAGGGATGGGAAGTGCTGTGGGGGGAGCCCCACAATGCCTTGGGAGGTGCTGGATCACTGGCTATGAAACATTCCTACCTGTGGAGTATCCCTAGGGATGAGGGAGGGATGCTGCCCTCCCATCCTTCCTGGTGCTCTACCCGTTGGCACAGGGTGAGCCATAGGAACACCTGTTTCCTGTAAGGAGATGGGGCTGGAATTGGAGCAAACTGCTCTAAACCTTCTGACATTAAGGAGGGTTGAACACTGAATTTATTTTAATGGGAGGGATCTTAAAGAGGGCCCTGACTGGTAACAATCAGCCACTAAAATCTGATGCAATAGGGAGAGGTGGGTGCAAAAAAAAAGGGGAGTAGGAGCAAAATAGCAGCAGCAAGGAGCAATCTTGGGGCAATAAATGAAGATATTTCCATTTGGAAGCAGAGGTTCTGGAGATCTGGGGAGGGTCGGATGATTGATGTGATATTCTGTGATATGAATTGTGGAGTTTGAGTGTCTTAGGAGCAATAAGGTGACTGGATCTCACACGGGGAGATCACACTCGTGATCTCACACTCATGGGGCAGTGTCAGAGAGCACCTTCACTTGCCAGACACTCTGCTCACAAGCACATGTCCTGGAATATCCAGTCTTGAGCCCTTTCCACCTTGGGAAAGGACCACTTCAGTATTCATTGTGGATAAAGAACAGTAATGCTTCTCTTTCCTTTCTCTGTTCTTCTTTTTTTAATGAGAAAAGATCTCAGTAGAAGAAACTTGTTTTTCAGCGATCTCACTTCCAAAACTTTTTTCCTCAGAGTGATTCAGCCCGCAGTTTCAGAGCTTGTTTAATTACATTTTTAAACTTCCCTCTCTTAATTACTCCTTTTTTTTATTATTAACACCTAAATATGCTACTATTTGGGGCACAAACAGACAGAGA
Source organism: Aegithalos caudatus (assembly GCA_013389925.1). Taxonomy (NCBI): domain Eukaryota; kingdom Metazoa; phylum Chordata; class Aves; order Passeriformes; family Aegithalidae; genus Aegithalos; species Aegithalos caudatus. The sequence goes on along the minus strand of WEIU01001089.1, from coordinate 479,336 downwards.
TTACAATTAACAGAATAATTACACTCTTTTTGTCAGTGTAACCTCATGGTACAGAAAGTATTACAAATCCATTTTAAAACATATTAAATGTTCATATTAATGAGGATAATAGAGAACAAGTACCAGCAAACTAAATATTGTTAATGATTTTGAGCTATTAAATTCATTACCATTTCCTTTCATAATAAAGTGGTTAGTTGCTAATTAGACCTTTTTTAACTCATCATTATTGAATTCATTACATTGTGTGCAGTTAACCCTTAAAGATCTGCCTGGGTTTACAGATACAATTAAAAAATAATTCCAGCAGCATCTGAAGCTGAGATGCCATTCTCAAACCCGCTTGTATTTTTGACAGTAGCTCCATGTACTTTTCTTCTGGTACATTTTCTTGACACATCATGCCTAGCAGCTTCTCAGCTGTCACAGCAGCTCCAGCAACACGTACGATGGAAACATGCTGTATTCATTTCATTTAATAGCGTTTAATGTTAAAGCTAAAGTAAAACCCACTTGTTTGGCCAGGGAAAAAATACCCCTCAGCTCGCTAAATGGTTGACGTCAACGAGCTGCTCTTCAAGTTAAATCTGCTTGGAGTTGGGATGAGGTACCTTTTCCTCCTACAGAGATGGATATGCTTGTGCCTATCTGGGTATCTGGTCTTTCTCTGCAACCCTAGATGGAAATCCCCTCCCTACCAGAGTTCATGTAAAAAATTCTCTTGATTGCAAGGCATCCCTAAACTCATCTTTCAGTGGCTCTGAGGGTTTGCTCTACTCTTGGGGACAGGGTAAGTGCCACCATGCCTCTGTCTCGTCCCACAGATCTGATTCCTGGAGAGGGCACTCCTGGGGACTGAATCAAAGGGCTGCTTGCTTCTCCTTCCTCCTCCTGTCCTCACTCACTCAAGTGAGGGAGAGAACAGAGCCTCCATCTCTTAACTTCTTTTTTTTTTGTACTGTGCACACTTTCTTCTTTTCAAAAAGCCCAACACACAAACACCCTCCTTCCCCACCAAACACTTTAAAGTTACAGGTATTTAAAAGGGACTAATGGACAGCATTCTGTGCTTTGCCTGGTTGTGGTACAGCAATGTGGCAGGAGAGGGGCAATAGTGTCTGGCTGGAAAATGCCATTTCTGGAGCAGCTCTGCCGTGGCAGCAGGGCTGTTGCAGCGCTGGCAGGCAGGCGTGCACCGCTCATGTTACTTGCTGCAAGCAGCCCCACCAAGGAACAATTTTACTTGGGTAGGAAAGGCTTGGTGACACTTATTGCTCCTGTGCTTGATGGCTGGAAGCTGGGCTGATGGATACCCTGCAAATCCAGGAGATAACAGATGAGCAGTGTACATCCTGCATGGCTCTGGAGAGGCTCTGGCTGCACTCCTGTCCGGGTGTGGTACGATGTGGGGGTACAGCTGTGGGCCCCACGCCTGTACCCCAGTAAATACCCACAGCACCACGCAGATCTGTAACCTCTGTTTTATTTAAAGCCAGCTCCCTTTCACCTGTGAACAGCGAGGGTATAAGTGTACCTCACCAATCACATTGGACTATTGTATTATACAGTCTATTGAATGTTTTTGGCAGGCATGAGCCCCTGTGCTACTGTGTCCTTATTTTATTATTGTTTTGAGGGTAGAGCTGTGTGATTATCCATTCTTGCTTCAGGCATAGCAAGCCATCTGGAATGCTTATTAAACCCACAGGCAGATCAGAAGGATATAACTCTGATGATGTACATGTACATGGGCTGTACTACATCATCAGAGCATTGCTCCTCTGATGATGTAGTACACATTAGTGGGCCTAGATAATGGATTAGGACTAGCAGAGTGAAAGTTAGACTTTTTGAAGGATGGATATGGTGAGGTTTTTTTTCTCCCTCTGGGTAACTGCTGGCATAAGATGTGGAAAGGAAAATTTAAAAGTGAGCCAAGGAGGCTTCAAAACTTGTAAGTGCTTAGCTTGTCAATGGGGAGGGACAAGTGGTGATCAAGAGGCTTAAGGAGACAGCTTTGAAACCCTGAATCATTGCAAAGAGGTCATATGTACTTGTCTGCTCAAGTGAAAAGGGACATGGAATGTGTCCAGGAAAATGCCGTTTCTCCGATCCTTCTTTGGTTGGTCACCACAGGGTGGGTTTTGGGCAGGACTTTGGCTTTTCCTCATCCTCCAGTCCCGCAGCAAAAAACCCAACACCCTGTGTTATGACACACAGAACTAGTTTTTCAGCAGTTTCCAAATTTATGCTCATCACATATTTGCAAGTACTATTTAGAAATAAGCTTTTCAAATGAACGAGGGATCTGATCAGCTTTCAAACTAGCCATGTGTCTTCTTTTCTGAGTATGAAAAGAAAATCAACATCAGTAAAAAAGAAAAACAATCTGGGCACTACGTATGGGCTGTAGGTGAAGGAGGGAATAACTATTTGCATCTCTGTGGAGTTCTAAATATAATTTCTATTTCTCTTTGTTCATAACCCTTTTTGCAATGCTTTTCGAGGTAGCTGATATTTGTCTAATCATGGGAAGGTGTTTCGTGTCTAAACAAAACCTTTTCCTGTGAAAGCTGAGAAGGTTTATAGAAGTTAGGTCATTCAGTCAGGAAGCTGAATGTGTGCTATGCAATTTAGATAACAAATTGCACACTTTAAATATCAAACTGTAAATATCAAGTACTCAAAAGAATATTGACATTTTTGAGCAATTCCAAAGAGTAACAGAACTTTCAAAGAGGAGCCGTACATAGTGAACATATGCTCTAAAATCATAGCTGTAAAGTAAGGCAAATGCCTGTTTTAACAATGGCAAATAGCAAGTAGGGAAAGGGATGGGTCATGTTTTATTAATGCTCAGTGTGTCTCAGGTTTGTAAACACCCTCACCTGTGTGCCTGAGGAACGCTGCAGCATGAGCGGGGAGGTGCACATTTGTCAAAGCAAGGATTCCTGATTTTGGGTGCAGAATAGCAGCACATGAGTAATTGCTTTGCTAAAATCTTAATTTTAAGCTGACTGCATGGCTTTGCAGTTTGATCATGACCAGGTTATCCTTAAGGTATAAAGGAGGATTAGTAAAAATTCCTGGTTAGAACTGGAGTTCATAATTTACATGACTGTCAACTGGTAGTTCCCATTTGACAGACTTTAAGGTTTTCTTGGTGAGGAACCACAGTGAACTCCAGTTTATCACCATTATATGTTTCTCTTTATTTGAGCTTGATATGGACACAAGGAGAGTTTGTTTTCTCATTTTGAGCAAGTATCCAGAGAAGTTTCTGTTTCATTCCTGTGAAAAACAGAAGGAAACTTGGAAAACTCTTCCCTCTCACTGCAAATCAGATGGACCCTTTTTGGATAGTCCATGCTAGCACAGCTCTTGGATAGCAATTTTGACAGGAGGAGGGTGTGTGGGTGTCCGTGTGTATGTGTTGATTTCCAGATTTGCACCTCTCTCAAGTGTAGCATCCAGCTTTTGCCCTTTTTCAAGCCTTCCTTCTGTTCTTTCCCTGGGTGCCTTACCAAGCTTTTGCTCACAGGTACACCTTCCTTCTCTCCCCCACGAGTTGCCCTCTGTCCTCTGGAGTCTCCATACTTGCATCCCACTTCAGGGCTGCTGCAAAGCCAGCCATGTCCCCCACTCACCTTCCCGTGCCAGTTTGCTTCTTTCCCTGCCACCACTTTGTCCCCAGCTCCTGTTCGCTGGGGAAGGAGATGACAAACTGTCACTTTCTCAAACACCCTCTCCTCCACCGACTACTCTTAAAGAGGCAGTGGGATAAATGAAATTCAGCATTCGAAAGGCTCAACTCCTCCAGAAAATATTCCACCCACAAGTGGGGAGCTTCAAAATCCATTCCTAGCAGTTAATGCTCCATCCTAAATGACACAGCTTTTCAGTAGTGACATGTGCATTGATCTGCATTACAAAAATAAGAGAAATAGCACTTCTTTTCAGCAGCAGATAATTACCAGCATACATCAGGTTCCCTCCTGCTGATACCCACAGGGTGGAGGGGATGGGAGTGGGCATTAGGTGGAGGGGATGCGGCCGGCTCGCACGTTCAGCCAGATAAATAATATTGATTGGGATTTGTGTGGAGCCTGGGCACACCCCTCCTGGCTGGTGTGATGAGCCACGGGGGGACATTCTCTCCAGTTACAGGATTTCACCCCAGTCATGTCTGCCACGCAAAGGTGCTGGTTAGGCACGAGCTAGCTGGGAGCTGAGAGCTCCTCCAGCCCTCATCAGGAAAGATCAGAGCCAGGTGGCTGTGGCTCAGGTGACGAGTGAGACAGACTACGGGACAGACAGGTGAGAAACCCTCCCAGCTCCATCTGTGGGGTGCAGCCACACTGGCAAAAGCACAGGACTCCCCTCTCTGCCTTGCCTGCCACCCCTCTGCACGCAGGCTGATGGAGCTGAGGGAGGTAATTCCCAGTGGCTGACTGCTGATTTTTGCAGTCTACATGATGAAACATTGTGTTCCACGGGGACCAGGGTCTGCCTGAGGTGTTTGAAAATCTCCCTCTCTGGGGTCAGCTCTGGGCTCCGATGAGCAGCCTCTGCTCAATTCAGGTGAATTCAGCTTTGCAGAAGCTTCTGAGCTCCTCTGCAATGAACCCCCCTTGGGCAGGAGACACTTCAAATATCTCTGAGGGAAGGGGTGCCGCTCACCAGGCACCAAACCCTGCACTGCCCTCAGGCAGGACAAGGGCCTTTACTTGACTCACCTCTCTTTGGGGCAGGTGTCTAAAAAATCACTGCTGTCATTTTTGTAGCTGAACCATCAGTACACACAAACACCTTTATTTTCACAAGAGTGCTGGAAATGCTGCAGCTAGCAGGGAGAGGGGCTGCTGCCTGTGTGGGACTTTGCCATTTCTCACTTCATAGTCTGTCGTACTTTAGAGGCAAATAAAGCCCATTGGCAACGCGACTGAAAGTGCTCTCTGGGTCTAAGCACGCTCCAGTGTTTTAGCTCCACTGAATTTCCCCTCATCAGTGAATGCAATCTGCCGTGAGAAAGTTTTACTGTCTCTGAGTCCTTATGAAAACATTCTTAGATAATTGAGACATTCCCAAACAATTAAGATAACCAGATGTGTCTGTTATTTGTAATTACCTGAACATGAATTCTTTCTTCAAGAACAGTTCCATTTTTTTGTGCTTTTTGAATTACTCCAGATAATGGATAGGAAGATTAACTCCTCTGAAAAGTAGTCTATGGTTTGTACCCAGTATGTCTCATTCTGATGCAAAATCATCTCCTCCCAGAACTGAGTACTGGGACTGAAACAATACGTGAAATGAACTTTCCAGTTCTGCTGTACTTGTGATCCCCAGCCTGCAGTGCCCTTGCAGGTGACACCATGGGGTGAACTCGAAGGCTTGAAGTCTATGAACAACCCATGAAGAAGATGCTAAAATGATTTCTTCAAGCAGGGAAAATTGCTGAAGGCTCAAAAGTGGTTTCACAAACCACTTCGTTAAGTAGCACAGTTTGAATAAAAGGGCTTTTGCACATGCTGCATTTGCACCTAGAGCTTCTGCGGCATTTTCATTTTACAAAGCACCTGGCTTTCACTGCATTGCAGTGCCCAAGGAGAGGGAAGTCGAGGCAGCCTAGCACATCCACAGTATAGGAAAGACACCTCTGGATTTGTTCACTCCTTCTGGGCTTCAGTATCAAAATTGGTATTTCCAGTCATGACTCTCTGTTGCAAAATGAGTTTTTTAAGTCTTCCCCCTTCTCCATGTCATCAAATGGAACTTGATTCAGAACTGTCTGTCCACACCCAGCTCCAGGGTCAGCATTTGACCATCCTTTTTCTGAAGATTCTCCTTCTCTCTGCTTGCTCCTAGTGGGTTTCCCTCCTGCTGTGCCTGCAGCCATACTGCTGTTTCACCAGGACATTGGTTTCATTCCAATGTAGTGCAGGCTTTTTGAAGGCAGCTCCTTAAATTTACCTCCCCCTCCGGAGCTATGTGTCAGTGGTCCTTTCTGCAACAGGGGCTGTAGCTCTGTGCTGGTTATTCCGGAATTGGAGTCATTACCTCCAAATCCCTTCTTCTGGTCCTTTTCCTGCCAGTGTCTCTGTGGAGAGACAGGCAAAGGGCAGCATTGCTGCAGCTCAGGGCAGTTAAGCTGTTTAATCACAGCTGTTATCCTCATATCTTACTGCTCATCTGATACCTGGGCACTGGGAAAAGGAAGGGGGAAGTGTCCAAGTCCCAAGGCTCTGGTCTATTTTTCCTCTCCTGACTCAATGGGCTCATCTTTGTCTTCTCCCCCAACAACTTCCTCCCATTCTGTATGTGCTTGTAATTAACAGTGGTGAGACCTGTGGTGATGATGTCACCATCAGTTGTTCTAAAAAAAGTTTATTTTTCAGGACAAAAGGAGGAAAAGCAATTCTTGCATGAGTACTTGGTGACTGGTGAGTTCAGTATTAAGGGTTTTTTTTCCTCTTGAAGCTTTTTTCTTCTTTCTCTTGACAGTTTTGCTCTGGGCGCTGTTATCTTTGTTGTCCCAAAGGAATATCCTTGAGTGTGTTAGTCATGTACATATCAACTGAGTCTTCTGTCACCACTTTTGTCTGGGTGCTGAAAATAGATGGAACTTGGAGATTGTTTGGGAGACTGGTGAGAAAGGCTTGTTTTCACTCCTACTCATGGTTAGAAGGTCTACTCAGTGTGAGGTAAAGTCCACTTCCTGTGCTACACACAGGGAGCTGGGACACCTTTCGCAGGTTGGAGGAGCATGTGGTGGAGGATCCGGTTGTTTAAATTCCCTCTCCTTCAAAAATGGAAGGCATCATCAAGTTACCTGGGAGCCTGCTGATGTTTTCTGGCATTTTTCATCCCTGGAAAATGCAAGGCAAGGTTTCTGGTGCAGGGAGGTGGTGTAGCACTGATTTCTGTACTGGGTTACTTCAGGGCTGATTCTCCTCAATCAGAGCAGTCCATTTATGTTATTTTATATTTTGATACTGTGCATGTTTTTGTGTTGCAAGAAAGGAACACGCACATTTCTTTTGTGTGGTCATTTTGTGTTAGTCTGCACAAAATGTGTCAGTCTTTGGAGGTGAACTCCATATTGGTGGGGAGAAGGAGCCTTATCTGAAGCAAACCATGTGCTGGTTTGCCTTCAGGTGAACTAAGACTTTACAAAGACTGGCTTAGGATTTCAGGAATGGTTTGAAGACCTATGATAAAATAGAGAGTTGCACAAAAGGATTTAATTTTAGTAGCATTGTCTGTGAGAGCAAGAGGGAGAAGGTTGGAGTTTAGTCACACAGAACCAAAATATAAGGGAAGGAAGGCAGAGGGAGAAGAGACCTGGGCTAGGTCAAAAAGATTGCAAAAAATTCCAGTAAAAGATGAGCCAAAAGCACAAGGCATGAAGCAGGCTGGTAAGAAATGTGTTTGTTCAATTTGAGTGTATTTGGTACTGGGACAAGAGTGAGGTGAGAAGGGAAGGGAAAAGAAGGGAAAATAAATTGAGCCTAAAACTATCTACTACTGAAATGTGATTTTTCTTCCCTTTGAGAATGTGTGAGTGCTGATTTTTTTCCCCCAGGAGTTTCTAAGTGTCTTTTTGTAAAGCAGACATTGTGGTCCTACAGTGAGCAACATAGATGGTGTGGCTGGAGGTGGCCAGGAAAACAAATCCATGGAATATGACTCTTTATTAGCACCAAAATGTTTTGTCTGATGCAAGTTGGTCTCAGGAGCACTTCTGGTGGAGCACTGGGGAATTTGGCAAGGCCAGGTAAAGAGCTTCAGGCTTGGAGCTTCCCAGGTCTCCATTCCTTCAGATTGCTCACACAGCTCCTTCTCTGTCTCTGTCCCCGTGGATATAAAAGGGTGGTTTACAGCCCCTGCCTCATAAATGCACTCTTCCATTCATAGTGTGTTCTTTTCCAACATGTGGAGGGACAAGGAGGGGAACCTTTCCAGGGCTGAGCCAAAGATGGCCGAGGACAGCCCTGGCTTTGGGGTCCCAGTAAGCCCCCTGCATAAGCAGCATTCAGACCGGCTTACCCAGCCTGCCCTCATCACAAATCCTGCATTTCCAAATAAATATTTTAACAAAAGGGAATTGTGTAGATTGTTAGTGTAGCTTATTAGGTTTTAAAAATTCATGTTTCTAAATTCCCAGTATTATTTTCCCCTTGCTTTAAAGGAGAAATAAAAAAAAAAAAAAAAAAAAAAAAAAAAAAAAAAAAAAAAAAAGAGGGGGTGGCAGAATCTCTTTTCAATAAGGGTTTAATTGTCTGTTTCATCTGGAAAGCTTTCTGAATTGAAACTCCCTTCTCCACAGTGCTGCCTGAGCACTTCACAATTTTATTCCCTTGAAGTGTCTATTTTACCATTTGTCTCACTTTCAAGCTTTTAGCTAGAACTGGACATTTGTGGCCAGACAAAGGAATTTAAACTAAGTAGCGTGTTATGGACTACTTCAGGTGACTCTGCTTGGATTATATCACTCTGACACTGCAGCAGCTAAAGCAAAGGGCATTAACACGAGCCTATTGAATGTAGACCTGCAACTGAGATGAGAGAATTTCACTGAATTTCCCATTGCATCTTTCTACTGACCTTACCCCTGTGTTTGGGAGATGCCTGAACTAAGAGAAATATTTTATCTTCAGGGTTTTTTAAGTTCCTAGAGAAAGATGCTTATGTATCAGGAAATTATATACTTTACCTGGTAGCTCAGGATATGGGAATTTGGTTTTCTGTCTCATTTGATTATCAGCTTGGAGCTCATGTTTGAAAATGGAGTTGAATTAGTGGCATTAATGGTATGGAACATGGGACTGCTTTGTAATGGGTGGTGAGGGCAGACACCTGAGTCTAGCAGAGTTTTGCAGTAGGGGACAATAATGAATATGAGTGGTAAATCAGTCAAATGACAGATAATTCCTCATGGAAAACTCAAAGAGCCACTGGACTGGAGCTGTTGGAGGTCTGTGGAGAAGTAACTGAGCTGAGTTAGGTGCTCAGGAGCACCTTGTGCTGCCATCAGAGGTACCAGCACGAGGAGGTAATTTGGGACATAAAACCCCTCTGCTGTTACTGTCTGTACTTAGGTACACTGAAGGAATGCCCCTTCCAGTACTGCTCAGAAGACATAAAATATGCTAAGCAACTGTTAAAGGGGAAGAGATAACATGTAGCAGAGAGAGATGAAGGATATGCATAAAAATATATAGGAGGCACTTCTGGTGGAAATGTGAAATGTGACATTTTTGTGTCTGGGATGCTGCAGAGTGTGGTGGCTGCAAAGGGGTTGTTTTTCTATTAAGGGCAAACAAAATACGGGCAAAATTTTTTAAGTTGAGGAATTTTGTGGTACTAGGAGGCAAATTACTGCATGCCCTGGTACAAAAGAGCAGGAGTAAACAACACAATGTGCTGGGAGTTGCAGCTGCGTGTGCAGCAGTGCCGTGCATACATTAAGTGCCCGCGTTGTCAGGGCGAGTGACAGCAGTGACTGAAAGCCAGGCAGGAGCTCCTGTCAGCGCCGGGCAGAGTCACAGCGCTCCTAATAACAAAGTCTATTCTGCTTACATCTGACATGGGCATCCAGAGCCTCTGCTTTGGGAAATTTTATTTGTTTTGACCCAGGGAAGGCCACTGAGCTGCTCCAGTGGGTGAAAGCTTCCTGCCATGGCAATTAGACAAACTCATCCACGCTGGTTCATTAGGAGGATGGAATTTTCTGCACCCTCTTTCCTTTCTGTATCTTTTTTTCTCTCCTGCTGGACTTTACTGTAGGAAGGACAAAAAAACCCAAAAAACAAACACACAAAAACAACAAC
>WEIU01001089.1:448771-469463 GCA_013389925.1 Aegithalos caudatus | reverse complement strand
CAAAACAAAACAAAACAAAACAAAACAAAACAAAAAGAGCATAGGGATAGCTAAAGAAAGCTCTTCTGGAGCTGTGCCTTGGATGCTCTGACCATTTGTGAAGTTATTCCATGAGGGGCAGTGAGTCGTGGAAGTCTGTGGTTTTGTGCCTACAACCGTGCACCAATTTGTGCAGAAAAGGGACTGCACAGCTCCAGGTTTCTCCTTCCTCCCCAGGAAAACCCTTCAAAGGCCAAATCAGGAGATTTAGGCTGTGTCCCAGTTTGATTAAGGTAGGTCTGTGTGTGACTTACCCTGGGCTGAGCATATCCAAGGCAGGAAGGTAAACATCCCATTGTGCTGGATTTGATGAAAGAAAATCCTGGAAAACCTTGTGCTTTTCTAAGAAAACTGCCAGAGGCAGATTATTAGGTCTGAATTAAAATGCAGACGAGATTCATTAAATTGTTGACCCTGCCCCCTCCAAAAAAAAGTCAGGTTGCCATCTTAAATTGACAGCATTAGAGACAAATTATGTGCACTGATTAATAAGTGTGGGCTAAATTACGGCTCGGAGAGCGGGTGGAGCGCAGTGGGAACGGGAGCGAGAGAGGGAGCGCAGGAGGCAAAAGCCGTCCTGCCTGTGGGCACAGAGCAGTGCCGAGGGCTGGGGGTCCTGTGGCACCAGGGATGGTGGAGGAAGGAGCAGGAGGATGAGCCTCCTCCAGGGAAACCAATCACCTTGGGATGTTACTGTGACACCTTGGTAGTCAAGGTGCTCCCCTGGGTCATCGCTGTTGGGGATCTGTGCTGAGCTCAGGGACTGTGTCACCTCTGTTCTTTGGGGTAGGGGGAGCTTTGCATTCAGAAAAGGAAGAAACTCACCCAAACCTCAGATGGGTTGGATTTAAACAATTAAATAAGAATGTAGGGTAAATTAGAGAAGCTAATTTCTATCACACTGGGGGAAAATATATACTGACCATTTCAGCATTTCAGACAGAAAAGGGAAAAAGGAGGCATAATAACATGTGGATTACTCACAGGACATAATTCTCTGCAAATACTATGACCGGTACATAAATAGCAAAATGAATGTTATTAACATGTTAATTTTACTAACCCTTTAACCTATTGATTAGCCAAACAGAAGGAAACAGCATCTTTTCATGCTTCACCCCCCCTTGCTTTTCATGTAATTGGATTCAAATTCACATCTGTAGCTACTAAACCAATGTTTTCAACCTTTCTTCTACACCTCCCCACCCCCAACTGTTTAACCTCCCATCTCCAGTGCTGGCATAAATGTAAGCCTTTATTTGTGAATATTCCGATAAGCACTTTGCCTCCAACTATATTGTTCAAGTACCAGCATCATTGTTACAGCTGTAATTGTTACTATCAAGACACAGTTCTTTGTAATTAGAAAGTCAAGATGGTATTCAGCAGTATGGCAGCACAGATTCTCATTTGTTAGGCTATTAGAAAAAAAATGTTTACAGAGAAAACAGTGTCATTGTTTAGTGCTCTTAATTGACCATCTGCCTGGTAAAGAAATGTCCAAAGAAGGATAAATAAGACTATAGTGCACTTATTTATTTATTTTCTTTGTGCAATGAGTAAATTAGGAAAAGCAACAGCAGATCCAAACTAGACAAGACATTGCTAAATCAGGCTGCAAGTGAAATCATGTCATGAATACATTAACTTTTATTTCTCTCAGTGTCAAGACTCATGTCTGCATCTTCCTCAAAGTTTGTTGGGAAGAAAAAGGAGGCCAGATCTTGGTGGGCACTGTGGAGTTGACAGCATTCATCTTTTAACAAAGTCAAGCATATGCTGCTTTGAGTGCAGCATCTTTGCATGCTCAATGACGTGTTTAATGTCACCTTTCCCACTGTAAATCATCCCTGAGTAAATCCACAAGGGAGAGTGGTACTAGGAATTAAGCAGGAGAGAAATAAAATTCATGACCATGTGGTTCTATCTCAGGGAATTTGGTACGTATTGACAAGAGATATTCACACCTGACGGGGCCGAGAGCTAATTTGTAGTAGGGTTGTTTATCTTCTGCCTGAAAGGAATACTTTTTCATATTTAATGTGCATTTTCCTCATCTCCATGTGTGTATGTGTTGGTGATTTAGCGTGGCTAAGGGTGCATCTGCTTTTGCTGCTTGGCAAAAATGTAGTTTCAAATTTCAGGCTAATTCAAAATTCTGAGTTTTCCCTATGAAAAAGTAAAGGAGGAGCAGTCTGGCCTTCAAAAACCAGGTTTGATGTTTTCATTGCACAAGGCACTGTCTTAGGTAGGGAGTATTTGATCTGTTCTTGCAGAATTTGTTTACAGTCTTGAAATGAGAATGAAAAAACCCCAACAGTATTACCATGCTAAACCAATATGGTAAATGACCAAACTGATCTTTTGTACTATTTGTCTTCCGACATTCCAGGTGGAAATAAACCAGTACATTTATATGTTGATTTATTACAGTGTGGAGTTGGGGAAAAACAAAAAAAGAGAGAGGGAAGCAATAGGGAAAAAAATAAAAGCAGGAAAAGGAAAAATGAACTGAGAAAGAATTACATTTATAAATAATAATAATTTCTCAAAACCTTACCAGCAAGTGGAGCCCCAGTTCTGCCTCCTCCCTCCCATGGACTGCAGGGTCCGTGCAAAGCTGCCACCAACTCAGATGGTGACAGGGGACAGAGCCAGTGACAATAGTCATGGTGCAGGTAGGTAAAATTTCCCAATACTTCAGAAGCTGACAATGTTTTAGCCATCAGTTCTTCCAAGTGAATTTCTCTCCATAAAACCTTTCCTTTGATGCCTTCACCTGATTCCTCAGGTGCATCATCCCTTGTCTATATGTTCCTATTGAAACTTTCTGTTTTTCCATTTCCCCCAGTTGCTGTACTAAATACTGACCCTAATATTTTTTGTTTCTTCTTCTTCCCTGGGCATTCACTCTTGTGCACAGATTTACTTTTTCTTTGAGTTTGGAGTACCTCAAAATCTTGGTTTTCTGCCTGATGGCTTTTGAGAAGGGGTGCTAGCTAAAGGAACCTACCCATAGTCTTAAAAAACACCAAACAAAACCCAGTGCTTCTAAATGTAGAATTTTTCTTATTCTCCCATTTCTGCACGTTTTTCACTAGTGCCAACTGCATTTTTTCAGAAAACAATGACCCACCTTTTCTTTTTTTTTTTTTTTTTTTTTTTTTTTTTTTTTTTTTTTTCTTTCTTTCTTTCTAGTAGGGAATGTATCTAATATAATGACTTCCATTCAGCAGGTGCAGGAAGGTGAGAAGTGGGCAGAGCTTCCAGGGTGCTGAACCTTTTTCCTGTCCTGGAGATGCACAAAGTTATGAGTTCCAAGACCTTCTTTTGATCTCTCCTGACCTGGAACCGATAGAAGTAGTGAGACTGGAAGCCTGCTCAGATACCTTGTGTGGATGAGGTCCCCATTCACACCACCCCTTTCCTTAATGCTGGATCAGTCTGAGAAGTGTTCAGGAATGACTGCTTGCAGGTGGCTTCACAAAGTGCCCTGTCCTGCCTGCCCAGCACCGGGGCTGTGCTGGCACCCACTTGTCACCTTGTCCCTGCGTCCCCTCCACGTGTGCTCTGCAGAACCGAGCAGAATGAGTGGCTCAGGAAAATCTGATTGACACCAGTAGTTTTAAGCTCATGCATGTCTAGCTACTTGTTCAATTTGTTTAGTCCAGTGGTCTCCTTTATTAGGAGCCTTAGGGTTTTTCTTTTGATTTGGCAGGATGATTATAATGAGAGCTCCTTAGTGCTACTCCACCAGGGTATCTGCCCACTTGCTCTCAGCCTCTGCTGTATAGCTTGTGATTAATGTAAAACAGTCAGATGCCCTTCAGATCAGTAGAATTTGGGGATTCTATTATAAACATGAAAAGCGTGCTGACCGCACAAAGCCCTTGGTGGTACCAATTAAAGACAGCGCCATTCAGTTGGCACTTCTCATGCCGCTGCTTTTTTCCCTTTTTTTTCTTTTTTTCCTTTCACGGCAAATCTTTTCCATGGCAGTGGTGGCCCAGCTGCCGCCACGCACCTGTGCCGTGCTCCAGCCCCGGGGCACGGCTTCCTCGGCCAGTGGGGAAGCACCTTGCTCTCCCCTCTTGCTGCCCAGTTTCTGTGCCCCACAGCTCGTCCTCTGTCTGGCCAGGCGTGAGCAGTGGGATTTGAGTCCGATCTCTCTTCGTGTCACCGTGCAGGGACAGGCAGAACTGCCTGCGCTGCCCCCAGCACACAGCCCTGAGGTGTCCCCTCCCCACTGCTGCAGAGGCTGCAGGCTGCCACCGCAGATCATTTGACAAATTTCACGGTAAGACCCCAGCTTATCATCATTATCTTTTTATTTCAGTCAGTATTCCAAGTATTCCTTGAATGTCATGAGTGAAGAGCTGGATTACACACAAAGTGTCCAGTGTTAAATCCTATTTACATGCAAAAGTTGTGCCAGTTTACCCTGAGGTTAAATCAGTGCAAACCCCTTCTGTGAGGACTCCTCTAAACTAATGAGAATGACCTCCCATAATTTCTTTAATTAAAGAACAACAACCACCTAAATCAAGATAAAACATGCTTCATATTAAATAAGGTTGGCCAAGCAAATGGGTTTGCATTGCTTGAAGTGCTGACTCCTCTTTTTACACTGACTGAATCCCACAAATGCTTTGGACAGAGCCGGTCCCAGCCCTGGTTTCTGACTTTGCAGCAGTGAGAGGATGTCACACCTGCCCCTCTAAAGGCAGCACAGGCTCTGCCTCTGCCTGTGAGGTGGCCAAGGTCTCTCTCCAACATACACCCTTTGTGTTAAATCCCATGCACCACTTCTGATATTCCACAAATCCATACAAACTGACTGGATCAAGGTAAAGTGTTTTTTCATGGAAGTTACTCCCCCCACCACTACTCTGTGTTTGTCAGAAAGGAATAAAACTGCACCGTATAAAAGCAGAGAGAAAACCCCTTTATTTCTGAAATTTTATCTTCCAGAGACAGGTTTTTCCTTGCATAAGACTCTCCATAAATCTGAGGTCTTGTAACTTTGATCTATTCACCCCCTGCCTACAACATAGACTGCAATCCCACCTCTTCCTTAATGGACTGTAAGGAATTGAGGAACACTTGTGTAAGAAAAAATCCCAGTACTGCTTTCTTATTTCTCTGCTCATTTCTTAAATTAAAAAAAAAAAAAAAAAAAAAAAAAAAAAACAAACCCCAAAAAACCCACTTTTAGAAGCCACTTTGAGGACACTTTCAGTTGTGAAGGCAAGAGCCTCCGTCCTTCCTTTCCCTGCTGATCCCTGTTTACACAGGGATTATGTCACTGTCCCCACCAGTGCTCTGGGGCTGCTGGAAGGGGCTCAAAGCCCAGTGAAGTTACCCTGTTCAGGGTGTACCTGAGTCTGTATCGTGCTGCAACAAAACCTGAGAAACAAAATCACTGTAATTAATCCTAGCAGAAAATGTGGGCAAAACTGGAATGTGATTTTCTTCTCAATCAATATCATGGAGCTCCCACCGATCTTTTAATAATGTTTTGTTTATGGATGGAAAGATACTGAGGTCCCAATATATTACAGTCATTCATGGTTAGACCTGTAAATGAACCCCAAAATAATCGTCATATTTTGTTGCCTGCTCCACATATACACTCAGCTTACTTGTATATAAATTAAAGATAAACTGCATTTAATCCTGTTAAGCATTAAAACGTGAGCAAACAAATTGACTAACAAAATATGGGGGATGGCAGAAAAAGAAAATAAGCTCAGAAAATAATTGGTTCTAAGGAAGTTAATGAAAGTTTGTAGCATGCTTTTTATATGAATAGAGTTCAGAAGAGATTATTTTTTTGAAGTGTTACTCACAAATCTCCCGTATCCACAATAGATCTTTTGTTAACTGTACCTGCACATTTATTGTGTACGACAGCCTAATAAAATGAAGTCATTTTAATAAACATTGTATCAGAATATCCTATCTTCTATGTGGCAGTGCGAATTTCCACTACTGAAGGAAACATTTAACATTCTCACCATTTTAATACTTTTAATAAATATTTGCAATTCCTGTGATAATGCATAATGGCAGAAAAATGCATTGCCTCCAAAATTTATGTGGCTGCTGGCAGGTGGCCATTTTCCAATTTTCTGTCTTGCTAATATACATTTATTATGTATTTCTAAGGGCTTTTCTTTTCCGTATTTGGCTTGCCATAAAATTGCTATTTCTTTTACAAGAGAGAGTGCTCGTGACAAAGAAATCTCAATTGAACCCAAACCTGACAAACGGACATCTGCTGGCCAAGCCAGAGAAGAAAAACATTTGCCCAACGTAGCTCTCGGTTTGATGCCTTCCCATCAGCCACAGCCACAATATGTTTGGATCAGAGGCTCACACTCTGAACTGCTAACAAGAATCAGTCCTTGCTTAGTGATATTTCCTGAAGTGTGACATTGTGTTGCATCATGTTACCCATGACACGACATGGAATAACATCACATTACATGATGGGTTATGGCATAGGCAAGAAGATGTGAGTTAATACCATGCATTACACTTTATTTTGTCTAAATTGCAGGAGCAGAGTGTACGATGAGCTGTGAGTGGTCTCTTCTATGCTGGCTTTGTGCAATTTATACAACAGCCATCATTATAGTACCTGAGCATCCACCAGCACATAATTAAACCTCTATTGATAGCTGAAATCCTTGAATCTCTCACTAAGCACATATCGTTCTCTGTGTTTAAGTAGCAGCATTCATTTGAAGAGCCTGGGAGCAGGGACTACATATGAAGCCTAAACAGGCAATAAGAAGTGGTAAAACTACTAAGATGATGCATTCTTACCCTCTCAATGCAAGGAAGCTGATTTTGTGAAAATCTGTATGGCTTCACAGCAAAGCAGGGGATATCCTGTATCCTGGAGCATGTGTTTCTCGAGGATCCTTTCTGGTAGCAAATGATGCTCAGAGAGTGTGATTTGTTATCAGAGAGCTATTTGTGATGGCCAAGATAGAAGGGCACTGAATAAATATCTACAGCTCTCAGGAACTGAAACATGATGGTGCAGGAGATGGAAAGAAATATCTCAATAGGTACAGGAACAGAACCTCGCTGCCAAAGGTGACTGCAAATTCAGTAGTTTTTATTTTTTTTCAAAGCTGTGAAGCAACAGCATAATCCAAATTAATAATATACTGTATATTGAGTTTTGTAGTAATAGGCCTTGATTAAACTAATTCCTGGAATGATAGATACAGTCCCCCTAGAAAAGGCTACTGTATAAGAGGTTTAATCTCTGATTTGCTGGGGAATTACGGGTAAGTTGCTTCATAGTCCACATTTTTGTTTTTCCCTTTACTTGACCTATTTTGGCCCCAGAAAAGAATCACTATTTGGGAAAGTACTCACTGGACTTACTGTGAATGTTTCAGAGCTTTCCTGAATCAGAGATCCTGCAGCACTGGATATGGAGAAGACAAAGGCACATTTTTCAGTGATGATCATGGGCTTATGCCTGTGTACTAAAACTGCAGTTTGGAACTGGCCAGGTAAAACATTTATGTTTTTTCAACTGAAAATTTAATGTGTCTAATTCTTCTTTTCTAAAATCATCTATTTCTTTATTTTGAAGCTAATTCAACTGAATTAGGTGCAAACTTTTCAAATTCTCACCAGAATTTTCCAGCTGTTCAAAAATTATAGTTAACATTGAATATCTGCCAAAAATATAATAATTTTTAATAAGTACTAGTACATGGCTATTTAAGCTAACTATATATTTATACATGTTTATTTTAATAATACATTAATATGTAGTTATATAAAATATTTCTCATAGTGTGAATACAGGGATTATACAATAGGATATTGCATAATACAAATAGTATTGTATTGAAATACATAGTATTAGAGATTCAAGAGAAAAAAAAATCATTATTTTTGTTTGCAAAGGATAATCTTCAAATATTGGGGGAAACAGATGAAGGGCCCCTTTTACCCTCCTCCTGATACTTAGATCAGTGACAAAGTGTAGATTTTTCTACATAATTTGTTTCTTGGTCTAATTGATTTCTTCTTTCTGAATTTGCAGCCAGTGCTGCCTTTTCAGAAGTGCTTTGCAGCCTTGCTGCCATGCAATACTTTGTTGTGCTCAATCCATCTCACACTAGAGACGTGTCTGTGCTTTGTTTGCATTTGTTTTATGAAGTGGAGGACATGAGGTTTTTGTGTCGCTCATGTTTGATGCGGGTTGATAAAAACCAGATATTTGAAGAAATGGAGAAAAGCAGATTAAAGATTTCCTGTCCCCTCATGACCAGTTTTTTCTTAGATGAAATTAAGGATTTGTGAGCGGGCACAAATGAGTGATACAATCACGTGTCTACCAGAAAGTTTAACTGTATCAGTGGGCTGCATTTTAGCATTTTTGATAAAGATTGTCTTCTGAGAAGAATTAATGTATTTCTTGCTCTTGCTGCTGATTTCATCCATGTCAGTGAGTTTAATTTGCTAGCAAAAGATTTCTCAGAAGTAAAAGGATTTCCTTACAAAGGGTGGCCATAAAAAAAAACACAAAAAAAACCCAAAAAACCAAAACAAAACAAAAAAGAAACAAACCCCCACAAAAACAAGCAAAGAAAAACACCTGACAACAGGGAAAACTGTGGCAGTTCTCCATGAATCTTCTTAAGCTCATACATTTTATAAGTATTTAATGTGATACCTTGCAGGAATAGACAGCAGCAGGTGACTGCAGTAACTTTGAAGAACAGCTTTTTTCTGTCACTTCTTTTCCAGTGTGGCCCAACAGCATTCCTAACAGAAACCACTTGCACAGCACCCCCAATTCTCTCAAGAAAATCAGTATAGATTGGTAATAATGCAGAGCAACATACAATTAAAAATTAATAGCAAAATGATTACATTATTCTCTTCTAGCAGAAAAACCCCACTACCCTACAACAAAGGCTTTGGCTGTTTTCCAAAAGGGCTGATTAATACTGCACCTAGCACTGCTGCCTGCTCTGCCAGGCAGGAATTGCTGAGTGTCCGTCAAGGAACGGGGCAGGCGGCAGGGAAGGCTCTGCTCCAATCCCCGTGCCCTCGGAGCGCTGGTGGTAGCCACCAGCAGAAGCTGCTCAGCTGGCAGCAGCATGGCAGGGCAGTCCTTTGGATTATTCCAGAAATCTCTGACATTCCAACTGGGAGACAATGCACGGGGAAGCGGGGAGAGAGAGGAATTGCTTTGCTCGACTCCAAAACAAAGGCTTTGCAGTGTTACACAGATTATTCTGATCACAATAGTATCCTACATTAGGGCTTTCAGCCTGGGATAATTGACCTTGACATTGCTCTCAGCTGTGGGCACAGAACTCTTGGTGCAGTGACTTACCTTGAAGAACAGCGTGCAACTGCACAGAATATTTACTTACTATCTTTTTTTTTTTTTTTTTTTAATTCTTGAAAACTGTGCACTGCAAGGACAAGTAGACAGAAGTGTAGTGAGGGATGGAAGGTATTTTATGTGGATGAACACATGAAGAGGTGATTATGTATTGCTAAATGTCTAATCCCTGGATAAACTACAGTTTGCTATTAATTCTTTGGACTTGCTTAGCTGCTACTTAACATTTCCATGACTTAACAATTATATTCTTGAGCTAAGAGTAACTTTTCAACAAAATGTGTAGGGATTAGAAACATTGATAATTATATTAATTAATATTAATGGGAGTGACAATATTTGTAGTCATATGACAAACATAAGGAAAGCAGGGCTTTAATTTTATCAATTAATTCTGTTTCTAATTGCTTTCACTATTCAATTGTCAGAACGTGTTCTCCTTGCAACAAGGAATGTGTTAAGCAGGAAAAGCAAAGACCAGAATTAAGGGGAAAGAGGGCTCTGCATTTGTATATGGTGCTGTCTGTTATCCAGAAGCATATAGAGCCTTCTCTGTGGGCTTTGGATTTTCCCTCTATATATTGTAAGTGCCAATCATCTGGAGTAATCGGTTCAGTCTCATTGAGCTGAGTTAGCAGGCAGAGAGGCCGGTCAGGAGCAGGGAATGCCACTGATTGAAGAGCTCTCCAAATTATCAACTGTCCCTCTTCCCACACTTTCCCATAGGTGCAGGATGAGCTCAGGACAACAAGGCAAGCAGGCCTCGGAAAAGAGAGCTCGGTGTGTCTATCTACAGTGATTCCTCAGATTTAATGCCTTTGATGGGCTCCAAGTTGTCTCTGGAGGAAGGCAGGGAGCTGCAGTCCATTGGCCTTAATCCTTCCCTGTGCTCCCGTATCTTTATACTGCTCCACCAGCTCCACACTGCCGTAAAACCAACACAATCCACCCTCGGCTCCCTGGTGTGAGGGAAATCCCTCACCAGGCCCCTTGCTGAGCACTGCAGCTGCCACAGAGGCTTCCTGGCACCAGGAACAGGGCAAACCCCTTCCTGCAGATGTGTCCAGAGCCCTGATATGCTGCTCCTGCTTGGTGTCCCCACAGGCTGGGGCTGTGCGAACCCCAGATGTAGTGGTGGAACCTGGAAAGTCCCCATATCCTGGGACTGCTCTTAATGCAGTGAGGTTTGCCCCTGCACAGAGCCCTCACCACACAGCCATGCAAGAGGCCAATAAAACAAATAAAGATGTTCTCCTGGGGCAGCTGCAATAAACACTGCTGCCAGCTAAGAATGGTGCCTTTGATGGCTCTGCAGGCGAGAGCTCAGCCATCTCTCAGCTGCTGAACCCCAGCTCACTGCCCTCACAGGCTGTGCCAGCTGCTCCTGCAGTGCTTCAGGGGCTGCTCTTCCTCTCAGCTCATCCCTCCTCTGCTCCTCCTCAGGACTGCACCCCTCCAAGGCTGTGAGGATCTCCCCAAGCCCCGTACAGGTAAGGGACACTGTCACCCAGCACATGCTGCTTTAGTGGCCTCTGGCTTCTCCCAGATTACCTGGGAGAAGTTGCTGCTGCCTGCTCAGCTGTGCAGATGTTGGTCTCTGCTGGCCTGGGGAATTCCTCACAAACATCCCAATCAATCTGGGGGACTTGCTGATGAGGATGAGGGAATACCCCCAATTCACTTGCTTCTTGTGGGCTGGAGACCCTGCCCATGCCATGCCCCTCCTTGTGGACATGCGATGCTGATCCCCAGCATATCTGCATCTATGCATATTTTTAGGATAAAATCAGGAAGCAAAATTCCATCTTGTTGTGCGAGCCACATCATTGTCAAAGGCACGGTCAGGGCAGATTCACATCTTCTGTGCTGGTATAAATGTTGCTTCTTCCCTATATCCTCTTCAGGGGACAGAGTTCAGAATGAGCCCTTTTGTGTTTGTTTCCAGTACTCTGGGATGGACCTGGAAGCCTTTGCTTTTCCCCATCAGGAAGCACAGGTTTAACGTATCGAACGCTCCAGAATTGCTTAATGAGTGCTCAGTGAATATTAATAAAAGTTTGGACGTGACTCAGGCTACAATGGCTGAGAAGTTTGAAAGCTTTGGTTCAAGATTACAGGAGGCTGTGAGAAAATATGGTATCCAGCAGCTAGCATATAGTGTGGATATTTCACTATTCAGGGATCTCTAATTACTAATAATGCACAGGGAACAGTATGATATGTCCTTACAATTGCAGAATCCTTTTCAAAGATAATCTTTAATAGTTTATTTGACAACCTGTAAAATTATAGAAAATTATTAGTCTTGGGAATTACAAAAATCCCCATAGTACAGTCAAACAATAAAATTATAATTACCTGTGGGTAATTGAAATTTAACTATTTTTTTATTGTATATTACACATCAATAGCAACATAAGTTCAAGAGTGTCCCCCTCCCTCCCTTTTCTTTTCCCTGCAGAAGTGGGGAAAATGGACAACCCTGCTGGTATCTTGTGAGCTCTTGTCACAGAACAGAGCTTGAACAATTTCGATTAAAGCAGTATGTTCGAGACTGTCATTAGACCTGCATTAAATTACATATCTGGAATGTTAAAAATAAAGAGTACTGAAGCTTATTCACAGCTGCCTGTGGTAAAGTATGTAGTCAAGGTTTTTATTATCTTTGAAGTTCTTATTTTTCTCTTTTCTAAAACTTATTGTTTCATCAAACAAATACCTAGCACATTTAAGAACAGTGTGAGCACACGAGCAGAATTGCTGGAGCTGGATAAAGCATTAGCGTGTTTCCATTCTGTGCTCAGTTGTATTGTTTAGTACTAACAATGGTAATTTATCAATTATACAGGAGGGAACAAAGCCCTTCACTGTCTCACAGCTCCAGAAGTACCTGGTACAAGGCCCAAAGCTGGAGACCCGCCCAGACCCTCCTGAATGGAGGCACCATTTACTGTGAGCATTTGGAGGGCCAGGATTTGCCTTGTCTCCTTGCAGTGACCACATGGAGGCTGCTCAGTACTCAGCTCCAAGACTTCAATGGCTTTTTTTCCTAAACCAGGAAAATTATAACCCTTTTTATTTTTTCTTTCTGACCCAGGGACCTTGATAATAAGACATAACCTGTTCTTGTCGAGCCAGTGAGACTGTCCAGTCCCTCTTGACACGTTATTTGTGGTGGCTTTAGAGACTTTCCCACCAATCTGAAGGACAAACCCCAAGCTTTTGGATGCTGCTCAGCCAGGACAAACCCTTAAACATGGTATGTTTGACAATTAATTGTTATACACTGCTGAGATGCACAAAATCCTCTGTAGAAGGATCAGACCGGCTACTTTCATT
Organism: Aegithalos caudatus; assembly: GCA_013389925.1. Classification (NCBI taxonomy): domain Eukaryota; kingdom Metazoa; phylum Chordata; class Aves; order Passeriformes; family Aegithalidae; genus Aegithalos; species Aegithalos caudatus. The sequence goes on along the minus strand of WEIU01001089.1, from coordinate 456,694 downwards.
TGATTCTGTAAAGCACTTTGTGATCATCATATGAATATAACAACACAAGTAAAAATATCTCTGTTTTATTAAGAGTTTCAATTAAAGTGTTTAATACACAGATTTTATTGTGAGAGAGGCATCACAAAGGTTGAGTACAGCATAATGGCAAGCCAGGTATTGTTATGATTATCATTACTATTATTTATATATGATCACTGAAGTACTAAGTGAAAGCTGGGAAATGGAGTTCCTGAGCCCCAAAGAGCCCATAGTAACAGCTGTTTTTGGAGGATGCAACAACAGCACACCAGCTCTGCTTCATGGAACAATTAATGGTGCATACAGCCCAGTCTGGAAATTCCTGATCCTGAATGGGTTTTCCCATTTTCAAAGATGAAAGATGGTAAAAATTCAGTTGGATCCTGCCTTTTTTATTCTGGTGCCTCTTACTCTTCCCACTGCCTCTTTTCTCTGCCTGTTGGTGTGAAGGGCACCCCTGCACATTAGAACTGTGATGTCTGTTTATCCAGCAAAGCAGCTGGAAACTCCTCATCCAACTCCTCATTTGAATGCCTTTGCAAGGGAGAGGTACTCTGCCTTCCTCTCTTGTCCTTCCCATCAGAGATTTTCAAGTGCCTTGGCCTCCTAAAAGCTAAAGTGGAGCTTTTGATTGAGATTTAAACCCAGTGTAAATCTTTCAGAAGCAGAAAGCCCAAGAGGGGCTGCATCTTCAGGGCAGTTAATGGGCTGGGCTGAACAGAGGCTGGGCTGGCCCAAACCCGTGGTCCTTACACCAAAGAGCTGTGACCTCGTGTAACACACAGAGCTCTGTTTAGCTTTGGCTGTTCCCTAATCCTGACCCTTGACCAACACCTGAAGGCTACAGGAAAGTTTTTCTCCATCCTTATCTTCATCATCATTCCCTGGCAGATTCCAGCTGCTGAGCTCAACACCCTAAAAAAAGAAGCTGGGGAGTTGTTGTCCATTAGGATTTATATAGATGGGATGCTTGGAAGTTAAATCTTCCAACCACTACAGTGCACCATAGTGTAAGACAAAGAGCAGGAGATAAATTTTCCTGCCTTTGAAATTCCTGCTCATGTCACTCCCTGAGCTAATTTTGACCACTTTGACTCTGGTGAGAAGAGCTATTCCAACATGAATCTCTTATTCTGCACTGCAGTGCAGGGATGAAGCAAAGGATGAGCAATTGGAACTCTGTCAGGATTACACGCAGGTCAGATTTTTCATTCTGCTAAAAGTTGCTTTTTTGACATGGGAATCAGGAAAATACATTGATGCAATGTGTTGAAAAGGACCAAAAGGTTGTTATTTGCTCCCACCAATATAGAGAGACACAACCCTCCTGTAAAAGGAAAATATTTTCCAGTGAAAACACAAGCTTTGACACTGAGTGCAACATAATGGGAGGGCCCTAGAGGGGCTTTGGGGAGCTCCTCAGGGAGAGGGGGCTTTCCGTGGGCTTTTTTTGCTCCCATCTGTAGGGTGAGCTCACAAATGCTTGGGTAGAGAAGGCTTCAGGCTTCCAGATCTAAAAAAAAGAAATAAAATAAAAGGAATTGGCTATTTTTCTTTCTTGTGCATGAGGTTATAAGGTTAATAAAAGAGTTAATCCCAGCCTGCTCTGCAGAAGAGAACAGCTCACATTTGTGAGACTTCAAAAGGCTTCGGAGTGTCTGTGTATGGATGTTGTTATTTCCTGTCAGGGCTGTCCCAAGAAAATGGGGGCTGGGGGCTGATTTTTGGAAGAAGAGTTTGGCCTTGGTTTTTTGTTTGTTTTTTTTTTTTCTTTATAAATCATTATATTACTTTAATTTTTAAATATGTTAATGGTTTCAAAGGAAAAAAAAAGTCAATTTAGGAAACATTCAGCAAATTGAAACAGAAAAAAAATAACCAGTATAGTAGGGAGAAAAACATTAGTATCATACTGAATGGTTTGGTGGAAATGTAGAAGACCTGGAGAGCATTCTGCCTGACCAACAGTCTTGTATTCAGACAAGGGGAATGTTGACTCTTGCTGAGTCTTTAGTCAGCAGACAAACATGTTACCAGGGGTGCTGCTGCCCTTTTTTAGAAGTGCAGTTTTTGGCACTTGCAGTTTTCAGGGATTTGCTCCACCTGCTCCATGGTGCTGCTGGGATGGCAGCAGGCCAGGACAGAGCCATGGCTGAGAGTGATTAGTGACAAAATGGGCTCTTCCCATTGTGGGGTGTCCTCAGTGGTGCAGGTGGTGCAGGACACACCTGAGCTCCAGCCCTGTGGCTGTGCAGGAGGGTTGGGACTGTCCTGGTCCCTGTCCCCAGGCAGCTCTGCCTCGGGCCCAGCTGATACAGCACCAGGCAGTGATTTACAGGGAGAGCTGGGTGTCCATTTGCTTCCCAGCTTTGAGGGAATGATTATTGCACAGCATAGAAAATTACCTCAGGCCTTGTCAGGATTTTCTGGAGAAATAAATTCCACAGCCTGGGTTCCTTATATCCTTCCCTGGCTTGTTGTCCCCCTGCACAGCCGAGGGTCCATGCTCAGACAGAGTAAATGTTATAGTCGATATCCCTCAGCAGAGAAACTGCACTGCAATTTCTTTTTTCTACTTTTCTTCCTCTTGCACGAGGCTGCTGTGCTACCAGCTAACCATTTCCTATAAGAAAATGGCATTGTGTTAAAGTTATATAGTGTACCATATTAAATTTTATAACAGTGCTTTGTGTTTTGAAAAGACTTTGGGGGGAAACAGCATCAATCAGGAACCACATTTGATAGACTTGGAAGGGGCCTCCTGGGTCATTTTGTCCAAGACCTCTATGAAGCAGGAAAGCTTCTGCAAAATACCTTTCCCATAAATGTATCTAACCTTTCCTTAAAGACACTGAGTGATTGTGCCATAAATACCTCAAGCAACTAAACCAGTCTGATTGACCTTACGATCAGAAAGTGTCTCCTAATACTATACAGAAGGTACAATTTTCCATTCTCCCAGCCACAGCTAAGCAAGAAAAAAGGGCAAATACACAGTAATGGCCAACAATACAGACTGTGCAAACAGTTTTACTTTCACTTTACTGCCATCACCTACCATAAATCTGGATGTACCCACTGATACTTGGTTTCCCAGTGTAGTGTCTGTGATCCTTGTAGTATCCATCTCACTTTGACTTTTGGAGAACCACCATTACAGAGTGTGGAAATAAGGAAGACGGATGAGCAGCACTTTCTGATTCAGAAAGCCATTTGAAACCCGATGCTGTGTAGTTAAAGTATTTATTTCTATTCTCTATTTATTAGAATTTGTGAGGTGTTTCTTGTCAGGACCATGAGAGTAGGGGAAGCACAGGGCTTCTTACAGCTCTGTCAGAGTGTCAAATACTAATTTTTATTCTCCCCCAATAATTGTGTGCATTGAAAAATAAATACCTGGTAGCTGGGCTGTTTGTTGCTGCAATAGCAGTGCCTTGTGTGCTGCTCTGCCTTCTTTTTCTTAGTGAGTATTAGAAGAAGTGTCATTTTGGGTAGATGTGTTATTAAATCACAGACACACTCCTTGCTGAGAGCTTCCTGAGCTGCACATAAACTATCTTTGACTTGGATTTTTTTTTTTTTTTTTTTTTTTTTTTTTTTTTTTTTTTTTTTTTTTTTTGGGTTTTGTTTTGCAGGCACTGAAGGAAGGTGACAAAGCTGAAGGCCAGTTGTCCAAGCACCTCTTTTCATCAGGCGTCACACAGTTGTACTTTTCCCAGACACAGGACTGCTGCAAAATGGGACAGGAAAACAAGGCCTAGGAGCAAAAGACACAGAAAAGGTAATTTAGAAAGAATATGGTGATGTCAGTGGCTCTAATGTCCCTGACCACACTTCTTTGCTGTGTCTCCTTCATGCCTTGTACCTTTGTGCCAGTTCAGACTGGCACTCACCTGTGGGTCTCAGCTCAGTGCTCATCATTTCATCAAAGCCTTAAATAAGCCCCCCAAAATACAGAGTTTTTTTAAGGCATTTTCTATAGAGTTAACTAAATGCCATCCTTTCCCTGATGTGCAAAGTTGTATAATATTTATCTAGTATTTAGTAACATAGAAATATGTGAAATTACACTAGAAATAGTCCTCATCAAGTTGTTAAGGGCAGAGGCTGCTGAGATTGTGACCATTCAACCTGATAGCACAAAACTGCAAAATACCAATGCCAAGGAAAATACAAATACTGACAGACCTTTTGTTTATATTCTCTTCAGACACTTCTTCCCATGACATCACCAAATCAGGCTTTCTTCATGACCACAGAGTCAGGACAGCCCCATCTCACCTCTCACTCTGCTCCTGTCTGAAATTCCAGCTGGAAGAGGAGCCCTTCCCTGCTTGGGTGAGTTGAACCCCCATAGCATTTGCTTCCATGGGATCCTGGTGCTCCAACCCACATGACAACATCAGATCCTCCTGGTTCCTGCTGACCTGCTCCAGCCCCTTGTATTCCCCATTTTTCTCTCAGTGCCCTCCATTGTAAATACTTGTTGGGGGGAAGAAAAACATATTTTATTCTTTTATTTTGGAAAGGACATGAAGGCAAAGAGGTTTTTTGTTGTTGTTGTTTTATTATTGTTGTTGTTATTATTGAGAGAGGGTTTGTTTGGGTTCTATTTCAGTACAGACAAGTTCTAACCTGCACATGTGCTCTTAGGTACTCCTGAAAATAAAAAGCACATTTGCATCACGTATGCTTAAAATAAAAAGAAATTATATATCATAGAGATTTTCTGATCCTGTTCAGTGCACAAATGCCAATATGGGGTTCTATCTTGCAATCCATTTTGATATTTACAACAGAACATGGCATATCATTTAATTTAAATTTGAAGCATGCTCAGTGTAATTAATGCTGTGCAGTGCCTAGAAAATCCTGATTTCTTAATGTGATACAATGCCTGCATGCTGAGAGCTTTTTTTTTTTTAAACTACTGTATCATTTTGGAGCAATAATGGGAGGAACTGCCATTAAACAGGAAAAAAAAAGAGCCAAGGCCACTTGGTCGTTATGAAACTTCCGTGCAGCTCCCCAAAATATGATGCAAAATATGGGTTTGTTTTAGATGAGGGGGAGAGTCAGAGATTTAATTTTCCCTTGACACAGCATGATGCCTGAATAGCCAGACCGCTATTCCTAAATTATGTGCATTTCATTCCTAGGAGCTGTGAGCATTTTGAATGGGCTGTTGTTAAATACAGTACACAAGCATAAATACTCCAGGGAACAGCTAGCTGAAATTTTGGCATGAGCAGAAATCTGATGTAGTATCTGAGCATGTAATAATAATGCATATTGATTTGTTGGGAGTGCTAGGAGAGGGGTTTGGTATTCTGGGATGAGAACTGTTAAACTTGGGAACATCTTGTGTGATGATAATATGCTGTGGTATTTGTGTGCTGTGGGCTTGGCAGGGACAAAGAGGTTCACATGAAGCTTTAGACTTGAAGACTGGCAGGGTTCTCAGTTTTGGAATCAAACACAAAAAATTGAGTGCATGACAAAGATATTTATATATTATATATAAATGAAACACAGGGAAATGGGAACCAGAAAGGGGATGTGTTTGGCAAGAAGGGTTGGGACCAAATGCCCATGACTGCCTTGAGTTTGGGTATGAGTTTACCTACTTTAGGGGGCAACTCTGGGTTTAACTGGTACAAAAAGAAGAGAAAAGGGAAAAATAAACCCACCCAAACAACATTCCTCTATCATTTTGCAAGTTTCTACTATAGAAGCACTTCTTATAGACCTGTTGATAGAAAAACAAATTCTTCAAGTCCTCTAAATAAATCTGTTTCTATACATAATGCTTCAACTTTTCTATTCTCACCTGACACCTGACAATTCCACCTTAAGACTAATTGGTGCTGCTTTGAACCTCTAGAAGCACTATGGGAGGAGAGTGGGCACTTTATTGACTTGGATTGATTTTTGTAGGAAGCATGTGACAGACTCGTATTCTGATGTCACCCCTGGGATACATCACACTCCTCAAGAACATCTGCAGGCCATGAGGAGGGCTCAGAAGAATTTGGGGGAGTCCCTCAAACAACCCCATCCCTCCAAGTGGGACCTCTCTGCATGGTCACCTTGGAGAGAGGCACCAGCCGGGACCATGTTCATCGGCCAGGTGGGAATTTCAGGGGGTGGTGCTGTGGCTCTTGTGGAAATCATCCTGAGCCAAGGGCTGTCTCCACAGGCAGGACCTAAAGGGTTATCCCAATGCAGGCTGGCCAGCATGCTGATCTCTTCACACTGTGGTGTCAGGCCTCAAGAAAGGCTGTTGGGATGAGGGGTTGGATATTTCCACACCTGGAACTGTGTTTTCCAGTGCTCTGGTTATTCAAGAGCGCTACAAGACAGGGCAGTGAAAGAATCTGTGAACCGGCTGCGTGGTTTGTGACAAAAAAATGGTCATTGATATTGATAGCTCTGAGCTCCAGTAGAGACCTAAAAAACTCAGGGAAATGGCAGAACAAAAGGAGACAGAAACAAGATGGCACTGAGGGTCTCCTCAGCAGGGATGCTGATTGAGACGTGAGGCAGGGGCTGTCCCACCCGTGTGTGGGTTGGCTGGGGAAATCTCCCTCCTCCCGCTGTCTCGCCGCCCTCATCCATAATGAGGGAAGGAATAACTTTGCAGCACACTTTGCATTGGCATTGCATGCTAACTTCATTACTGTTTTCAACAGCCTGTGCAATCCTCAGAGGAAAGGAATAATAACAAAGAAAAAAATGATAATTACCAAGCACATAGTTTTCATCTATAATCTTCATTTCAGGATTCACTATTCCTGATGTCAATATTTTATAATGGAAGAATGAGATATGCTAAGTTTCTGTTTGATGGAAGTAAATCCAGATTTAATATTGCCGAGGAGCTGAATTTTTAATAGAGCAGAGCAGTTTGCAGCCATTGCAGCCCCTGTTTGCAGCTCCTGCCGCTCCTTTGTACCGGCTCAGCGACGTTCCCATGACCAGGCAGAAAAATGGAAAGAAGCTGCTCTGGATTTGCAGTGGGGTGACAGTACTTTGTCATTTAGCTCTGTCACGATAATTGGGAGTGTCACACAATGAAGCAACATGACACACCCCTGGTAAATGAAGAGTTTTCAAAGTGATGTACAGCCCTTGTCAACTGCCAAAGCTTTTGTTTGCTCACGGAGCCAGGCGGCATTTCCAGGAGGAAAACCGCACTGGAGAGGCACCCTTGGAAAGTTTGTTGTGAATTGATTTCCTCTGTGTTTTTGTGAAATGGAATAGATCCTATGAACAGGAGAATACCTCCTTTTATCACACACACCCAGCTTCCAACCTGCTGAGGACTTTCCACAAACTCTTTAGGAATTTACCTCTTTTTGTTAAATTGGGCTGGATCTCATTAATAAAAGAATGGTATAATGGAAAAGTTTCTAAAATTATACTGTAACCTAGAATTGCAGGATTCAGCTTTCTCTGCCTGAAGAAAAAAATTCTGAAGCATTAAACTTACTTTATCAAGCATTGCACCTGACATGCTCTCATAAATTTTACATACATTTTAACTTATTTTAATATTATGCAGGCTTGGTTTAAAATATTCCCATGAAGTACCTAAAATGAAGCTGCTCAGCCATAAATTAGAACTAAAAAAATACTTGTCGTTTCCACCCCCCCCACTCCATCAATATTTCTTTACTTAAAATCATGTGTTGTATGTAACTTAAATTTTCCCTTGCTGAGATACTTTGTATATCTTAATAGGAACTACCACAGGCCCAGGGAGCTGGATTTCTGTAGGGTTACATTTACTTTTTCTTTTTTATTGGTATCTTGTCTAAAAGCAGCCAGCAGTAACCCTTTGCAGGCCATAGTGCCATTAGGGCCAGGGCCCACAGTTACACATGAGGCTGTATATATATA
>WEIU01001089.1:430604-448582 GCA_013389925.1 Aegithalos caudatus | reverse complement strand
CGGACATTGGGGCAATCACAGCTTTTCTGGGAACCTGTGTCAGGGCCTCCCCACCCTCAAAGAGAAGATTTTTTTTCCAAATACCCAATTTAAACCTCCTCTCCATTTGAAGCCATTCCCCCTAGTCTTATCACTCCAAGATGTTGGAAATAGTCTGTCTCCATGTTCCATTGCAGACTGCATTCAGATACTGGAAGGCACTCTCTCAGCCTTTCCTCATAGGAGAGGTCCTCCAGCCCTCTAATCATCTTTCTGGCCCTCACATGTATGTGTATATATATATATATGTATATAAATTTTTTCTTTTTTCTCCAGGAGCAGCCCTGTAGCAACCCCTCTGGTTGGATGGGCAGCCACTGGGACAGACGGAAGCTTCCCAGTGTGACAGCGCCGAGGCTGCCCCCTCCTCCGGCCAATGTCCCCATGCAGCAGGTACATCCCTGACAGCTCCTCACAAAGCTCCATTTGTGCCCTGATTTCTGAGGCTATTTCAAAGCCCAGGCTAAATTACACAAACATTTGGCTATAGACATAACAGGCCTGTTCTGCAGCGCTGTCAGCTCGTTGCCTCCTAGCCCTGCATGTGTCTGTCAGGCCATACTTGGGCAGTGCCGCAGCGTGCGCCGTGTCCCAGACACTGGAGTGATTATGTCTGGATGCTCCTTATCTGATGGAAAAGCCGGCAGTGCTGCACATCTGTGCTCTGAGGCTCCGCTGCTGCACTGCCACGCCAGTATTTATTTTGCTTCTGCAAGTTAGTTTTCCTTGAGAAGCAGCAGGGGCCTTCTTCAATGAACTGAAAAATGTGTATTGTATGAAGGTCTGTGGAGGGTTTGCACCGTAGTTCAGTGGGCAAATGTGAACCCAGGGGATGACATTTCATTTAAACATTTGGTTTACATCTTTACATGCCAAAAATATTAATGTCTTGACTTTAGCAAACTGAATTCAGCACTTTTTTCTTTTTCCCCTTAAATGAAGTAATTATAGCCAAAACACTCTGTGGGTATTTGTTCTCCCTTCTCAAAGGTGGAGTTTCACACACGAACATTTGGTTTCGGGGCTGGAATTGTCAGTAGCTGCTCACTTGACACTTTCCCGTTAGTTTGTGTTGGACACCACCAGGAGTTTCTTTCCTTGTGTTTATTGTGTTACCCTCAGCCCTTTGATCGGGACATCTTGGATAGCAGCAAAGTCTAGCTCAGCGCCTGTTTGCTATTTAAAAAGAAGTGAAGAATATGGTTTCTATCAAAGGATCTACAAAGACAGTTAATGTAACTGAGAAGCAGAAGGGCATTTATGGAAGTGCATCTCAATGTCCTCTTCACATGTAATTGCATCAGGAATTCTACATTAACATGCAAGTGCTGTCCAAAGGGAGGGAAAAAAAAGCTTATTTTTAGGTAGAAGCCCTCAGTGGGCAGTAAATTACCCATAATCTCCCCCAAACTAGCAATTAGCCCTGTTTGCTGACTACCTGAATTGTTTCACAGTAGTTCAGCACAGTCTTACCAGTTATCACCATACTTATAATCAGAGATTCCGTGAATGATTCCCGCAGCTCCACATACTGCCTGCCTAAGGTCAGCCGTAATAACAAATACATTTTATTTGCTTCTTTTGGCCCTTTGGAGCTGTTTTCTCAGGCTGCAATGTGTGAGGAGAGCTGGTGCTGCCCTGCTGCTCAAATGGCAAGAATGTGAACAGAGAAAGCAATTCAGAGGGGTAGGTGTGCTTTGGTATTAGTTAGTATTCATCTGCTTGTGGTATTTGTTATTTATTCCCTTATTAGCAGCCAGTCCAGCTCAGAGAGAGTGAACTTGCTCCCCACTGCTGGGGTTTGCTCTTCAGAAGTTCTGACACTGAAAGACATTTTTCAACACGAGCCTGCAACTGATGAGTGGAAAACTGGAAAGTATGGAAACAAAAAGCTATGGAATTTTTTTCCTTAAGGCAGCTGAGCAGTTTTCATATCCCCAAATACCCATGGCTTTGCCAAATTAGTAACTGAGCTTGGAAAACAGTAGCTACGTTGCCAGCTTTAGCAGCAGAAACAATCGTGGGGCCTACACATGCACACAAATACGAGCACACATCCTAGGAGCAGCATCAGGCTTAAAGAAAGAAAACCAAAGGGAAATGGAGCTGATGAAGTACTTGAAACAGAAACAGGAATGTTTTGACCCTGAGCATTAAGGGTATATTTTTAAGTACCTGCACACCTTTGTGAGTAATGCTTTAATTTGCGTGTTATTTCTCAGGCAAATCCAACTAAATCAACAAAGTGGCACCACTTAAAGCCCATTTTCAGTGCTGGTTCTGTGTCACATTACAGAGAGACACAGAGCTGTATTCCTGCTTCTGATCTGATGGACTAGATCTGAGGAATGAAAGAGATGAACAGGAATTCATGCTGAAGAGGAGCAACTAAAGAGTGATTCTCCTTTGCAAATGCATTCTAGGAAGCAGAAAATGGAAAGATTGCCTTTGCCTGGCTCTGTTTAAAATGTTTCAGCTTCTTGTTTCACAATCAGGAACATCAGCTCTGTGAGCAGACAAACTGCCTACAAAGCTACTACTACCAACTTCTTCAAAAGAAGAACTTGCTTTCCAGAAAAAAAAACAAACAAAAAACCACAAAAACAAACAAACCACCCTTACCACTCAGGCCTTGACTAAGGAAAGTACACATAAACTGATCCTGAATTAAGTCATCCTCTTGAGCACATACCTGGCCAAGGAAGGCAAAAGCAGATTGATGACCCAACAAAGTTCACCTTGTTTTCTGAGTTGAAAGCTCACGCTGTTCCCTGGCAGAACAGGCATGTCAGGCCTGCAATAACCACTTGCTACCTTGCTTTAGTCAGCATTAAACACAGCAGAATATTAACATCTTGGGGAAAATCCAGCTGGAAATGGCTTTATGGGGGAAAAAAGGAAAGGGAGGTGACTGAATACCACACCCTGTGTTTGTTCACTTATTGATTTTACAGTAATTTTAAGGAACTTGGAATTTCTCCCCTCACCTGAAAATGTTTTATTTCCAACACTTTTTTCTCTTAAAATGCAGAGCTGAATTCCTGTCCAGAAAGAAGTGGCAAAGAACAGCTGTGCTTCACCTGAAGGTAAATAAATTACCTGGTCTGGCAGAGGTTGGTTTTACTTTGCAGGAGCTTTTTGTGGGCACATCTTCCCATGCCCAGTGCAGTGAGTGGCACTCCTGGGACAGAGCCGTTGGTCCTGGAGCACCTGAATGGTCAGAGCATCTCCAAATTGCGATTCAGAACAGCCCCACTGACTTGGATGTGGGGCAATTGTTGTGTTTGTGCCTCAGGGGGCTGAGGTTGGCACACAAGAGCTGAACTTCAAAAATTTGCTTTAAAAATTTATAATTTGCTCTGATCCTTTTTCTTATTTTTCTTTTCTGAAGCACTGGTAAAGTTTGAAGATGATCAATCCTTATGATGCATAGCACATGTGCTCTGAAATGCATCTTCTCTAGGTGAGTGTACTCTTTACTGATGGTTCACCCTGGAAAGCCACTGGGCACGTTTTGGAGACTTTTAGCACCTCCAAAGTATTTCTGGACAGAAAGCAAACTATCCCGGGTCTGGTTACTGGGCTCCTAAATTACCAAAATATTTATCCCTTAATCTGAAAAACACTTTACCAAAAAACTGGGCTATGGCGAGGGCATTTGGCACTGGATTAATTTCTGATGAAGTTTTAGGAGCAGGCTGTAGGTTTGTGTTCAGTGATGCTTCAATGTAATGCCCTGGCCAGTTCCATCCTGGCCCGAAGCTTCTGGGATCTGGCTCTGCCAAATTCCTGTCACCTTGGGCTTCATTAGCATGTGAAAACAGAGCCCTCTTGGCTTTGCATCTCACTGAAAAACAAACCACCCAGCCCTCCCTTTGGCCAGGGGAGTGGGGCTGCCTCATGCACTCGACTTTAAAAGGACTTGGACAGCAGTTCTGTACGTACTTTTTTTTTTTTTTTTTTTTTTTTTTTTTTTTTTTTTTTTTTTTTTTTTTTACTACAGCTCTTAAAAAGTTACCAGAATGAAGGTTCCTGTTTACAGTGGTGGGGAGCAGCTCAGGTAACTGCTCATAAAAGGGCCCATGAGCAGTGGCAGATGAGGGACTCAGCAGAGTGAGTAAATATTTTATAGTTAAGCCCTTAACTAAGGATTCTGAGTTTTGGAAGAATAAAGTCCTGCACTGCCATATGAAATATTTCCTGTGCATTTCAGCAGGCCAGGGGTTGCATTTGCTACCTCCAGCCAGTGTAACAATGAGTGATCCAGAACAATTAAAATACTTGCAGAGAGAAGTTCTGAACAAATAACACAACTAACTTAAATGGAGAAACTTCCCTAAATCACATCCATTCAATCAGGGAAAAGAACCAGCCCCATGTAAGCAGTCTGTGAGCACAGCACCTCTTGTCTGCTTCACAAATACCATGTCTCAGAGGCAGGAAAAGTTTTCCTCCCTCCACAAAAAACTTTAGGACTAATTATGTCTAATGGAAAAAAAAATTTAAAAGTCACAGTCTGTTCATGGGCAGCGTGAATGGAAAGGGATGGGAAATTTGTGAAGGTCCTAATTCATTAGAAATTATTACTCTTCTTGGTTGGCAACAGTCATTGAACAGCATCATTTGATAAGGCTAAAAGTATCTTGAATGTTTTTCAAGCCAAACACAATGATTACTACATGTAATTTTTAAATTTCTGGCTCATGCATCAATGAAAACACATGTTAATCCACGTTAAACTCCAAGTGTAGTGGAGTAACACTAGGAACAGAGTGGCTGCAGCCAGGATCACAGACACTGCATTTAAAATTGAGGCTCTCTGATGGATTTTGAGACTCACCCCAGTTTTATTTACCCCAAGCAGCTTCCCCCTTTGGAGAGAATTTAATCTCCTTTGGAATTCTGGGGTAAACTGTCCTCGTACAAAACTTGTTCAGGGTCAAGTTTTAGGCAATATTTTGTGCTGCAATAACCACATCATGACAGACAACCTTTTCATCAGATAAGAAAAAAAAAAATCCTCTTCTCCAGGTCAGTACAAGAAAGAAACATGACAGAGCTATAAATACAGAGCCCAGAGGTGTGAAAGCTCCTTCATTAAATGTGGCCATTGCCCATGTTTAAATTTGTTCCCAAACATTTCAGGTGTTAAGACAGAGAAGCAAATATTTATATGGAGGAATGGCAGCAGTGAAGGCAGCTTCTCACTGGTAATGATCCTCATAATTTCTGTCCACTTTTTCAGACAATTATTTAAAAATATGTTACTTATTAGAGGGATTGAGTTGGGAAATCAGATACATGGGCAACCTCAGGTTTAGAGGTGGGAGAAACTGGAACTGAGGGAAAAGCTTGTCTGACCACATGTCCTTTCCCCAGGATAGGCCAAGGAAGATTTTCAGGTGACAATTGGAACATTTGAATCCATGGTAGTAGAAGAAAAGCCCTGGTCACCAAGCAACTGAAATCAGACATATAAATTATACAGCTGATTTCCAGAGGCAGACAAATACCCCACAGTGCCCAGCAAAGTCCCAGAGAGATGAGTGGTGAAAGGAGAAAAGGATAAACCCCACATGGTGGTCTCAGGAGCCCAAGGTAGGTTTCATCACTTAAGCAGTGATATTTTAAATCCTGTCTCCAGTGGACAAGCCTTGCTGTGAGGGCGGTGAGGTCTATGTGTGCGATGGTTGGGTGACAAAATTGTAAATGGCTGTCAGAAATTGCCATCTGCATTTTTAGAAAAGAATCTGTACCCACACTCTTGGAAGTGATAAGGATTTGCCAAAGGTTACCATTGGTTAGAAAGAGTTTTTGAAACTCTGTCTTTAAAATTGAGCTTAAACTCAGAGATTTTCACAGGCTTGAGCTGGATGTTTGTGAGTGGCAAGAGTCTGGAGGCTCATCCAGCACTGGCCTGGATGAAGTCATGCCCAGGCCAGTGTGGCCCAAGGATGGTCCTGATAAGGCAAGAAAGGAATGGATATGAAATAAGAAATACTAATCTGAGTAGTTTTGCTTGTCAGAAAATGACACTGAGTTGTTGCAGCACAAAATTTTATCCAAAAGAAATTTTATCCAAAATTTTAACCAAAAGAAATACTAAAAGCTACTTCTCTCCTAAACAAAATGAATTCACTAAAATTAATTCAGTGGTTCTATTTTTCAACCCAAGAAACAAAATTCCTTAGATTTTTTTCCCTGAGTACTGCCTTTTTCAGGAGTTGGAACTGGATAGTTGTCAAGGTTCCCATCCAGCCCAAATTATTCTGTGATTGTATGAAAACAAGTTTCCAGCTTGTTGGTTCCCCAAGACCTTCACTCTGAGGGCTCTTTCTGAGCCCTAAGCAGTTTAACAAACACTGCACATTGGTCACTTACCACAAATCCCACGCTTAATGAGCCTCCAGGTTGGCCTGTTCCAGTGAAAAAATGGCACCACCCCAATTTTAAGATGATAGCACCACAGCAAAGCTTGAGTCACCAGCCCAAGTGGTAGATTTGGAGTATTATGAAAATATATGCATTTTGAAGTGCTGTGAATTATACCAAATAATCCTGACTATGTCTTTTGCTCTACTAATGAATCAAAGCAGAGCTTTCCACATTATCTGCAATCACCATGGAGAAAATGGGTCTCCGTGTGCATGGTTTCTGTATAAATAGTGCATCTCCAGCACATTCTGTAGGTAAGTAGTGTCTGATTGCATAATAATAACAATAATAAAGAGAGAGCTGTCCAGCCTGCACATGGGCCAATTAAAGGATCAAGTGCACCAGGCTGCAGCATCCTGGGAGGGGAGGAGTTGCCAGGGAGGTTCCTGGCTCACCAGTGCCCTCACCTCCATCCTGCACCTCCCACCACAGAAAACTGTGGCATTCAGAGAGTTTTGTCCCTGAATCCCTGCATGGAAGCCAGGGGACAGCACAGTATCCACTATTTTAGAAAAATAATGGAATTTGTGTTTGTAGCAGAGGCAAAACTCACAAGTTTGGGTGAAGCTCCAGTGCCTGTTTCACACTGTGTCTTAAGGCTGTGCTGGGCAGGATTTCTCCAGCTGGAGGGACCAGACCCAAACCCCACTGCGTGCCACAGCTATGCCTGAGAATTCATGGAAAGCTGGAGGAATGTACTTTATGGGGTGGCTGGATCATATGTTTATGGCCTGAAAGAGGAGATCCCAACCCAAACCACTTTGTTGGTCTCTAGTGGTGAGAGGCTGAATATGGATATGATATAATTCATGCTGGGGTGTGGGTATGAAAAGAGAATGTGGGCAAAACCTGGGACAGCCCAAGCCTCAGTAGCTGCCTTGCCATTAATTATGGCTAATGGGCTAATAAACACCTTCACATGCAGTGCACTGCACGTTCAGCCTGTAGGAAGCCCTTGGAGAGATGAACCAGAACTAAATGTAAAACCCTGGATGCTGGAATGCTGCATTGCTGACAACACTGGCATTAAAGTCGTAGGTGACCAAGTGCTCTGGATGCCTGCAGACAATAATTCACCCCAAAAGGAACTTCTGACAGTTGACAGCAATTCTTGGGATATTTTCTGCACCCTCTGCACAGAAGTGGGTGGTTGTGACCCTACTGGTGACGTGAGGAGGGCTCTTCCACTGGAGCCAGGTGGCTGCACTGGGGTTCCATGGACACAGCCCAGCCTGGCCACAGGCATCACTACTGCACTGCTCCAGTGACCGTTTTCATGGGATAATGGCACTGGCACTTCAGGGAGTAAAGCTGCTCATCAAGAACAGCTACTTCCTCTCCCTTCAGCTCTGCAGATGGGCAGAAGTTCCTGGTTCAGGCTGTGGAAAAAAAATGAGGTGAAATGGACTCAGCCCCATTAAAACCTCCCCAAAGACAGGAGGAGATACTCTCATATGTGATTGGAAAAAAAAATGATGGACAAACACAGCCCTCCTGGACAGGACTCTCCTCCCGGAGAGCCATGGGAAAGGCTCCTGGGTCACAGCAGAGAGCTGGCAATTCAACATGAAGTAGCTTTCTGGGATGCTAGAAAAAAACCCTAACAAGCCAAAATGCAGCTAAAGACACTGAGCACACTGAAAAGGGGGTTCTGCAGGTGGGTCTGCAGGGTTTTCCTTGTGCACCCAACAAAACCAGGCCAAGAGCAGGACAAGTTGCTTCAAAGAGCAGAAAGAAACCAGCAGCTCCAGGCTCAGGGTGAGTGTGGGCTGCCTCAGGCTCAAACCCGAACTGTGCTGGAAGGAGCATCAGTGCCTCACCTTGCTGGGCACACAGCTCTTTGTTTGGAAACCTAAATATAGAACTCATGCTCAGTTTCATATAACCAGAATTTTATCCTCTCTACAACGACCTTCCAAAACATGAGTTACCATGCTGAAACCAATAGTTGCCTTTTTTTGTTGTTTTACCCCAACTCTAATCAATTGACTGAACAGTTTCTCAGTACATTTTGCCAAAAAAAATAAACATCTTGTGACCCTTTCCAAAGGAAAAAAATGCAGCAGATGTAGCTCCCCTGCCCTGGACACACTTAGATTTTGCTTGGTTCACTCCCAAAGGCTATGATCCAACCAGATATTCCACCTGTATAACTTCAACACACTTTCAAGGACTGCTCCAAACTCTGGCAAAAGTAGGGAAAATAAGTTCTGTTAAAGCAACTTTATTTCTTTCAAATCTGATTTTTCAAGAATCTTGACTGCAATGCATCAGTTCAAATATTTCTTTCCTCATGCAGAATATTTTAATATTAAGCCAGATATTTTTATATTTCCACAAATTAAATGCACCATGGCTGAACATTTGACAGAAGCTCTAATTTGCACATAAAAAGGTAGAACGATTTCAGTTTTGACAGCACAAGCTTTTGATTTGTTAATAAAGGCAATTCTTTTGCAATTGTGAACATACTCCCCAAATAAGACAATGCAGCATGTAGCAAATAAAAAAAAAAAATCTTGCTGGTGTGGAGAATAAACTTTTGATCCAAAGTTGGTGTAGAAATTCAGATTTTATAAAAATAAAAGAATGAAACTCACATTCAAGCTTTAGTTGTACCAGAGCAGGGATCAGAGGGAGATCCATGTTCCTGCCACTTTCTCTGTACCTGTTGTTGGAAACGTAACCTACCTTCAGTATCTTTGGATGAAGTTCATTGCTAGAAAATACCTGTGAAAAGGGGAAGTAGTCTTGGGGTTGGGGGTTGACAAAGCTGTGTGGGAATGGTTTGGGTGAAAATTACCATGAATTTTCATGGCTGTGTTCTAATCAAAACGCATCCTAAGAATACCAGGATTTCGGACTCTTGTGACAAAACCCAAGCAGCACCAAGTTTGTAAGCCAAGATACAACCCAGGCCAAAAGACAAATGGCCAAACCTTCAGAGTGGCCCCTCTGTGCCCATGTCAGAGCCTCCTTTTCCCTTGAGACAGCACAGAGGAGGAGAGAGTGTGGAGCTCCAAAGCAGTCTGGGCAGAGCCTGCTTAAGCACGGAAAAAAAAAAATCGGATTTGTGATCTGAGATCAAACTATTCTAAACTTTTCCCTGTGTGACAGCCAAAAGCTTCAGCATGGAAGCAAAGTTGAAAGTGCCCAGGCTCTGTTTCAGGATATAAAAGGGTAACGAAGCCCCCGCCCACGGGCCTGCCAAGGGCTCGGCTTTTACAGGCTTGGCACGGACTTGGCCCTGGCAGCAGAAGCTGAGTGAAGCTTCTGCAGGGGTGAGGAACGAGTCCAAAGGGCCTGAGGCACAAACCAGCCAGTGCTGGTGTCACAAGGGCTCACTTTTGGGGTGGACATAACCCAGACCAGCACAGCTCCCACGTCCCTGGGAAGCCCTTCCCGGCCAGGTGCAGCCGTGGCAGGCGCTGGGCAGTGTTGGAGTCACTGGGGACAGCGGGCACTCGGCGGTGCCGGGCAGCAGCACATCCTGCTCCAGTGCACAGCCAGCCTGGACACAACCTGCTGCCATCATTGTTACTCTGTCACGTGTGGCACTTCACTGTGGCACTTGGCACAGTGCTCTGAGGCACTGGCCCATTTAATGCAAAACCTCCTGATTTTTGTTAATTCAAAGCTTTTGTGAAAGACATTTTTGTTTTCCAAACAGTGTCCCCTTCTGCTTTTCTTTGCTTGCATCTCACCACAGTTGCCTCCTAATCCAGTGTTGGTGAAACAAGGCTGAAGGTATTTTGGTCATGTTTTCACACTCCTGATGTACACTTGCCTTGTCTCCTTCCACTTTCCTTCTGACTACACTCTGCTTCACAAATGCAGCCATCTGGCACAACATCGCAGTTTTTTTCTGTCGACACCTGAGTAATCAGAGCCCTTTTTTCTCTCTTTTTGTTTCCATTTTTAAATAAATAAGTGCTTCCAACTCCAGAGCCCAGGCTTATAACAGGCAAGCCACATCCCATTAATAAAAAGCAGTAGAAGTGGGAGGTTACTGGTATTAATGCTAGAAAAACTTTAGGGTGAGATGAAAGAAAGAAATTAGCACCCAGTATTTTCCAGCTTTAAGAGCACTCCTTGGGAAAAAAAAACTACTTCTGTACATTGTCTGTGAAACACACCTATAAAACATTTATGGCAAAGTTGTGGCCCCAAAAATCCAGAAGACTCTCACCACATTTCTGTAGGGCCAAAGCTGCATCCCAAGAGTTTCTTGTCTCAGAGGATTCCTTCTCAGACTTACTCTCTCATGCCATACTCACCTTTCCCATGTCAGAAATGAATTTGGTAACGTTAACTTGATCTCTACCTGGCTGCCATCTCCTCCACACATCTGATCCTGCTCCTGAGCTCTGGCCCCCCTGGAATAAAGGATGGCCACCACCCCACAAGCCCAAGTGATACGGACACCCTGCACAGAGATCTATGAGCAGTGGAGCAGCTGTGCCACAGGGAGCTCCCAAATCTCACCTTCTGGCACTGGGACAGCTGGGGGGGGGGACAAAACATATAGGCCACCTCTGCACCTTCCCTAGACTGACACCTCACAGTCTGCAGCTGCTCTCACAGCCTTCACATGCAGTCCTTCCATGCAGCAGGAATTGGGTCCTACCAGCTCCACAAGGGCAGAATGGGGACATAGGGCAGGGCTGCAGTGGCTGCCCTGTGTCACACACCTGGCCAGTCCAGCACAAAGCAGCCACAGCAACACCTGGAAGACAGACACAGCTCCATAGGCTCTATCATTCCCACTGTCCCAAAGCACAGGCATCAGCAGTGGAATTTCTGCTGTCAATACCAATTGGAAAGTGCCAGATGATGTGCCAGTGCAAGTCAGTA
Source organism: Aegithalos caudatus (assembly GCA_013389925.1). NCBI lineage: Eukaryota > Metazoa > Chordata > Aves > Passeriformes > Aegithalidae > Aegithalos > Aegithalos caudatus. The sequence continues at coordinate 437,254 of WEIU01001089.1, read as the reverse complement.
ATGTGTGACTCTACAGACTGAGCCTGCTCTGAAATCCCTGCTTTTCTTCCTGTTTGTTCCAGAGTTTCCCAACAGACTCTCACTAGGCACAGGCTAGGCAGCCACACTGGGCAGCTGAGGGACTGTTTGCTTTGCTGGGTGAGCAAAGAAGATTTTCTAATGCTACGAGCAGCCTTTTCTCTCTGTGAGCAGCCAGCAGGGGCCACAGCATTGTTTTGGGATGGATTTACACCATATGGAGATGCCAAATGGGAGGGAAGAACTTTGACATTAAAAGCTCAATCTAGACCCCATCAGGACTTGACTGCGGACTCAGAAGCAGGCTAGGACAATGTGGATTTTGTGAGAAATACCTGTTTCTCAAGATGCAGCCACCTGGCAGATTCCCTTCTCTTTCAACCTGGAAAGAGAGATGGAGCAGTTAATGGGGGAACAGAAAGGCCGTGCAAATTACAAGCTCTGTGGAAAGTTCCTGTGCAAATAACAGTTTAACACTAAGAAGTTAGGTTAAAATGGTTTCAAAGTCTAAAATTAGTTACATTTAAAACTAACAGCATATGCTTTTATTGTCTCTGATCTAAAATATAATCCCAGGAGGCTGTGAAAAGCATGCAAATTACAGAAAGCTAATTTGCTCCAACAGCGACACCTCCCATGTAGTTGGGAGGTCTATTAGACCCAGTGTACTCTCCATTATTTGCATATTAATAGCACCTGCTGAAATACTTTGGGATTTACTTTTCCTGCCAGCAGAGGGACAAAACAAACAAAAAAAATTATATAAAATTCCTTTCATACAGATTTGATGAACAATAAAACTATTCAGACAGTGTAAAGAATGCGAAATTATTGAGAGGCAATGGGGTAGGATTGCAGTCCCATCTGTGATTTTCAGAGAAACTGGACTGCAAGTCTGCTTCAGAAAAAAAAAAAATCCCAAACAAAAAAAAAAAACCACCCTAACAACAACAAAAAAAACCATCTCTGGAAAGTGCTGGGTAATTTGAAATCACTCACTTGGCTCAAGTCTGAAGAATGGAAAAGTTGAACTAAAGAAATCCAGACACTGCAGGAAGAAAAAATGAAAAACATGACAAAAAAAATCCTACACGTCCACAAGCCCCGAAAGCAGAACCCCCCAAAGTGGACCTTGATTAAAAATCTACAAAACCCCAGGCTTTGATATTAGCCAGGCCTGCAAGGCCTAGTCTCCTGCACATAAAACAAAAAATAAATTAAAACCAGCTACAGCCTGAGATTTACTTAACAAGCCAAGTTCCAGCCTCTGCTCATGACCACTGCTTCCCCTCCTGGCCCCCGAGCTATAAAAAAAGCCCCTTGTATATTCCTATAGCTCATCTTCCTCAGGGTGAGGGCGAGAGCAGCTTCCTCTCCACAGTAGCACATGGAAAAAGCTTTTCCAGTGCCAGGCCAAGCCAGAGCCACGGGTGGGATGTGCAGCGCGTGCCTCTCTGCAGAGCGGATTTGGGAAGCTGACCAGGGAGACAGCGACATTCCCCAGCACCTCTTTTTCCAAACAGGCCATTGGTGTTCCTAAAGAAGCACCAGCCATGTGCTCACCTACCCCTCAAGGGGCCTGTATTTCTCTGTACCCTGTGCTTTAATTGTGATTTTTCAGCCTCTTTTAAACAGGCATGGAAGGGCCCAGCAGAGTTACTCAGTGCTGGTGTGCCAAATTCCTGTAGCATTTTAACTACCATCATATTCCCAAACCAAGGAGGCAATTGATTTTAAGTTAAAATGTTTAAATTGTTCTCTACACATTAAAAAAGTAGTGAAAGAAAAAGTAGTGAAAGGGCATTTTGTGCAGGACAACATAGCAGGGAAAAGTGCAGCAGGACAGCCACTGACTCCATCCCTTGGCAGTGTTTACCTGTGCTAGGGGAGTGAAGGAGGAAAATATATTATTATTGGGAAATACATTATTATTGACCTCTCCTCACCACAGACAGAGCCCAGTGTCTCTTTGGTCTCTGCACAGCCAAGTGAGACCTCTGAAAAACTTGCAGAGTGTCAGTGCTAATTACTGGAGGAGGCAATCAAACATTGCAGCAACAGGGACCCCTGAAATGCTGCAGACAGGCAGCTCCCACCATGGCCATCAGCAAATGCTAATTCTCGTTAATGCCCACGGACTCTGGAACGCTGCAGCACTGGAAGGGATCACCATTAGCTGGGATCTAATTAGCAGTAAGTTGTAGGACTAGTTAAAGTTTCAGGATGGCAACCAGATCCAAACCAGAGATGCACTGCTGGTGATAATTTCCAGCACATTTTTTGCACAGTAGGAACTTCTAAATAGCTGGAAGGGAAAGGAGTGACCAGAACAGTTCCTGGGAATCCTCAGCAGCTCAGGGCACAGAGAACCAGCTCAAAACTCTTGCAAAGTGAGCACTTAGGAATCCCTAGCAGATTCCTGTGTTTGGAGAGGTGAAGCCTTGAGAGGGATCTGTCCTCCCATAGCTAGAAACAGATCCTGCCCTGGGATACAGCAGGGATACAGCAGGGCCTGGAGATATGTGCTGGTACTGCCTGGCATGTGCATGGATAAAAATGCCCTGTGCTGCCCCACAGCCCCTCTGTGAACTGTGCTCCCAGCCAGAGAGAGCTGGGCATTTGTAATGACAGCAATAAAAATAAAAACAATAATGACTGGAAAAAAGCCAAAACCCAGGCCATTCCCTATTATAACAAATTACATTGGATGTTCCTTACCTGAAATTCCATGAGCAATTAGCAAACAGAATGCTCCACAAATGCCTCTATGCTCCAGTCTCCTTGGGGTGGTTTTGGTGGCCGCATTCCCAGCCTGCAGTTTGCCATCCAGCTGCTTCCAAACCACAGCTTTTTCTTTTTTTTTTTTTTTTTTTTTTTTTNTTTTCTTTTTTTTTTTTTCCCATGATGAAGTTCATGGCAGTCAGTGTTTTACCACCTGCACGCTGGGGAAGAAAAAAAGCAATAGGGAGAGGATCAATATATACAGTGTGTTTATATTCAGTGAGAGCATGCTGCAGAGTGGGGAGCTGTGATGTGTGTGTTTGCATTGTATGGGAAAGGATGCTCAGTGGCACTGCAGCTGGACAAATTAATGGAAGATCAGGGGACTGTCTTCAGTGACAAACTTTCACCTGCTAAGTTATAGGTCTGTTGTAGGAAATGATACCTTGGACTGCAACTAATTTGTGAATCCCAGGAAAGGGAGATCACTGATTCTTCATCAGGACTGCAGGACCTGATCTATAAAAGTTTGGGCCTCAGTAGGAGGTTGTGGGTAAGTGTGATTTGCATTTCAATTTTTAGTCCACCACAACCTTTAAATCTTCCTGCAGCACTATCACAATGCAAGTTTTTGGTCTCAGTGTGCTCAAAACACATTAAAAAAAAAAAAAATCCTGGTACAATAGCAGTCATTTGCTAATGGGACAGAAAGTGGCATTTATGTTCAAATTGTTTCACAGAACACCATTACATCAGAGTCTTTCATCATTTTATGGGGGATCGAGTCCCCCGACACCATCCTTGGGGACCCCATGTGGTGCTTGTCACTATCATTCCCTTGCACAAACACCCCGGCCCTTTCAATTTTTATCTGCCCAGAGCCCAGAATACGTTACATGATTTAGGTTTTGTTCTGTATGAAGAATTCACAACAAATAAAAGCCACTTCCCTGGAAAACGAGCCTGTGAGTGACGGTTAAGGGAATTTCAGGCAGGCCCCCTTTGCAGGGGGGGCAGCAGCTCTGCCATCCCTCCTGCTGGCTGATGGCACCGCTCCAGCCCATCCTCCATGGAGCAGCCACCGGCACTGGCACCAATGGCGGGATGCTCACTTATTTCCCTAAAAAACTGTCTGGGTCAGGCTCTGAACCCCGTGCACATGCTGGAGATGAATTATTCATGGAACAGGAGGGCTTCCCTGTGCTGCTGCTGAATCGGGGAGGAAGCTTTGCAGGGAAGGGGGAAAATCCACTCTGGAGTCCTTTAGCCAAGGAAATGCTTCATGAAATGCTGACATCCTCCCACCCCAGTGTCAGAGATGGGTCTCCATGCCCTTCCTGGAGGCTTGGGAAGCCAGCTGAGCTGAGTGCTCAGAGCCATGGAACGGGGTTATCAATGTCCTGCCACAGCTCAGCTACCTCTCCTTGCTCCACACAGAGCCAGGCTTTGTCCTGAAGAGCTGCACATGGCCACAAATTGAAATTTACATTTACTGTGGTGACTGGATACTTGATTTCCTTTTTGTAGATATTACTGCCACTTCCTCAGGTATGGTGAGACTCAGCAACCCTTTCTGGGAATATACTGTCCAGCTAATCGAATTTCCAGGCTCCAAAGCTCAAAGCCCAAGGCAAGGGTGCAGGAGTGTGTGAACCACATCAACATCCCAGGTGTTTCCAAGTTTCCTTCTGCTTTTGCTGTTCCTGGGGTTGGTAGGAGATTTCCAGTGGCTTGAGCAGAGAGAGGCTGAATGAGGGATATTTTTTGTACCTGTTTCTTAAAGGCACTTGCAATCCTTCCCCCCCTGTGTTGCCATGTTGGAGCCCAGTGATTTGTTTCCTTGCAAAGTGCTCCAGGCTGGCATTTATCAGATTGCAGCCCTTGGACTGAACTTCCACCCCAGCTGCTGCCCTACAACGAATGGAAGCCAGAGCTCCACATGGAAGGTTACAGCCCTTCCTGAAAGACAGGGTGAGGGTGCTGCTCCATGAGGGAAAGGCACTTCTGAGCACCTCTATCCAGAGATATTTCTAGGGGTGATTCTACAGGATAATGAGACACTGACCCGCTGAGCTTTCTGACCTGGAACATCCCCAAGAGTCACTTTGCAAAAAACCTGCTTTTGCTCCACTGAGTGTCTGGGAGTCCATTTGGAATATTTAGGGACTGAAAAAGTAGTCTGGTCCTGAACTTCCTGTTAAAAATAAAATAAATAACAATCTTCACACGAAAGCAGGATAAATAATTTTTCTTTTCTTTCAGAACACGTGTTGAGAGCACAGAAAGCAGTCAGAAGTACAGCTTTTACCAACTGCTCCGCTGCTTAACATCTCTGGCATTCAAAACATACAACTTCTGTGTTTGTACTACATTTCCCTAACAGCTTACATGGAGGCCAAACACACAGCGTTCTGCAGAGGTCCTCTAAAATAAGCTTATTTAAAAGAGCAAGGTCAATGCCCAACACATGTCAGATTCTGTGAGCAGAAATCAAAGAGTTCGGGGCAAATGGGATATGTCAGGACTCGGTGGATTCCCATGCCAGGCTCTTTTACCAGGTTCACATTGCTGCTGCCAAAACCAGTAACAATCTCATCATGTGGACTTCAGCTTTGGAAAAATGTCTCAAAAAACCTCAGTCTCTGCATGTGGGCTACTCAGCTCAATAAAGAAAACTAACACACAGATAAAAGTGTTTATCTGGACATGCTATTTATTGTCCCTGTGACTGTATTTTCCTTTTAATGGGACATGTGCTGATTCCATGCTTCAGCCCCAGGCTCTATTAAAATCAAATTAAAAGCATTAGTAATGTAGTTAATTCCATTTATAATATGACCATCAAGTCAAGAGAAAAGAGAGCATTAAAATAGAAATATATATATGTAGATGGGGTTTAAGAGTTTTTTGAAAAAAAAAAAAAACAAAAAACAACCAAAAAAACCAACATAGTTCCATTTTCATCTTTGCTTTTTGTTTTAATTAAAAAAGGAGAAGTTTTTCCTGTGCTCAGATAAAGTAACTCTGCCTGGTCTTTTAAACCAGATCTTGCAGAATGATATTTGTGATTTCAATTAAAATATGCTATTGTCACTTAAGCCTCCCTCTTTGGTATTTTAAATTGATCCTAATGGCTTTGCCTTAAGTGATTTGCGTCCCATAGTGAATCCCTGTCACTTACAGCACCTCCCACTATTGCCCTCCCGAACAATCACTCCCGATAATCGCTCCTTCCCCCTCTCCCGGCGTTCCTGCTCTCCCCCCGACTCCTCACGCTGCTCCAGGCTGCAGACTGTTTGCTCTTTACCATCTCTAACTTACGGCTTGCTCTGGCACACGACAGCCGAGCACTGAAAAGCAGGACCAGAGCTGCACGGGGAAAGCCAAACTGGTGGCTCCAGAGGTGGGGCTGCGTCTCCTTTCCGAGGGCAAGGAAGGGAAGAGTGGGTTGGGATTGTGACCTCCCCGGCACCGTCCTCAGAGTGGGGCCGGAGAGATGCTCACCCAGGCTCGCCGCTTCCTGCAAGAGCTCTGGGAGATGGAGAGCATCCCAGGAAAACCTGTCCGGGAATGCTTTCCGCTGGAGGCTTCCCTGAGAAGAGATGCCACCAGCATCCCTCCGGGTTCTGTCTGGGAGCTGCCCCTGCCCCGCTCTCGACCCTCCACACCCTGGTGGGGAACTGGGAGCCTTCTCCTTCTCACAGGAGCATCCTGTCTCCTTTGCCTTTCATGGATCTCATTATTAATTGAAGAATCATTTAGTTTGCATAATTGTCCTCTGCCATACATAATTCCAACCTTTCTCTTTAAATTGGCTTATTAAACTAAATACAGACTTCTGGTTTTGTGGCTCCAGCTATCAAAGCTTCCTAGATGGACAGTCACAGTGATAGGAACAAAAAAAAAAAAAA